>CM065718.1:30299761-30304761 GCA_033310375.1 Conus canariensis
ATTGCATTTGTCTGAGTTCCACCATGGCATCCTTGACAACCATGTCTCATTAATCAGGAGCATAAAGCATAAAAGAAAAAATGCAAAATTATAATGGGTAGCCTGAAAATAACGTCTCTTAACTGCCAGGGCCATGGGAATTTTGGGAAAAGAAGGGATGTGTTTCAACATTTGAGACAAAAGCAATACTCAGTGTATTTTCTGCAGGATACGCATTTCAGGAAGAAATTAGAACGCCAGATACGAGCTGAATGGGGATATGAGTGTGTGTTTTCTTCTAATAATAGTGGATCAAGGGGAGTAGGTATTTTATTCAACAATAATTTTGAGTTCAAAATAGAGAAAACAATCAAGGATATAAAAGGAAACTATGTTATTGTCCTTTTGAATACGTTGGGAAATCAGTTAACATTAGTCAGTATTTATGGCCCGAATAGAGATGATCCTGCATTTTTTTCAGGATATACAAAATAAAATAGAGGAACTTGGTAATTCAAATATTATTATTGCTGGTGACTGGAATTTGGTTCTTAACCCAGCTTTAGATTATGATAACTATAAATATATATATATATATATATATATATATATATATATATATATTAATAAGCCAAAGCCAGGGAGGAAGTAATTGAAATAATGTCTAAATTTGAGCTAGTAGATATATGGAGGGAGTTCAACCCAGAAGTTCTCAGATACACTTGGCGAAGGTCAAATCCACTCCAGCAAAGCCGCCTAAACTATCTAATTGCTTCTGAAAGATTAATGGGAAACGTAAGTAACTCTGATATTCTTTTTGGATACCACAGTGACCATTCGCTGGTTACAGTTGAATTTACGTTTAAAGAGGTAGAAAAAAAAAAAAGTCTTTGGAAATTTAATTCAACATTATTAAAAGATTACACACATGTACAGTCCATAAATGATACAATAGAGAATGTTAAAAGTCAATATGCAGCTGTACCATATGAGAGAGAAAACTTAAAGCAGATACCAAATGATCAAGTTCAGTTTGTAATATCAGACCAGCTATTTCTTGATACGCTGCTGATGGAAATTAGGGCCAAAACAATTACATATAGTATAAGTAAGAATAAAGACCTGAAAAGGGCTAAACAAACCTTAGAACACGAAATACAGTCCCTTGAGAACAATCTGCATCTGAACGAAGCAGACAGAACAGCCCTAAAGGAAAAGAAAACCCAGTTGACAGAAATTAGGACATTTAAAATGGAAGGAATTCTGTTGAGATCAAAAGTAAGGTGGGCATTGCAAGGGGAGAAAATAAATAAATATTTTTGTTCTCTTGAAAACAGACATATGAGTAAGCAGATGTTAAACTTGTGAAGGATGACGGACATGTTTTATCAGAAACCAATGAAATGTTAGAAGAAACTAAAACTTTTTTTTTCAAGAACTTTATAAAGATCATGAATCACAAGATATCAATATGGATAAGATTAAAGAAACAATCCCAAAATTAAAGAAATCTGAATCTGGCAACTTAGAGGGATTTATAACAAAGGAAGAAACAACAGAAGCATATAGGAATATGCAGAATGATGAAACGTCCTGGCATAGATGGATTTACGGTGAACTTTTTCAAATTTTTCTGGAGACAACTAGGGGATTTTGTTACTTGTTCTTTAAACGAGGGTTTTTGTAAAGGGGAAATTTCAATAACACAAAGGAAGGGCGTAATAGTATGTTTACCCAAGGGAGACAAATCTAGGGAATTCATCAACAATTAGAGGCCAATTCCATTATTAAATGTAACCTACAAAATAGGATCAACATGTATAGGTAACAGAATCAAAACAGTCTTGCCAAAATTGGTACACGAAGATCAGACAGGATTAATATCTGGCGGGGGGGGGGGATGGGGGGTATATTGGGGATAACTTGAGAACATTGTATGATATGATATACGATTTGGATCACAAAAATATACCAGGACTACTAGTTTCCATAGACTTTGAAAAGGTTTTTGATTCAGTTAACTGGAATTATTTGGTAAAAGCCATTAAATGTTTTGGTTTTGGTGAGGATATTTTGTAAACGGATTTGTACTTTTTATGGAAACATTAAAATACACGTAATTGTTAGCGGCAAAATGTCTGAAACTTTTCCGGTGAAAAGAGGGTGCCATCAAGGGGATCCTCTATCACCATATCTATTTGTATTATGTGTGGAGTTATTAGCATGCAAAATCAGAAACGATGAGGAAATTAAGGGAATAAAAATATCAGAAACAGAGCTCAAGATCAGTTTGCAGACGATACGTTTTTCACTCTACAAGGAGATAAAAAAAAAAATCTTATGGAAAACTTTTCGATTCATTTTCAGAATTTGAAAATATTTCGAGGTTAAAATTAATTTTCGAAAAAACTTGCAATGTATTGTTAGGACAAAAGAAGGACTCGAAAATAGTGTACCTGGTTGAAAAAACACATGATGTGGAATCCAAGAAAATTCAAAATTCTTGGAATATGGTTTACAAATGACCTTTCAAAAATAATAGAGCTTAATATATCAGACAAGTTTTTGGAATGGAAAAGCTTGTTCAAAACTTGGTCCAAACGGATGTGCACGCCATTAGGTAAGGCTGCAGTCCTGAAATCTCTTATTTTGTCAAAGCCTGTATACTTGTGGTTGTTGCTTCCAAACCCTCCTGATAACGTTATAAAACAATTACAAAGCATGTGTTTTGTGTTTTGATTTTGTCTGGGATGGAAAGCCTGACAAAATTAAACGAAAATATGCAGAACATGATGTTGAACATGGGGGCATAGGACTACCAAATATCTATGCTTTTATGCAACCACTGAAATTGTCCTGGATAAGAAAATTAATAAATAATGAAGTGACCGTTTTAGTAACTCAATGTCTAGAAGTTAACGATATAAAATATTTTGGATCAAAGAAATTTTTGTACAGGAAATGGGACAAGTTTTGGAAAGACGTATTTAAGTCTGAGCATTTGTGTAGATTTAGATAACAATGAACAGATTATTTCAGAACACGTCTTTTATAATGATACATTCAAAATTAACCATTCCCATTTTTTCTACAAACCATGGGCAGAAAAAGGTATATTCTACGTAGGGGATATGATTGACGAAAATGGCAACTTTTTTAAGTTATGACGCTTTTACAAAGGCGGGAAGTCATTTAAATCCTATACACTATTTTGGATGTGTCTGTGCCATAAAAGAATATGCAAGGAAATGAAACATAAAATTTGAAAATAATTGCAAGAATGAAAACTGCAAGTTATTGAAAATTATAACAAGTGTCAATAAAGGAGCTAAGATTTACTATAATATACTTCTCGATGAATTATGTGTATTTGATATTAAGTCTTTTTTGTGAATTGGGAACTCAAGCTACATACCGCAGTAGATTGGGAAACCCTATTGAAAAATAAAAGAAATAAAATTCTGATGGTTCCAGTTGAAAATTTGTTACAGAATTCTTTTATCCAATATCATACTAAACAGAATGAGTTTGAGGGATAACGATAGATGCAGTTTTTGTCAAATTGAGAGAGGTAGTATACATCACTATTTGTGGTACTGCACTACTTCACAAGGATTCTGAAAAGAGTGAGAAAACTACATGTAAACGAAGTGTGAAAATAGTATCAGATTGTCATTTAATGTTGAGCTGGTTTTGTTTGGAACCGATGAAAACACAAAAACAGACCAATCATTTGATCTCATTTTATTGTGGGCGAAATATTTTGTTTACACTTGCAGGATTAATAGTGTTAAACCCAGATTGTCAGCTTTCAAAGCTGAACTTAAGCTTAGATACAATATAGAAAAGCATGCACATATGACAGAAATGCGTTATCATATCGTTTTGAAAAATTGGCTACCCTACTTTGCTCTATGCGAAACACTATAACAATCTTTCATTGTTGACATGACACCCTGTAAAATGTTAATGCTAAAGACCTTTAAAAAAAAAAAAAAAGTAACTAAAATACACTGATGCTCCTGTAATGGATCGACACACAAGCCATGAAATTTGAGCGAACAATACTTTGTGAGCATGATTTTGTTTTTGTTTTGTTTTTTCCTTTTTATTTTTCTTATCCCACCCTGCCCCAGGCACCATGCACCCACCCTTTTAGGGCTGTGGTGTTGGGGCTATTGGTTCCCTCCCTTGTTCGATTTTTTCTTTTCTTTTCATAGCCTCTGTTTATATATTGTAATTGGTATATTCCCTTGCAGATTTTCAATATTTCATTTAATAATAACTGATATAGAGTAATACGTTTTTATTGTAACATACTAATTATGACACTTTTGAATTATGATACTTTTGTATGATCTTGACAGGTGTAGTTAAACATAGTCTGTAAATATATTGAATAATGTGTGCATTGTTGATGTAACATGTGTATTGAATGGAAATATAAACTTCATTGCAAGGGCAAAAAAAAAAAAAAAAAAAGGAAAAAAAGAAAAATGATGTTACACGAATGTATCCTGCAGAGGATCACCAATTCATTGAAAAGTTTGTGTGGAACAACGTCTTGAAAATAGCATTTGCCCAAAACACGATTTCGGACGTAGCACTCTCAGAGCTTGATAAGGCAAGTTTGATTGATTTTAATCAAAATGGCAGCCTGGCTGTGTTTAGTGAGTGCATAAAGAAACAAGGCCAGTCTATGAAAATGAGGATCAATTTGACGAATTATCATGGATGGAGTGATCTGTATAATAAGAGATGCAAACTGAGCAAAGCGATTGCAAAGCAACTGCTTAAAGTTTTATTTAGGAAAACAAAGAAGAAACCGGATATTGATGCATATCTTATAGCCAGATGGGAGTATAAACACAGAATAAAGACAAAAACAGCATAATGGCGATGCCGGAAGGCTTGTTTCTTCAGTAAACGTGCAAAGAGGATTTGGGGAAAGTGTACGTAAAATAACCATTGAAAGCAAACAAGTAAATGATGATCTCTCAGTTGATGATTGGCTTAGATGC
>CM065718.1:30307261-30322261 GCA_033310375.1 Conus canariensis
CGAGCTGTAGAAGACAACGACTGCACCAGTCGTGAGAAAACAAAGCATTTGTCATGTTGACCCATAACGACTTTTAATTGTCCCCCATTAGATTGGAACTCACTTGATATACCTATATTTTAAGCCATCTTTTTGATTCTTTCTTGAAAATATAAATATTGTATCTCCAGTGGGAAGGAGAAACCATTAAACGATATATGTATGTATTGCTATGTATAATGAGATGAAATTTGGTCCCAGTTAGTGGATCTGGGGAATGTCTGTACCTCCACTGGAGTGAAGGGACATAAGATTGAAAAGTTTGAAGTTGATTATTGTCTAGTAAATTATTCCCCGGAGAGGAGGGGGAGAAGAAGAGTTATTGTAGTGGGCCTTCTGGTTGTTTGGAGAGATTGCGTGTGCACGGAGTGAATGCTGGGCTGAGTGCAGGCATGCATTTATGCACAGTGTGACAGTGGTGACCCCGACTAGGACTAGGGCTTAGGACATAGGACAATGTTTTTTTTTTGGTACCCCCTCCAAGAAAAAAAAAATTCTATTTGTACCCCTCCAGAAGAAAAAAATAAGATACCCCTCCAAGGAAAGAATTAAAATTTCTATTTGTGCAAAAAAAAAAAAAAAAAAAAGTATTATTCATTGTTGTCATTATTGTTTGTAGTCTTTATTTTTCATTTGTTTCTGTATGTGTGTGTTTGAGTGTTTGCGATTTCTTTTGTTTGCTCTACTCTGTTAGGGTTGTTTTTTTTTTGGTAGGATTTCCTTTTGTCCCTTTTCCCCCTCAGGACCGATAGCCTCAACCTCCTATTGCTCGTACCTGGCAGCAAGGGGGCAGGGCGTTGAGGAGTCGTTGTCCTTCCCTTAGCTTAGATTTTGTTTTGTCCCCTTCCCCAGGACTGATAGCCCCAACTTCTTCCTGCTCTGTTTTAGCAGGGGGCATGGCGTTGGGGAGTCGATAGTCCCTCCCTCTCTCATTACTATTTAATTCTTTATCTTTCCTCTCGTTTTATTTGGATTTTTCCCCTTTCCCCTCTGAGTGTGGGATCGACTTCACCTCCGTCACTCAACTAGTGTAGGTGGTGGAGTGGATTACCGCTCAGTCCTAATAAAAATTTGTTTTCTTGATTATCTTTTGGGGTTTTTTTTTGTGTGTGTGTTTTTCTGATTGTATATTTATTAGATTAATTGTTTATTGCTTTGTGTTGTTAGTATATTTTGTGTATTATTATTTGAAGACTTCCCCGTCTCCAGCTTTACGGGAGACAGTTGCCATTAGGGTGCTGTCTGAGGGCCCCTTTCGCTTTTTCTAATTTCCTCTTTCTATACCGGACCTGTCTATTCTTTCATTTCCTTTTCACCCCCTTTACAAAAAAAAATCTCCAAACCTTCTCTTCAATAGGCACATATCTAGTTTCTTTTCATCATTGTCATCTTTTAGGTAGGATTTCCATTAGTGTACGTTTTCTCCCCCTCTTTTTAATTGTTCGTTAATTCATTTGTTTTGTAACTTTGTATTCACTTATTGTTTAAGGCGATTCATTTGTTCTGTGATTCATTTATTTTGTTGTACCAAGTAACTAAGTAAGAAAGTAACTACTACAATAAGAACAGTTAAGAACATAAACAGTATAAAGAATTTATTTCCGGGGGGGAAAAAACTTTATATTTTGTCTGTTTTCTTTTTATTCGGAAAAAAGAGTTATTAGTACTGCATTTCATTTTCTTAGCTGTCTTCTTCCCTTTCGGAAAGAATATTGGTGAAAATCTATTTTGGAAAGATCACATTGTCAATTCTTATTAGTGCTTCTCTTTTGTAAGCCTTTATTATTTTTCTGTTTATACCGGCATTTAAATTCTTTATTTGTACATACTGTAACAAAGTTTGTTTTGTTTTTTTGAAAACGTATATAACACACATATCGCCTTATTTTAATCATATTTAGTCATTGTTTCTTGTTTGTTTGTGGTAAATTATTCATGATGGAAAATTTTGATGAATATATACGACAGGCCGAGCGTTTAGGCTTTGAAGGTGATAAATTAGCAAACTATGTCCAACAATGTCTGGATAGGGTAGACAGAGAGAGAGAGAGACAGGAAAAACAGAGACAACTAGAAGAAAAAGATAAAGAACGACAAGAAAAAGACAAAGAACGACAAGAAAAAGATAAAGAACGACAAGAAAAAGACAAAGAACGACAAGAAAAAGATAAAGAACGGCAAGAAAATCTAAAAAGATTAGAGTTTGAAGAGAAAAAAACTACAGAAAGAGATGGAACAAAATCAAAGAAAACTAGAATTAGAGGATAAGGATAAGGAACGGCAATTTAAACTGAGACAACTTGAATTAGAGACTGATGCGGAAATTAAAAGATTACAGGCATCGAGAGAGCCTCCACCACCTCTATCAGTCGGTTCCGCGTGTACATTTCATCCGAAGTCAACATACATTCCGAAGTTGCCGCCGTTCGAAGAAAAAACCGACGACGTTGACAGTTTTCTTTTTCGGTTCGAGAATCACGCTACTTCTTGTGGTTGGCCGAAGGAGAAATGGACGTTGTTTATCACGTCGCTGTTTAAGGGAAGTGCTTTGGCACTATACCACACACTTGCAGCAAAGGAAGGGTTGACTTGGGATCAATTAAAAGAGGAACTTTTAAAGAAGTTTCAGTGCTCAGCTGATCGTTTTCGTGAGCGTTTCCGATCTATTCGTCCTGACAAGGGAGAATCACTTCCGTCTTTTTTGATAAGAATGAGTCATTGCTTGGACAGATGGATAGAGCTAACAAAGACGAGTAAGACTTTCGAATGACTGCGAGATTTGCTACTTCGAGAGCAACTTTTTCAAAGTGTCAGCAAAGATTTGGCCACTTTTCTTAAGGAAAGACAGTTCGATAGCGTTGACGAAATGTGTCAGATGGTGGATCAGTACCGTATTGCTCATCCGGATAAAGGTGTTGCCCGCAAGGAAAATTCGTTCCTTTTCGAGTCTCACGCGGCATTTCAGATGCATTCTGGACAAGGAAACGATAGAAGAGGAAATCACGCTTCATTCCAAGCTCCGCACTCTTACACGTCTTTTGGCAACAGACAATGACCTTTCCGTGGTCAAGGCCATGTCGGTTCTGGCGATTTCCGTCAGTACCAATATTCACCACCGGAAAGACCTTTTCCTTTCCGAGGGCGTGGTGAACAACAACCGCGCAGACCCTTTGGTCCAGCTCGTGGACAAGGTCGAGGTTCGCAGACTAACGGTAACCAGTTGTCCACCGATCAAACCATACGTTGCCATTTTTGTGAGGGCAAATTCCATTTGAAACGGGACTGTCCTTTCAAAGGAAGTGGAGCAAAGACTGGATTTGTTTCCACTACATGTGAAGGTCTTGTTTTGGCACCAGATCAGTCCATTTGTGGTCTTCTTTTGGAGGATTGTGCCATTAATGGTTTACAAGGTTCTGTTTTGCGTGATACAGGTTGCACCACAGCTGGTGTAAGGAAATGTTTTGTTCTACCGGACTAGTATCTTGACAGTGTTCAGAGATGCAGATCGTTTGGTGGAAAAATTGAAACTTTTCCACTTGCAAAAATTTCCGTTGATACACCATACTACTCCGGGTCGCTTACCACCTGTGTTATTGAGAATCCAGTTTGCGATTTGATTTTGGGAAATCTACCAGGTGTTGCGACAGTACATGGTGGTGCCGGGGGATCTTTCATTCCTTGTCTCATTAGTACAAGATCAAAAGTTGTAGAGCAGGGAAAACCAACAAAACCGCTCAAGGTTTCAAAACTGGATGAACTAAAAGTTACGCCAGATGTTTTGAAGACCATGCAGAGAAACGACAAGACATTGACTACTGTACTTTCTACTGCAAAGCAGAGTGTCTCTGATGAACCAACGGACAAGCCGACATACATACTGGACTCTGACATCCTCTACAGGCATGTACCTGGACAAGACAACAAACAGATTGTGGTTCCCAAACCACTGAGGGAAACGGTATTACATACGGCCCATGATGCATTATTCGCAGGTCATTGTGGTATCAAGCGAACGTTAAAAAGAGTTCTGGATTCATTTTTTTGGCCAGGGGTCACAAGAGAAGTCACACAGTATTGTCGCTCTTGTGACATTTGCCAAAAAACAACTCAAAAAGGTCGCGTCCCATGTGCACCTTTGCACAAAATGCCCCTAATTTCGGTTCCCTTTCGGAAGGTGGCCATTGACCTTGTCGGCCCTTTCCCACCATCTTCCTCGGGAAATCGGTATATCCTCACTTTGGTCGACACGGCGACAAGATTTCCCGAAGCAATTCCCCTGAAGAAAATCGATACCGTATCTGTCGCTGAGGCACTACTGTCTATTTTTTTCCAGAGTAGGACTTCCCGAGGAAATTCTGTCAGATTGCGGGACACAGTTCATTTCAGACCTCATGAAGGAAATATACAGACTGCTGTCGATCTCTTCTGTTTCAACCACGCCATACCATCCCCAGTCCAATGGAATGGTTGAAAGATTTAATGGAACATTAAAGTCCATGTTGAGAAAAGTCACAAGGCAGGAGCCTCAAGAATGGGATCGTTTTATACCTGCATTGCTCTTTGCATACAGGGAACTGCCGAACGAAACTTTGGGGTTTTCGCCTTTTGAACTGCTTTTTGGACACTCACCACGGGGTCCTTTGGATCTGTTAGTCACACAGTGGACGAACAAGACGGACATACCTGAAGACAAGAACGTTTACCAATACATCTATGACCTGCATAACCGAATAAAAGACGCATGTGAACTTGCCCAACAGTCAGCTGACAGAAAAACTGATTTGTACAAGGCTTTTGCTGACAGGAAAGCAAAGGCACGTTCATTCAGTGTAGGTGACAAGGTACTTGTCCTGCTGACAGACGAGCACAACAAACTTCGTGTTATGTGGAAAGGTCCTTTTGATGTCATTGAAAAACTTTCTGGAGTGAACTACAAAGTGAAAATGGCAAGGTGTTCCATGTAAACATGCTAAAAAAAGTATGTTGAACGTACAAATGTTGCCATTAATGAGTCAATTGAATGGATGTGTCCAGTGTCTGAAACAGATGTGGCTGCTACAGAAATCATTGATTCTGATTTTGTACCTGATGTTACATACAGAGACAGAGCAAAGACTGTGCAAACAACAAATGTGTGATTGTTAACGTCTACCAGTATAGATGATACTGTACCTCTGCCCACTCTTTCTGTCCAGGGAGAAACTTATCATGATGTCATTGTGTGTGATGAATTGTCTTTGATTCAGAAAGAACAATTGGAAGGTATTTTGAAGGACTTTCAGGATGTTCTGACTGATACTCCAGGGATAGTGACAGCAATTGAACCCCATACTATATTCACTTGGGTACGGAAAACTCAGTCCGAGTCAAACCATACCCTCTCCCATTTGCGAAAAAACAGGTTGTCGAAACAGAGATTCAAGTCATGCTCGGGTTGAAAGTTATTGAACCGTCTTCGTCACCATATAGCTCACCAGTTGTATTGGTGGACAAACCTGATGGCTCGGTGTGGTTTTGCATCGATTACAGGAAGTTAAACAAAATCACTGTGTTTGATGCAGAATCTATCCCAGACATTGAGGAACTTCTTTGTCAACTCTCAGAAGGAAAATATTTTGTCAAAATAGATTTGACTAAAGGATATTGGCAAATCCCGATGGCTGAAGCAGACAAGGAAAAAACAGCTTTTCAGACACCTTTTGGACTGTTTCAATGGACGAAAATGCCATTTGGATTACAAAACGCCCCAGCTTCTTTTGCCAGAATGATGCGCGCACTAAAACTTCATGAGTGTGGAGCAGTCAGTTTTTTTGATGACATTTTGCTTGCTGCAAAGTCATGGAATGATCTTCTGGAAAACTTGAGAGCTGTTTTTTGTAAACTCCGGAATTTTGGTCTGACGGCTAGACCATCCAAAATTCGTGCTGGATTCAAGACTCTTGAGTTTTGGGGTCATGTCATTTCTGTTAGGAAAATGACACCAGAGGAAAAGAAAGTAGAAAAGATCTTGGCCTTGAAGAGACCCAGTACAAAGAAACAGATTAGATCACTCATTGGATTGTTGTCCTATTACAGAAGATATGTACCGCACTTTGCGTCCTTGACAGCCCCTTTGAGTGACTTGACAAAAGGAACAAAAAACAAAAGTATCGTCTGGTCAGATGAGTGCCAGAAAGCGCTGGAATGTGTTCAAAACATCCTCAATTCATTTCCTGTGTTGCTTTTGCCCTCTCTTTCAGAGGATTTTGTTTTGAGAACTGATGCCAGCTCCAAAGGCATGGGAGCTGTACTGTTGCAGGAAAAGAATGGATTGTTACACCCTGTCCAATATGCAAGTAAAAAGTTCTCTAACACACAAGTCAAATACTCAACAATTGAGAGGGAGTGTCTTGCCATTGTTTGGGCTTGTGAGAAATTTGCCAGATTCCTGACTGGAAGAAAGTTTCGGTTACAAACCGACCATAGGCCATTGACGTTTTTGCAGTCGTCCAAGACCAAAAATAGCAGGCTGTTGAGATGGGCTTTGTCATTGCAGGAGTTCAAGTTTGACATTGAGCCATTACCTGGAACTCAGAATGTCATGGCAGATTTTTTGTCTCGTGCGTGAGTGCACAGTATCCTTCGTGCTGCTGTAACTGCTGTTTGTTTTCATTGTGGACAGATTTTTTATTCTGCTGTTTGTTTTCATTGTGGAAAGACTTGACTGATATTTTGGCAGCGTTATGTCTGCTACTGTCAATCTGAATTGATAAGTAGTTGTGACTGATCTTTCTCCAAAAGTGCATATGTATTGGCATTGGTGGCTCGTTGTGGGATGCTACTTTGTGAATGGGTGCAGAATACTTCATTTGATGTGTTACAAGTGCTTTTTGTTGTTTTTGCACGTTGGTCCATTGTGAAGAATGAAAAAAAGTGTTTAACTTTCGAGTGGATTACTATATTGTATATTGTGCTTGAACAAAGACTTTTCACTTGCCAAATTTTTCTCATCAAGTGAGTCATGAGGAAATTCTCATTTTGTGATGATGTTGGGACATACGATTATGTGTCAACACGTTAGAAAAAACTGTTTACATTTTGCTATATATACATGATTGGCATTTGGAATAATCAGTATCATATGTTCTTCGTGTCTATGTAACCTGTGATTAGTGATGGAGTATGAATTTGTTTTTGTTTTTAAAAAAAAAGGAAAACTGTTTTTGCATTTTTTTTCCCAAACTAAGATTTTGAAATGTGATTTTGGATCTTTAAGATGTTCATGTAGGTTAGTTCTATGCATTGATGGAAACTCTTGAATGATGAAAAATTGATGATTGATGGCTGAAGTTGTATATTAACTAGATATGTATGTGTATTTAAAAAAAAATTTCTTGGCGAAAGTTTTTTTTTTCACCCCGGGATGGGGGATGTCATGTGATGTAGCCTCACATGGCGACATGTGACGTTCCGTCGCATACGCCCTTATTTGTTATAAAGCATTTCCCTAGGTGGGGAAAAGAAAAGGTAAAAGAAACAATAATTTGAATGGCCTGACCAGTGTGATCGGTGTCGCTGGTGGCTATAGACGTAGGGCGATCATTGGTTGAATGGACGGACGTTGTCCATTGGTCAGCAACCATGGGCTGGTAATGTGTAGAGTTAGACGAGTACTCACTGAACGTGTACTCAAAAAGAGCGCAGGAGGGAAAAATAAGGAATAGGAAGCACATGGCTTGGGGACACTGACCGGACAGGTTGTTTGAAGAACGAGTTCCACCTGCAATTCACCATTACCAGGTCGAGGTATAGACAGATGGGGAGAGAAAAAAAGAGAAAAGTTAAGAAAAGGGAAAGAGGGAAAAGAATTTATGATTATTCAGATTTTGAAATAGATTACTTACACGGACTTCATTCGTGTTTCAGCCCTTCCCAGTGCTGTGGCAGCACCAGTTAGGCGACTGAGGCAATCGCACAAATATTTGGGCTACAGTGCTGCGGCAGCACCTAATCGTCTCCAGGGTTGGAGAATCGAGCTGTAGAAGACAACGACTGCACCAGTCGTGAGAAAACAAAGCATTTGTCATGTTGACCCATAACGACTTTTAATTGTCCCCCATTAGATTGGAACTCACTTGATATACCTATATTTTAAGCCATCTTTTTGATTCTTTCTTGAAAATATAAATATTGTATCTCCAGTGGGAAGGAGAAACCATTAAACGATATATGTATGTATTGCTATGTATAATGAGATGAAATTTGGTCCCAGTTAGTGGATCTGGGGAATGTCTGTACCTCCACTGGAGTGGAGGAACATAAGATTGAAAAGTTTGAAGTTGATTATTGTCTAGTAAATTATTCCCCGGAGAGGAGGGGGAGAAGAAGAGTTATTGTAGTGGGCCTTCTGGTTGTTTGGAGAGATTGCGTGTGCACGGAGAGAATGCTGGGCTGAGTGCAGGCATGCATTTATGCACAGTGTGACAGCATATCCTCAGAATCATTTTCCTGTAGCGCCTATTTATCTTTAAATCATTTATGCCTAATCTGAATCCGGTGAGTGCTGATCTAAATTTGTTAATGGTCATTGATAAGTATTGTTCACGATGTGGAAGGAATTTGAAAGAGGAAAATAATTTAAATCTGTTGCTATCCTTAATCTTGGATTCTCATGTCTGTTGAAAACAGTCTATCATTCTTTGTTTAAGTATTCTCAAGAACATTTTATAATTTCCAGTGATTCCAGTTATATATACCTCCAAGAAACCATATCTGTCTAAGCACGCTTTAATAGATCACACCCAGTTATTAACTTTTTACTGTGTTTCTGCTTCAGCATTTAGTGCTGATTTATGTTGCATTAAGTATGTTTGGTGTGGCAAACGTGTTATGTCCATTTTCTGCAGAGGAAACCAGTGTCGAAGACTATATATATATATATATATATATATAATATATATATATATATATAAAGGGTATCTTCCGATCTCACCATAAGCCATTGTGTTCGGAGTCCTCAAGCTGACACCCAAAATCTTTTTAAATGTAAACAAATGTACAGATTCGATTGTTTTCATTTGAGTGACACTCCAAATTTCCGAAGCATACAACAGCATTGGTTTGACCTGTGAATCAAACAACTTGCAAAACATTGTCATATTCATTCCTCCCAAACTCCACACTGTTTTAAGAATATCAACGACTTTTGCTTTTGCCCACCGAACTACATCTTCTACAGCACATTCAACTGATACTTTAGTTGTAAGAGTAAAGCCTAAGTACCTATAACTATTCACAATTTCTACCTTATTTCCTTTATAAAACCAGTTTTTTTAACTTGAAGAGAGAGAGAGAGAGAGAGAGAGAGAGAGAGAGGAGAGAGAGAGAGAGAGACTTTACAGGATTCCAGACAAACATTACGCAACGGCAGTGGTAACTGTTATTGTAGGCATAAGCAGTGAAAGGAGTTCTGTAGGAGATAATATGGTACTCGGCTATTTACAAATAGGTGATATTTTGTCATGTTTAGCTTTTTTTCCAAAAACATATGTTGTAGAGGGAAGACAAGATATTTTCTTTTTTTTTTTAAACACGTCTTAGGTAAATTAATAATGAAGTTAATAAATATGTAGCTTACACGATTTTGACCAGATTTGACTACCCCCAAACAGTATATCCAGTACTGAGAGTTTTAGTCTTATATGTTTTTACATAAAATCCTCAACAGCAAAAATTGCACACGTGGACAGTCATAGAAAAAATGCTCGATATAACAAACTGTGTCTGGACAATAAGACCACTTACTGTCTTCTTTCACCTGCATTTTACTCGGGATTCTTTTTGTAGGATAAATATTATGCAAGAGTTTCAAATGCAGGACGCTTAATCTTGTTTCTTTTGTAATGTCTTTTGCTATTGACCATACTGATGCATCTAACCTGATGCCAAATTTTCTGAACCAAAATTGCGATGAGTACAGAGTCGTTGGCTGTTTATTGTCACATACTGATTTCTTGATATCATTTACTTTCGTATTGAGTCTACTCGCCTCACGTATGTGACTTCCTTTTTCTTTTTCACCCTTATGGCTCCACTGTACCCTGTACCACTGTACTTTGGAATAGTGTCGATTAAAATGCTATAATCTAATACAGTGTTTGCTCTCTTTTGCCGGATCATGTTGGCATTTTCGCGAGAGTATATAAACGGTTTAATCGAGAATGAATAATCTGTGTGATCGTTTCAGTTCCTTTCTTTTGCCACGCTGGAAAGAACAACGTTTTGTGTATATAAGTGAGTAGAGAATTATTGAAAATCATCTGACTTTGAAACATATTCCAATTAATATCTTCCACCGTAATCACAGGCTTGGTCTCTGAATAAGTGACTAGGACTTCTTTCCGAAATTCATTGTCTATTCTTTCGAATCCTTTAATCTCCTTTTTTACAATTGATATGGAAAATTCTGTCACGTTTTGCAAGTTTTCCAAATCGCTTCAAACAGTTTTCCTGCCCATTGTAAATACAAATATTTTTG
Source organism: Conus canariensis (assembly GCA_033310375.1). Taxonomy (NCBI): domain Eukaryota; kingdom Metazoa; phylum Mollusca; class Gastropoda; order Neogastropoda; family Conidae; genus Conus; species Conus canariensis. Next base: position 30,317,817 of record CM065718.1, read on the forward strand.
TAGCTCGAGTATGTTTAACATTTTAAGGACCCTACCTCCGTACTCACTTTCCAATACTTTATGTTTTACCTTTTCAAATGCTTTCCTATTGCCCTTTTTCAGCCAGATGAATTTGTACAGTATTGTATTATCTCATTAAGTACAGTATGAGGAAGCCCAATAGATTACGTATAGAAACTGGCTAATCAAAAGAGTCTTTATAACAACAACTTTACCTTGAATGTTCAGGTCACGATTACTCCATATATTAACGAGGTAATTCATTACATACAATCTATGAGACCAGTTGTCCTCAATGTCTCTTGCCATTTTGTTTGTTTCAAAATAAATGCCTAATATTTGCATTTTACTGACCACAATTAATAAATATTTTCGTCTTCATTCTTTTTACCTATTCTCAAAACCTTGTTTTTGTGTGCATTTAATTTAAGGCCACAGATTCTTTTGAAATTAGTATTTTTAAGGTTGTGAGCATGTCTGTTATGCTTTTTAAAAAAAAGGGAGGGGGGGGGGGTGTCGTCGGCCATTTGTTTTATTTTTATGTAAACTGGGCTTGTGCATTGGGGAGTTGGAGCTTTAATGCCTTCGAAGCACCAGTGCCTAATTTTGATCGCAGTCAGCTCCACGGCTATGGGTTATATGAGCTTCGTGTAAACAGACCACGCCAAACACCCTGGTTTTCATGGAATGAAAAATTGTTTCTTTTTTTTTTTTTACAATTTCTTTTTCAATCATCTACAGTTCAACGAAGTTATGCGGATGCAGAGTATTAGTTTCTTTATGTCATTTATATGTTCTTGTCTTACCAATTTATCAAAATTCATAACGGAAATCTTCATATTTTGACATAAGAGGGGCTTTTCAAACTCGCAATTCCTTTCCAAGAGTCAGGTCGTCATACATATGTCAGTCTAAATAGTACCGGACGTTAGGAGTTTCTGAACGACGGCGAGGCGGACTGTGCAGCTCAGCGTAGCCTGGTGTGTACTAGATCGTCCTTTGTCCTGGCGGATGGTTATTCTTCCTCCCGTCATCTCCTCTCCCTGCACATTACACTCACGCCTCTCTCTCTCTCTCTCTCTCTCTCTCTCTCTCTCTCTCTCTCTCTCTCTTCTCTTCCCTCTCGCTCTTATTCCCATTCTTTTCATCACACACAAACGCTTTCTGTGCTACTTTCATCAGACACGGTAACGTAACAAGTTGTGTCCCTTCTTCTTACATGCCCTGCACACCACATCTTCCATGTACACAGATGTGTGGTGATTCTCTTCCAAACAGTTGAAACATACCACTGACCTTTTCACGAGCTTTTGCTCTTTGTGGTACATTTTTGCTGTGAAAAAGTTGACTGTAACTGTTTACTCGAGTGGGACAGACGAGACCGTTATAAACACGAATCGTCGCCCAGTGAGAAATCATGTCAGTTGGTTGTTCTTGTCCTTCACTCTTTTGCATATCAGAGCAGAGCAAAGTTCGCACCTCGCTTTAGGAATAGTGTGCTCAACTTGGCTGTTAGCCACAAAGATGGACATATTGTCTATAAAGACATTGGTGGCAGGTTTCTCTTGTCCTGACCGGCTTCTCAAAACATAAGTGTTAGTGTTAACTACCTGTAGCACAGTACCTCTAAGGCGAATACTTTGCACCAGAAGTTGGGACTGTGCCTCTTCAGTAGCCTGCCCCTTCGGTAGCCAAGTAGATCCTCCACAACCCTACGGTCTGCTGCGCACCAGTAACTGAACCTTGTCCAGTGGAGCGTTTTGCAGTAAGTAGATCTCCAGAACAATGGCTGGGCGGTTGCTCACAGAGTCAGGAATATCTCTTGATTTTATGAAGACAGACTGGACGCTCGCGTTCAATTCCACAAATCGAAAGTGAAAAAGATAAAAAGTAAATCGGAAGACGTTTGATTCTGTTACTGAGGAAAAAAGACGAAACGAATCGTTCGAAATTTAAGTCAATATGAAAAGAGACAGGGAACAGTAAATAATACTCAGCAAACAAGTAGGGTAACCCTTGCTCCCCGAAGAAAACAAAGACATGCCCCATAACTCCTAACGAATGCTGCTTATAACACCGAATCTCCTTGCAGATATAACAGCACAGAGCTCACAGAACAAACAAGGAAACATCCTCCCAAAAGGATGTTCCAAGCTTGCCTATATACCCTGTACCGCACACATCTACACAGCAACAACAGGAGAAATAAACAAATATAAATTAACATTTATTCAAGACTGGCACAGTCTTTTCGATCTTGAACATAGTCAGACAAGTACATGGACGAACAAATCGGTTACATCAAATTGAGGTTACTTTGGCTGGTTTTTGTCCATGTACTTGTTTGTTGTTTATGGTTAGAGAGAGAGAGAGAGAGAGAGAGAGAGAGAGAGAGAGAGAGAGAGAGAGGAGAGAGAGATCACAGTTAGCGAATGATAAGTACACTCGTGCTTTTTTTTTTTTTCTTACCGGTTTCTAATTATGTTTTTGTTGAGATTTTTGTTTTTGTTAAACTGTAATCACGTCTTCGTCTACCACCATTCCTCTCTTGTTTTTACCTTTCTGTGCTTGGGACTAATTGAGGCTAAACATCAGTGCTGTGGTTGGTCAAGTGATTACCCAAGCGTAACCTGATGATGATGATGATGATGATGATAATGATGATGATGATGACGACGATGATGGAGATGCTTGTTTAGTTTGTGCGTGCTACAACCATTCCAATGACATTGTTGCTGATCAACGCTAAGGCAGATCCCTTTACTCTCGTGATGGAAACACCAACGTCTGGATTTGTCAGTTTTAGAAGAAATCATAGCAGTGACAGAGCTATAAGAAAGACTGTGCCAGTGCCCCCCAACACTACTGTCGTAGTCAGTTTCAAGGAATACACTCCGGAGGTGACAGACGTTTTCCTGTATCGTTCATTTTATCATCGTGACAACCAACGAAGAACATTACAATTATGGCAAGAAGTGATGTGGCGCCGACAATATAACAAACGTTCCGATTTTGCCTGTCTGTTTCGAACCGTACACCTAATGGTTAGCACAAAATCCGCACATTGCAAGACCGGAACCTGCTTTAGACTTTTCTTTTCCTTCTTTCCTGACAACGGTAAGCTTCTTCATTCACATAGAGGGTGGAATTGTTCTGTGAAGCATTATGCCAGTTTCCATCACCACTTGGCGTGCAATCTGAAAACGGAGTGTGAAGATGGACGGGATGAAACAGGTGACTGTCCCCACAGCAGTCCTCAGTGCGACGGACTACTTGCACTGTGTAATGACTGCTACAAACTTGTTCACAGTCTGCGTGGATTTGTCAGTAAATATACTGATCTGACCAAAAGGGCTAGCGAGTACTGCAGATCAATACAAACCCATCAAAGTGCTCCAGTGTGCTCTTATAGCTGGTCTGAAGCGTTTAGGAACAGAACAAAACTTCATCCTTCTCACTTCAACAAACATTGGGTTGGTTTGTACTCTAGACTTAAGTCTTTGCCCAATATGTACAGGTATGCCCTTATAAACAATGAAAGGACAATCATACATCATTTGTGGCGTCGCCATGGTTCCATTAAAAGGTCAAGGCAAAAGCTATGTTATGCCATGCAACAATATCCTCCTAACAAACTACATTTATGTTGTCGTCACTGTGTACAGAAAGCGTCTATGTATTTTAACTTTGGAACACTGTGTAAACTCGAAAATAATAAGACGATTAGAAGAAATGCTAATATAAAGACAATAACAATGAAAAACAATATGCTTTTACACTTATCAGAATATCAATATATGCCAAGCTGCACTGATGGTCATGTGACGCACACATTTTTTCTGTGTGACTTGACTTATACAAAATGTGTAGTCATCACATAAATCTGACAAGTATACTTTCTAGGAAATCTTCACACGTAGACAGGGTTGACTTGGCCGAATGCCGTTCCTCTGTTACTGCTACTTTCACATGTAATGATTCCACACAAATATCATACACTTTAGTATGTGACTTCGTAACTGATTGCCCTGATAGGAGTGATGAATCCTTTTGTAAACATCCTCCTTGCTTCCGAATGTTCACATGTAACAGCGGCGAGTGTCTACAATTTGAAAAATCATGTGATGCTATCTTCCATTGCCGTGATAAATCAGACGAAGAGAACTGCCCTGCCCTCAGGTCCTTAGAGTGGAATCGTGACAATCAAGTGAGTCCGTATCCTGCCCTTATTGATTTTAATGGTATTGCACAGTTCCTGTCCACCCCAATGAAGTCTAATGAGTCCTGTCCTGAGAGCCACTATCGTTGTCCTGGTGATTTCAATGACTGTCTGCCTGTCTATACACGGTGCAATGGACCGCACGACTGCATTGATCATCAGGATGAAGAGGCGTGTGAAGATATGAAATGTCCAGGCCTTTTCCGATGCAGACTTTCAACAATAT
>CM065718.1:30327261-30334761 GCA_033310375.1 Conus canariensis
TGTGTTTTCATGTCTCCAGTTGGTGTTGCTGTGTAGGTATGTCAGGTACAGGTTATATGGACATGCTTGGAACAATCGTTTGGAGGGGATGTCTGCTTGATCGTTCTGTGTGCTCTCTCTTATTTCTGCTGGGCGATTGGGTGTCATCAGCAGCATTCGTTCCGAATTATGGGCGCCTATATTTTCATCAAAGAAGCATAAATTACCTAACCCATTCTCGAATTATTTATTAATTACTGTTTACTGTTCCCTAACTCATTTCAGATTTCATTTCTTTTCAAAGTTTATTTTCATACTGATGAATATTAAAATGAAAATAAAAAGGACGGAGGTGTGTGTGTGTGTGGGGGGGGGGGGGGGGGGGGGGGGGGGAGACAGACAGACAGACAGACAGACAGACAGACATGACACGAAACCATACATAACAGGCATTTGTAATACAAACATAAACATTCACACACGCACGCCTTCATGCATCTGTAGTTGAAACGTACATGGTTCAACAGTTGTTTGACAGACAATGCGAAAAAAATGTTTGGCAGTAGACAAAATAGCTGATATAGTATCATAGAATCTATGACCATTGCACTCTGCATAGAAAATGGCGTTTGCAATGTAAACAAAATCAGGGAGGAAGATATTTTTCCCACTCATTTCAGCAATGCCATTGAATCGTTTGGCAGTACCCGAACACGAACCACATTGAGTCTTTTCACAGTGCCAGAAACAGGCTGCATTCTTTCTGCGAAAGTGCCGGAAAAGTTCACAATGGAAGTGGTGATCATCTTGAAGGGTATCTGACTCACATCTACCACAGCTGTTAACCGTTCTTGTACCAAGAAGACACTTTACATTGTTTGAATTTAGTCCCAATGTTCTGGATCAAAATATTACCATTGCATTTATATGTCATCTATCCATTCATGCTTATGTATACTTTACCTCTTGCCGGTTACTGTTAAAACAATTGTATTCATCACCGTTTATTCTATATGAGTGTGCCAGTTTTGTTGGAACAGGTAAATTAATCTTTAAATTAAAAGGTTGAGCAAGTCATCTTTCCGTACTTCATGTGTTAGCCAAACAATACCACACCTTTTTCCTGTCACATGTTATGTTGTTTGTCTGTAGAATCGACCAGAACCACTTCAATCATCTGGAGGTTGAGGGGGAGTGAGACGATTTGTGGGTATGCTGGTGGCTGATCAAGCCGATGCATGCATGGAATGTGCGGTGACAACTTGGACAAGGAATGTAGTAGACATGCCCCTAATGGCTGGTGAGAGTTTTCGTTGCTTTTCTTTGTTGTTGTGCTGCAGCTGTCGTCCTTTCTTCACATAAACAGGCGCCGTTATGGATAGAGTAGCGCCAATTAGCTCGACCAATTGCAGTTTTTTTTTTCTTTCTGTGTGTTAGGACTGATGGTGAACACATTCAATACCATAAGCATTTTCTCTCAAAAGTATCTAGACGTTGGACACCCAGTGAATTAAAATATTTGCATATGACTGTAATAGCATGATGTACACCTACTAATAAAGTCATGCAGATGATAACTTCAGAAGTTCACTTTATACATTAGACATGGGTGCATGTATGTGAAGTGTATCTGCCAGTCTCCGGTAAACCTTTTTTACATGGCAGAACAATGTAAGGGGACATTGAAAAAAAATGCTTTATTGCAAACGTATGGGCATTTTCAAATTGATTGTTCCCAATAATGCTCTACACGTCTGCCGTGTCAAAAAGCTTCCAGGATATTGGGTGTTGGACTGAATTAAGTTGTCTTAAAGCTTTAAGAATTTCAATGCCACATCTCTACTCTTTCCTACGCGTCAACCCTGCATTGAATGTGAGCTTGACTGTGAATGTCAGTCCAAGATATAATCATATCTAATTGTCACTTTTACTTCAGTGTTCACCTGCCACCATTTTTCATAGACAGATAAAACATTCGTTCAAAAAACTACGTTTATTTTGTCTAAGTTAACAGTTAATCCGCAAGTGGTCTGCTTTCTCTTCAAGAGAGGTCAACTGTTTCTCAAACCAAAGGTCATGTCAGAGAGCAGAATGACATCAGCTGCAAATAACACGAGGAAGATTCCAATTGCAGCTGGCATTATATGAATACCATCACACTACTTTACTCGTTCGACGTGTGTGTCTACTTTGTTTATGGAATGAATGCAACTGGTTACTTTGTAAACATCCCTTTTTAAAACCGAGAGAGCGATTGAAGTAAAGAGTTTTTAACTCCTTTCATGCACACAAGCTACTGCTGAATCGCACATTGCTCTGACGACCTTTTAGAATGATCCATTTAAACCCGGTGTTATCTAATATTCTACAGAATGTTTACATTCAGAGTGGAAAACGTTTTCGAAGCCAGCAAAGACGACATACAGTTTAGTATTTTGTAGAAGGTACTTCAGGACTAGTGTATGTACTGGGTAAAATGTGGTCCGTAGTGCCGTGGCCTTTTCTCAAACGCACGTGTTCTGCCATTATCTATTTGTTCACCTGTCTATCTACCTATTCATGTATCTATCTATATGTCTGTCTATCTATCCATCTATCTTCACTTTTCTGTTGGCAGCTGTTATTGTTGACCAGAAAAGTTTTAGTTTAAGGAGAAGAAGAAGAAGAAGAAGGAGGAGGAGGAGGAGGAGGAGGAGGAGGAGGAGGAGGAGAAGAAGAAGAAGAAGAAGAAGAAGAAGAAGAAGAAGAAGAAGAAGAAGAAGAAGAAGAAGACGGAGGAGGAGGAGGAGGAGGAGAAGAAGAGGAAGAAGAAGAAGAAGAAGAAGAAGAAGAAGAAGAAGAAGAAGAAGAAATGAATTTGTGATCCTACTGGCTAAGTCCAATCAATTCCCATTCTCCATCTTTCCATCTTTCAAATGGTAGGCCCATGAGGTGTTGCTTGGCGTGGCTTTAATAACAAAGCCAGTTACTGTTCGACGACCCAGTTTCAGGATATCAAGGGTGCAGTTTTTGTTTTCCGAAGACCGATATGAGTCATGTGACCATTACCTTTACTTACAAACTGGTTTCATGTGTCTGCGTACCTGCTTGACCCCATTACCATCGCCAAGTTTGAAAAAAATAATTTTTTTGTATGTGCTATAGCCACACTCGGGGAAGACCTCTCTCTCTCTCTCTCTCTCTCTCTCTCTCTCTCTCTCTCTCTCTCTCTCTCTCTCTCTCTCATTGTGAAGAAGAAGAAGAGGAAGACGATGAAGAAAAAGAAGAAGAAGAAGAAGAAGGAGGAGGAGGTGGAGGAGAAGGAGGAGGTGGAGGAGGAGGAGGTGGTGGAGGAGGAGGAAGGAGGAGCAGAACAGGTAGACAGATAGACACACAGAACAAGGAAGACGTAAGGAGTGAGAAGGATAAGAATACAAGTCAACTTAAGATAAAACAAAACTGTCTGATCCATATTGTGATTCGGTGGTGCTTTTCTGATTTTTCCTGCCCTGTGGGGAGAGAGAGAGAGAGAGAGAGATTCGGATTCGGATTCGGATTCGGATTCGGAATTCAGAATCCCGTTTAATTTCATTTAGGCCAAGGCCCCTTATGAGGGGAATGTGAACAACAAGAGAATCTTGAAGCAGCGCTAGTTATGACTTAATAAAGACATAACAATGGTGATACAAACAAAATTCTTAAGATGTGGCAGTTTCTCTGAACTTGTATGCTTTTGAAAGAAACATTGAAAGACCTCTAACAACTTCAACTGATTGAGAAGACATTAATAAACACAATTTAAATAAACACGGTTGATTATAATACTTAGGTTTGATGAACTTTTCACGAATACCATTAAGAACTGGACAGCAAAGAACAAAATGTATTTCATCTTCTTGTGCTACGTTACATAATGGACAAATCAGATCCTCGTTGTTAGCCATTCTGTATCTATAAAGGTGCACTTTTAATTCTGATATTCCTAATCGAAACCGTGTTGTAACATACTGTAAATGTCTATCAATATTAGCGGTCAAATATGGTTTCAAATCATGCACACTGCAAAAATTGGTATAGAAACTAAATCTATCACTATTGTGAATATGGTCAGACCATTTTTGCCATGTACAATCTATTAATCGTTGTCTAAAAATACTTATAAATGCTTTGACATTTCCCACTCCCTGATTTAGCCAGGCATATCCAAACCCATATTCTGTCAAACAAATACGAACTTTGGAGGCCCAGTTATTTTTACCTTTAGAGTCCATATCTAGAAGCATATTGTAGGCTTTTCTAGGAATTCTATCGTTACACATTTGCAATAACTTAAGCCAATATCGAATGCAATTAACAGCAGATACAACAGATATTGGGTAGCGATTAGTTTCTCCGTATATCATATCATTCGGCGTACGTCTGTTTACACCAAGAAACTTTTTTAGAGCAAATAAATGAACAGATTCGCAACAAGTTGCAGCTTTGTCTAAGCCCCATAATTCAGAGCCGTAAAGTACAACGGGCTGTACTTGGGTATCGAATAACTTGATGAATACCTTAAAGGATGTATTATTCAAAACATACAACTTTTTCATAATACATAGTAAAGCATTCTTTGCCCTACTTGCCAAATCTTTACAAGCACCTGTGAAACTCAACCGTGTAGAAAACATTATACCTAAATACTTGTATGCATTAACAACTGGCATATTAACATCATCATAAACCCATCTTTCCCTTGCACCAAGATAGCCCCCCTTACGAAACACAATGATATTACTTTTTGACATATTAACTTTTAATTGAAGTGTACCAGCAGCACGTCGTAAATTATTCAACTGAGTCTGCAGACCGACAGGCGTTTCTGATATCAAAATAATATCATCAGCTAATAAGAGAATAAACAACTCTAAGGTATCAAGAGACAACAAGGCACCATGTCTACCATTATTGATAACTTCTATAGCTAGTTCATTTATAAACAAAGAAAATAAAACTGGACTACATGCATCTCCTTGTCTGACCCCAGCTGTACAGTTAATAAAATCTGTCAGTTTACCTCCACAACGGACTCTAGCTCTGACAACATTATACATGCTTTTAATACACCTATAGAGTTTACCGCATATACCATTTTTTTGTAGTATTGGCCAAAGTATATTTCTATTGATTGAATCAAATGCCTTTTGGAAATCTATAAAAGCAACATATAGCTTACGATTACGAGAAAACTGCTTTTGGATAAGTGCCAACAAAGTAAACATGTGATCCACGGTCGAATAACCCTTTTTGAATCCTGCTTGCTGTTCCCCGGTTATATTATTCTCATCAACCCATTCTTGTATTCTCCTATTAATAATCATTCCAAATAGTTTACTGCTAATGTCACTAAGGGAAATTCCTCTATAATTATTGGGATTGTCCACATCTCCTTTTTTAAATATAGGCAAAATAATTGATTCACACCAATTATCAGGGTACAAGCCCTCATTAAATAACTTATTAAATAATTTATGAAAAAATAGCACAGCCTGCTGTGTTGCGTGTTTAAATAATTCTCCAATAAGACCATCCGGGCCAGCTGACTTGCCATTTTTTAGTTTTCTAATAGCTAAAGTAACCTCTTCCATGGATATTGGACGATTAAATGAACTATCTACATCAGCATCCACCACTTCTTCATTAACACTGTCACTAACATTCTGTTCTAACAAATTTTGGAAATGATGAAACCAAATATCGCTAGTTATCTTATTCTTCGGTTGTTTTCTTTTGAAAGATACTTTCCGAACAGTCTCCCAGAAGCCTTTTTGGCATTTAACTGAGGAAATCAACTTATCTATTAAGAACTTATTATACTCTTTCTCCTTTCTTTTTAACAATTTTTTGTATTCTCGCCTTGCAATACAATAAGCCACTCTATCTTGTGGATCATGAGTACGACAGCTAATTCTTAATAATTTTCTAGCTTTTAGTTTACTAATTCGGCACTCTTTATCATACCAATCATCACATCTGTGATTTCTATTGACACGTATATGCTTCTTCATACACTTAGCACTTTCCTTTACACACTCATTAAACATGTTCAAAGCTTCATTTACGTCGGATTGTATCATATCTATGGCATTTTCAATTTTTCTAACAACATCTACGCTACATAATAGTTCTTGAAATCGATTAGCACAATCATTATTCCATACAAGTTTCTCTATAACATGATTTTCTTGTTCATTATTGACAACAACATTTTCCTTCGGAAAAACAGCAATGAAAGAAACAGGCATGTGATCTGAGTCTATGCGGTCTAAAACTTGAAATTTACATGAGTCATATACCAAAGCAAGAAGATCGCTTGAAAGAATAAAGTAATCATCAACACTGCAGCCAGAATCAGATATGTATGTATAGCGTCCTTCAAGGTCGCCATTACATACCCCATTAAGAATACACAAATCAAAGGCAGTGCATACATTTAGCATCAGCTTTCCATAATTATTTAATGTACAGTCTTCAGAATTACGATTTATACTGAGAGAATGACTATCACATTGACTATCAAAAATGTTTTTTCCCGAAAAATCCTGAGAAATATTGGATGTTCTGCTATTCAAGTCTCCATTAATTATGACATACACATCTTTTCTTAACAAACATTCTATCAAACAATCTTCAAGTAAACTGATTCCATTTTCAACATCAAAAAAGGTGTAAAAAGGAGAATTTTCCGGATGAATGTAGCAACAAAAATACAAAACATCTTTGTCTGTTCCAAATAATTTTTTGTCAATTATGAATGGACAAAAATTGGAGTGGTTGACATCAATAGCTTTTACAAAGGGAGATAACTCTTTCCTAATCAAACAAACAATTCCACCTGATGCTCTCCCCTGTCTACTGAATTTGACAGCAGGTTTGCAGAACACATCATAGTCAGAAAATAGATGATCAAACTTCCACTCATCAAGAAACGTTTCAACAAGACAGACAAAGTCAAACTTAAAAAGAAATGAAAAGAAATCTGGATCGGCAAGTTTTGACTTTATGCCATGAACATTCCATAACAAAAAAGAAAAAGGTTTGTTTTCATTATATGTACACTCTCTCTCCATCCCTCCCTCGCTCTCTCCCTCATGCACGCACGGGATTTCCGCAACTGGCTCTGGCAGGTTACTGCAACTCACCCGGCAACTGTCAACATGAACATCACTTGTCCCTGCCTATTGCTGTTGGCGAGATTACCGGTGTTCTTGTATTTTCCTGACCCTCTACTTTTAATGCAGCATGAGGAAGAAAAACTGGCCGGCCAAACCCCTATCTAGAGTCCTTGAGCCCTCCATGTCCATCAAGGAAATATGATTTTCCGTCGATCACTAAATGATCATAGATCATAGTGGCTCTCTTCCCGTCCGCTCTTGCTCTTTTCAAGTGTGGTGAAAGACCACGCCTGATCTCCCTGACCTTGGAGGAGAAGTCTTCTCCCACAAAGACATTGCTGCCTTTCAGGTTTTTCTTTCCTTTCAGAATGTTAACTTTATCCTT
>CM065718.1:30339761-30362261 GCA_033310375.1 Conus canariensis
ATTCTGCCCAATTCTCAGGATATATTCCCTTGTCAAATAGAGAGTTGAAAAGGGTTACCAAGAAATTCAAAATGAGATCAGATTTACAACCATATTTTATAAATTCTCCAATTATACCATCTGGTCCTGCAGCCTTGCGTTGTTTAATTTTCCTAATGGCAAACAAAACTTCTTCTTTAGAGATTGGGCGATTTAAATTATCATTCACCAGTTCTTCATTATATTCACACTGTAACATGTTATCAGTATTAGTATCTTTTGTCAACAGTGTTTTGAAATGTTCAAACCAAGTGCCTATACTTATGTTATTTGAAGGCTGATTTTGTTTCAAAGATATCCTTTTCACTGTGTCCCAAAACTGTTTCTGACTATTCACAGAAGATAGTAATTCTGCAATTAGTGTATCATTAAATTGTTTCCTCTTTCTCTTCTGTAAATGCTTATATTCACGTCTTGCCTTGCAATACTCGTGACGGTCTCCATCATCATGTGAACGCACAAATTTATTCAACAATCTACGAACATGCTTTTTACAATAACCACACTCTAAATCAAACCAGTCTTGAGATTCATTACTTCCTTTATGCCTTACTTGAATTTTCATACAGACAGCAGCTTCCTTTATACACATGTTAAAGCAACGCAGTGCATCGTTAACATCAAGATCAATCAAACTGAGTGCATGTGCCATTTTTTTCCTGAAAGTCTATTCGTGATAAGTTATTACAGAATACACTGCTATAATCATCATTCCATACAAACTTTTCCAAGATGAAACTGTTATCATTAAGTTTAGTGTTTGAGTTATCATCTACACACCTGATATGGAGTTCTACAGGCATATGATCTGACTCAGTACGTGCGCACACGTTTAGCTCACACGAATCACCAAAACACGCAAATAATTCACAAGACATTAAAAAATAATCAATAACACTGCAGCCACTATCTGACACGTATGTGTAGCAACCTTCAAGATCGCCATTACACAAACCATTAAGCATACACAAATCTACAGCAGTACACATATTTAGTAACAATTTACCATAATTATTTAATGCCTTGTCCTGAGAGCATCTACCAACATTTAATGGGTGACTCGCACATTGCAACTCAAAAATATTGCCATCATTAATTCTCTGACAAACATGTGAAACATCAGAAGTCCTGCTGTTCATATCTCCACACAACAACACATACACATCATGGTAAGTCAGTATACAATCCATTATGTAATCCTCCAACTGAGCTATACCATTTTCACTATCAAAATGAACATAATATGGTGAACCCTCGGGAGGAACATAAGAATAGATATACAGCACATCTTTATCTACCCCGAACAACTGCTTTTTGATAAGAAATGCACCGCAGAGTCGGGATTTCATAGGAATTTGTTCGACATACTGTACAAAGTCGTTTCTAATTAGACATACTATACCTCCAGATCGTCTCCCCTGTTTCGTGAATTTTACAGCAGGTATACAAAATGTTGAAAATCCAGAAAATACATTAGAATAAAATTCTTCAAGAAATGTTTCCACTAAACATACGAAATCAAAAGAGCAAACATATGAAACAAAATCTTTATCACTCAATTTTGAAAACAAACCATTAACATTCCAGTGAAGAAAGGATACGGCGCGTTTTCCTTTATTGTCATCATCAGAACTAAAAACGTCATTATTTAATCGATCACTCGGAAACTCTACGAATTCTTCTGCCACTGGGATACGGCCCCCTCCACGGGTCAGCTCAGCACACGGCAAGTCACAGCACGGAGAGTCACAGTTCACGCTGTCACCCACAAAAGCACGTGCGGGCTTCGTGCCACTCACAGGTATGCCAGGCGATGACACCGGTGTCACGTCAGCTGTCGACTCCCGGCTGAAAATCTCCGCGGAAGAAATGTTCCACAGGGACCGGCCAACTTCCTATTTGATTTCCACCAACCTCTCCGCACTATCCACAGAGTACTTTTTGCCGTCGATTAATAGGTGATCATATATCATTGTCACTCTTTTCCCTTCCTGCCGAGCTTTCTTTAGGTGTGGCGTCAGTCTTCTACGAACGTCTCTCACACCTCTGGAAAAGTCTTCGCCGACGAAAACATTCGATCCCCGGAGTTTCTGTTTTGCCTTCAGAATATTCACCTTCTGTTTGTAGAAGGTGCATCGTGCAATAATGGGAGAATCTGACTTCCCATTAAGCCGATGCACCCGGTCAAACTCCACGTCGTCTGTCAAGCCAAGTTTGTCGGTGATCAGGTCGTGGAGCATTCCTTCGCAGTGAGCATTAGTCTCATTTTCCGTTCGAGTAAATCCGTAGAAAAGCAGATTGTTGCGTTTGGAACGCCCCTCCAGATCATCGATCTTCTTGTCACAGTCGGTCAGTTTCCCCCACAGGTCGTTGTTGGTCTTTTTTAGCTCCTGGTTCTCTGTTCTTAGCTCGTTCAGCTCCTCTTTCAGTCCTTTCAGTTCGTTTTGTAGAGCCAAGTGATCGTCGCGTAACTCACGAAGTTCTTTCTTCACATCATCCAACTTGGCGTTCATCTGGTCGCCAATGGTTTTCATAGTCGTCACGACATCACTCAGGGTAAGATCCAGGGGCTGGCAAGTTGCAGAAGCGGTGGACTCGCTCAGTCTCTCCAGGCTGACACTGCGACTTGCCGCTGTACTGGTCAACCGTGACTGTCTCGTGTTGCACTTAACTGGGGGATTGTTGGGTCCTGGATTGCTTTCAATGTCCCCACAACGCAAAAGCAAACTGCCCCAGAATAGATACGAGAGGAGTAGTCCAAAGGTGACACCGTCCGCTTTCCGTCCAAGTTTAACAATGGCGACGCGCATAGCCGAGTTGTTTTGGGCCCTTTTCGTCATGAAGTTGACGTAAACCGGCACAAAACAGCCACACACACATCGGAAATCCGTTGCTGCTGAAGGCATGACACTTCACCACAGTCTCTGCCAAACATAGGCACTGAACAACGTCACGATTTACTGCGATTCTGATTTAAACAAGAGAGAATATGTAGCACGTCTGCACTCAAGAACAGCTATTCACTTCCCCCCCACACACACAATATCCAAACCAATCTCTCTCTCTCTCTCTCTCTCTCTCTCTCTCTCTCTCTCTCTCTCTCTGTGTGTGTGTGTGTGTGTGTGTGTGTGTGTGTGTGTGTGTGTGGCTAAAACAGCCACACACACACACACACACACACACACACACACACACACACACACACACAGAGAGAGAGAGAGAGAGAGAGAGAGAGAGAGAGAGAGAGAATTTCATATGCACAGTTGCTTATGATAATGATATGCTTATGATAAATCTTATATTTTGAACCAGCCGCCGTGGCGAAGTGGTTAGCGTCGCGGACTCCCGGCTGGGAGGTCGTGGGTTCGAATCCCATCAGAGTCATGTGGGTTTTTCTGCCCCGACCGGCTCCTACCCAGAGTTGAGTTTGCTGCGGACTCAGTTGGGAAGACTGGGACCACACAGTCGAGTTTCATCCACTTAATGGATGCGTTTCTGAGAGTGTTGCTCAAATTTCCTGACCAACATTGCAGGTGCCTGTATCTCTCGGGCCTGGTTGACGCCGGGATATATTATGAAAGGAAGCGTAGAGTACAGCCCTGTCATGTAGTCTCAGACCGAAATGGAAATCCGTAGCATCATTTTAATCATCCTCATTCTCATCGATCAGCATAAAAATAAATGTCTCAAGTTCTGTGGCCCTTCATGCCCTGCTCTCATGGTGACCTCAGTTTCGATGTCCTCTCCACGTCTGTGGCCTTGGTTTGGTTCCGTCGGGGTCACCGGTATCGGTGAGTCCATGGGGGCTGTCGTTGGACGGACGTGGTGGCGCCCTCCGAGGGAGAACTCACTCACGCCGGCTCCGCGACTAAGCAATTATTGTCGTCAGTAGGGGGCTTAGTAGGTGGTGTCCTGCGTATGTTAGATCAGAACAGGCGCCACTGAACACCACCGAAGTGACTCGGCAGCAGTGCAGTGTCTCCTCCGGTGGGTTGCCTCTTGACGACTTGACATTGACTGCTCCCTGTGGATTGCCGGTGCCGGGGCTGCGGCGGGGCCGACCGGGCTGTGGCTGTGGACAGGGTGTCGGAATGAGCGGCGTGGGTACACTGCCTCTGAAGTGGTGCAGAGGTTGGGACAGCAAAAAAAAAAAAAAAAAAAAAAAAAAAAAAAAATCTTATATTTTGGGTTCAAATGCGTATCGTGTCCTGGGTGGCAAACATGATTATTTGAAGCATTTTATGTGGTTTCCTTGACCTTGATTACACTTTTCCCTCAATGTAATTATGTCCGATGCAAACTCTCTAGATCTTTCCTATATTGTTGGAACATCTGGTTCACGATGCTACTGACTATAGAAAATCCCAACGGATGTCGTAATAGTAACATTCTGTATCAATATCAAGAGTTTACTGTTTTGTTTCTAGGAATTCAAAACATTATAGCTCTCTCTCTCTCTCTCTCTCTCTCTCTCTCTCTCTCTCTCTTTCTTTTTCTCTCTCTCTCTGTCTCTCTCTCTCTCTCTCTCTCTCCCTGTGTGTGTGTGTGTGTGTGTGTGTGTGTGTGTGTGTGTGTGTGTGTGTGTGTGTGTGTGTGTCTGTGTCTGTGTCTGTGTGTATGTGAGTGAGTGAGTGAGTGAGTGAGTGAGTGTGTGTGTGTGTGTGTGTGTGTGTGTGTGTGTATGAGTGTGTGAGTGAGAGTGAGTGTGTGTGTGCGTGCGTGCGTGCGTGCGTGCGTGCGTGTGTGTGTGTGTGTGTGTGTGTGTGTGTGTGTGTGTGTGTGTGTGTGTGTGTGTGTGTTTGCTTTCGGTTTGAAAGGTAGAAGCGAATTCATCGCAGATGGGTACGCTCAGCACTATCCTAAACAACAAACAGATCCACACAGTCACACAAGGGCGAGCATACATCAAGGGAGAACACTCTGCTTGTTCTTCCTCCCCTCCAGGAACACAGGTGACGTGATGAGAGGAGGATACATCAAACAGTGATCTGTCACTGTGAAACAGTCGACGCCCAGCCGCTTGTGTAAACCACGTTGTGTTATTGATCTAAACTGTTTCTGAAATCAAATCTTTTCTGGCTGTTTCTTTAAATAATTGGGGGTGGGGAGGGGTGGGGTGGGGGGGGGGGGGAATGAGTAGATCTTCATTAAAGCGTCTACAGAACTAGCTTCAGAGTGAGTGGCTGCAGATGGAAATTTGAGCAAATCTTAAAAATCTATGTAATAAATCCGCCAAACATTAACACACAATTCCCAAAACAAACCACGACGTGTTTGGATCTGTTAGGTCTTCTTCAGGCAAGATTTTAAAAACACACACACACTGTGAACAACGAAAATGAAGAACGCTTGGACGCCCATCTTGCGCCGATTTTGGCAAGATAAGTGACTGCTCATTCTTTGTTCTTGTTGTCCTGAGTGTTGTGCATCTTGCCTGAAGAAGAACTAAGAGGTCGAAACGCGTCGTGTTTTGTCTTGTGATTCATTTGTTCAAGTTTGGCAGATTTATTACATAAACATTTTGTCAAGATTTGTTTAGATTTCCGTCCGCCAGCAGTTGCCTCACTTTGCAACTAGTTCTGTAGATATTGTAATAAAGATCTGGGGTTTTTTTTCAATTATTTTATAACTTAACGGCTGCTGGAATAGCAAAGTGTCCCAGGTTCACACTGTCCAACGCATAGTTTCATAAAGGCAGAGCTAAACCTTGTCCCTCCAGCGCTCAAACATTCACGGTTTTTAAACCGCACAAACCCCGACCCAGCAAATGGTTTGAGCTCCCAAAGACGCCTGGACAGCACTATGTGTACATCCCCCCCCCCCCTCCCCACCAGGGCCAGCACACGTCAATATCCCTGCTGCTGTGGCCAGAGCCAGGTCATCAGGGCACGCCGTATGACAGAGGGGTACTTTGACTGCGCGTGTTTCCAACGCTCATAGCATCCTCGCCCTCCGGGACAACCACTCTCAGAGTGCTGGGACCTTAGATGGAGAAAGTGAATCCTCAGAGTCCAGATAATTTCCTTGGCTTCCGTCGGAAAGTGACGTTTGCGTGACTGTTTGCTGCTTGCTCTGTAAACTGGGAGGATACGGATGAGGGAGGGAGGTGGATGGTAGTGGTGGGAGGGGGACGGGAGGGGGGGGGGAGGGAGGCGGGATGAGGGTGAGATTCGGACTTTCGGAGCATGATTGGCAGAATAGTTGTTCTTGTGTGACTTGTCTCTGGAAGAGTCGGGTCAGGTTTGGAGCTCCATTCAAAATGTCTTCTGGCATTACATGCTTCCCAGCCTACAGCCGCAGGTAAACACAGAAAAACAAAAAAATGCACAGAATGGTGCTGCTGCTTCTCTCCCCCCCCCTCTCTCTCTCTCTCTCTCTCTCTCTCTCTCTCTCTTCTCTGTTGGACAATGCTTGAGAGTCTGGGGAGGGGTGGGGGGTGGGGGGGAGACAGAGAGAGAAAGACAGAGACACAGAGACAGACAGACAGACAGACAGACAGAGACACAGAGAGAGAGGGGAGAGAGAGATGGGGAAGAGAGAGAGAGAGAGAGAAAGAGACAGACAGATAGACAGGCAGACAGAGAGAAAAACAGACAGAGAATAAGATACAGATGTAAAGAGAAAAACAGTTCAAAGCCAGAGTTTTAAAGCTTTTTTTATGAGACAATACTTTGTTTACAATGAAGACGTTGTTGTCTGCCTATCACATAGGCAATCAATCTGCCGTTTCCCTCATCCTCAACATCAAAACATAGCCAGGATCTTCCAATGCCAGATGCTGAAAGAAGTTAATTCGATGAACTTTATTGACGACGGTGATGGTGTGTGGTGGTGAAAATTTGTCATGAAAATTGTGTTGTAATCAGCAGTGGTAGCAGCAGCAGCAGTAGTAGTAGTAGTAGTAGCGGTGGTGGTGGTGGTGGTGGTGGTGGTGGTGGTAATAGCAGCAGCAAGAGCAGTAGGAGCAGCAGCAGCAACAGCAGCAGCAGGAGCAGCAGCAGCAGCAGTAGTAGTAGTAGTAGCAGTAGCAGCAGCAGCAGTAGTAAAAGTAGTAGTGGTAGAAGTAGCAGTAGTAGTAGTACTAATGGCAGTAGTAGGTGGTTGTGGTGGCGGTGGAAGCACCACCAGCAACACCAGCAGCAGCAATAGCAACAGTAGGAGGAGGAGGAGGAGGAGGAGGAGGAGCAGCCGTAGCTAGCAGCAGCATTAGCAGCAGCAGTAGTAGAAGTAGTAGGAGCAGCAGCAACAGCAACATCAGCACTAGTAGAAGTAGTATGAGGAGAAGGTGATGGTGGCGGTGGCAGCAGCAACAACAGCAGCAGCAGCAGTAGTAGTAGTAGTAGTGGCAGCAGCAGCAGCAGCAGTAGCAGTAATAACAGTAGTAGTAGTGGCAGCGGGAGCAGCAGCAGTAGTATCAGCAACATCAGTAGTAGCAGTGGTGGTAGTAGTACTAGTAGTAGGAGGAGGAGGACGAGGACGAGGACGAGACAGAGGAGCAGGAAGAGGAGAAGGATGAGGATGAAGAGGTGGAGGAGGAGCTGGAGGAAGAATAGGAGTGGTGGTAGCAGCAGCAGCGGTAGAAGCAGCATTATCAGCAGCAGCAGCAGCAGCAGCAGTAGTAGTAGTAGTAGTAGTAGCAGCAGCAGCAGCAGTGGGAGCAGCATTAATATCAGCATCAATATCAGAAAGAGAACCGGTAGTAGTAGTAGTAGTAGTAGTAGTAGTAGTAGTAGTAGTAGCAGCAGCAATAGTAGTAGTAGTAGTAGGTGGTGGTGATGGTGGTGGTGGTGGTGGTGTACCTTTCTTACCATCGTTTTGGCGACCTTACCGAGTTTGGGGCACACGTGGTCATAACAGTATTATCAATGACACATACAAACCGCCCGTTAGCAATCCTCTCTGTCCCCCAACCCTTCCCCGGACCAAACGCCACTGAAATATGTTCTTTGCAGATACACAAAATGCCATGCGTCTAACCTCAAACTGCTTAATTAAGAACCAGGTAAGGCAAGATAAGGTGATGTTGCATATAGCCCAGCCGACCTCAAAAGGTCATATCAGGACTGTCACTGCGTTTAGGTCAACTCACAAGTCATTAATTCAAACAACCTTTTAAAATACACCTTAAAAAGACATCCCAAATTTTGTTTAAAATCTCTGGCAACTGTAAAGTCTCAGATCAGATGACAAAAAGTTACTTTCCCTAAGAAATTCAAAGATCACATCATGGAAACATCTCTGATCAAGGTTTTCATGGAGCCTGCTGTAACACATTTGTCTCACATTGTTCAGATCCCAGTACTCTAAAAAGCATATGTTTCATTATGAGTGGTACATGACATGGCATGCACCACGGAGCTTCTTCACTCTTTAAAAGGTACGAATGAGTTAAAAACGAATGGCCAGTGTGCAGCCGGCATAAAACCTTTTCTTCTTTGCGACCACCAGAGGTAGATGAGAGGACCTCTTAGGTTTGGAAAAGTTTGTTGTCTGTCTGTGTATTCCAGGCCTCCGGTCAGAGGTCTCTGACATGATCTTTAACTTTCGGTTTCAAGTCTGAGTGGGGAATAGATATCTCAGTTTCCTTGTTGTTGCATTCTTGGCCAAAAGATTAGCCATTTCATTTCCCCAAATGCCAACGTGACCAGGAAGCCAGGCAAGAACAATGTTCTGCAGAGCCTAATGGATCATTGAGCCATACAAGCCCTCCGGCCACATCAGTGTTGCAGTCCCTGGAGGGTATTCAATAATTCAAAAACAGCACACGTTACGTGGGGTATCACAGAGCAATAGTAATAGAAATTTTAAGATCAAAGAGCAATAATAGAAAGAATGTAAGCTATGATTCACATCCGACAGCCATCACGAAATGTTTTTCCCAGACCCTAGGCAGAGGTAATGTTGATTATAGCCCAGCAGACTGCAAAGGGTCATATCAGGGCTGTCACCTCGTTGAGGTCAACTCACAAGTCATTTAAAAGAAAAGAAAACTCATTCACACAACCTACAAAACACATCTTCTAAATACACATCGGAAATATATTGTTAAAAAGCTTTCCTCTGTATAATCGTAGATCATAATTATGCAACATGTTATTCTGCTTCAGAAATTCAAAGATCACGTCAGGTGGGACATCTCTGAACAAGGTTTCCATGGAGTCTGCTGTAAAGTGTTTATGTCTCACATCATACAAGTCCCAACACTCTAAAAGAATATGTTTCACTGTAAGTGGTACATTACATGGAATGCATCACGGAGCTTCTTCACCTTCTTAAAGATAAGAATGGGTACAAAAAGCGTGGCCTAAATGCAAATGGCGCAAGACAGTTTCTTCTTAACGGCCGCCTCGGGAACATGGCAACACCTCTTTCAGGTGGCGTGGAAAAGAGACCCAAAACCTAATTGACAGAGAGCATGAAACTATGTTGGGGAAAGGAAACAACCGAATTTTTAAAAGGAGAACGTGAAATTCTGTGTGTGGCGTGAAAAAGAGACGCCCATTCTCATTAAAAAAAATTGACACAATATGTTTTATACAGGCTATGTCGGCGGTGTGTGTGTGGGGGGGGAGGGGGGGGGTGGTGAGGGAGGGAACTAAGAAAAAGACACCTCATGGAGGGAGTGGTTGTGGGAGAAACACCGAACCTTATAGAACGGGGACAGAATCTGTCCAGAGGAGAAAGAGACATGGATTCTTACAGAGAGAGGACACAAAAATGGCAGGGGTGGGACGAGACAGAATCTTACAAAAGAACGCCACGAAACCCTGTAGGGGGCGGGGGAAAGGGTTAGAGATGCTGATCCTTAGAGAAAGAGGGCGCGACGAACACGGAGAGGGGATGGGGTTGGGTGCACCAAACCTTATGGAAAGGACGCGAAACCATGGAGGGGGGGGGGGGGGGGGGGGGTGGAGGAGGAGAATTTGGGAAAGAGAATGAAACACTCATGCAGAAAGACGACACGAGACCCAGTGGTGGAAAAAAAGTTTTACTAAACCTTACATGAAACCCTCTGGGATGGGGTGTGGGTAGGGAAGGGGGGGGGGGGAGGGGGGGGGGACACGCAAACCTGTGGAAAAAAGACAATCTTACGGAAAAAGGACACTAAGGCCTGTGAAAGGTGGAAAGTAAACCTTCTGAAAGGACAACACTTTCCTTCCATAAAAAGACATTCCTGCATGAGAATCTATGCAATAATCCACAAGTTGACGAAGATTTCCATATCAGACTCCCTGTGGATTAAAGGATACTCTGTCTGGGAGGTACCGGGTGCACACTAGGAAATGTTTTAGGAACAGGACCAAAGAATTTCCAGGCTTCCCTGCAGTTCAGCCCCTGTTGTGAGTCTGAAAGCATGCATCCATGTTCCAGACTTCCAAATCAGGAGACCTGCTACGTAGCTCGGGTCAACTGTCCATGCCTTTCCGGAAAATATTCCTTCTGGTACCCCCTTGTCTTGTATCCTTGTTTCACAGAATACTGACATCGAAAACTAAAGCAGCTATGTAGGATGTATAAACGACAGACACTAAACCCTTGGACAGACCCTAGCCCCCGACAAAGAATCTACGAAACTTTTTTTTTGAGGGGAGGGGAGGGTACCAACTAGTTTAGAAAGAGGAAGCAAAACCCTTGTGAGGTTAGGAGGGACCATACAAAAATCCTGTACATTTAGGACACGAATTACTACGAGGGAGGAATGAGGGGAACAGACACAGAACCTAATAGGAAGAGGATATGGAACGCTGTAGTGGGGGGGAGGGGGTGAATAAAGACATCATATGTTATACAACCAGAAACCCTGTGTGTGATGGATGGGTGGTTACAAACATGGATTCTTATAGTATATGAAACCCAAGGGAGGCTCCCACAGGCTTACAGGACGTGGACACAATACCTTGTGTGAGGTGAAGGGAGAGACGCCTAGCTTTGTAGAAATAGGACACAAAACCCTGGGGAGGCTGGAAGGGGGGGGGGGCGGGGGGAGGGGGGGGGGGGGAGGGGGGGAGGGGGGCTGGGACTGAACCCTATAAATGGAGAACGCGAAACCCTATGGCAAAGAAAAAAGGCACAGAAGGTAACAAAAGAGGACATGAAACCCTGTTGTGGAAAAAAAAAAACACCGAACCATATAAAAAAGAGAACTCCAAACCCTGAGGAGTGGAAAAAAAAACCGTTGTTCTTATCGAAAATGCACACGAAATACGGAGGAAGTGGAGGGGGCGCGGCGACCAAGAGAGACCCATCGTGGGAGGAAAGGGGGACGGGGAAGAGACACCCAACCCTATAGAACCGAATCTTCCAGAGAAGGGAGACATGGATTCTCACAGACAGAGAACAAGAAAATGGACGGAATGGGAAGAGACACGGAATGTTATAAAAGAAGGACATAAAACCCTATAGGGGGTGTAGGAAAGGAGACAACTGAACCTCATAGAAAGACAACAAGAATCCCTGTGTGTGTAGGAGGGGGGCGAAACTCACGAACTTTGTAGGAAGAGGAAGCAAAACCGTTTGAGGGGCGAGGCGGTGTGTGTGTGTGTGTGTGTGTGTGTGTGTGTGTGTGTGTGTGGTGTGTGTGTGCGTGCGTGCATGCGTGCGTGCGGTGCGTGCGTGCGTGCGTGCGGCGTGCGTGGCGTTGCGTGCGTGCGTGCGTGCTTGCGTGTGTGTGTGTGTGTAGTGTGTGGTGTGTGTGTGTGTGTGTGTGTGTGTGTGTTTGTTTGTTGAGAACAACACCGAAACTTATAGAAAAAGGAACCAAAAACCTGCGTGTAGTAAAGAGACACCGAATCTTATAGAAAAAGAGCAAGAAACCTAGGGCGGGGAGGTGCTAGTGCAGGAGGGGAGGGAGGGGGGGGGGGGGCACTGTACCTCATGGCAAGTTGACACACAACCCAGTGGTGAGAAATAGTTTTTACACCTTCCAAAGGAGGCCATAAAATCCTGGCAAGGGAGACGGAGGTCTTGTTGCTTTTAGCCCAACCGACCGGTGAGGGCATATCAGGGATGTGTGAGGGTGGATGGGGGAAGTTGGAAACACTAAGCATACTGAAAGTGGACTTGAAACCATGTGGGATACAAAGACACTAAGCCCTTTAAAAAGTGGACACTAAGCCTGGGGGGGACACTAGGCCTGGGGGACGCTAGGCCTGGGGGACACTAAGCCCGGGGGACTCTAAGCCTGGGGGACACTAGGCCTGGGGGACACTAGGCCCGGGGACACTAAGCCCGGGGACAATAAGCCGGGACACTAAGCCTGGGGGACACTAAGCCTGGGGACACTAGGCTGGGACTCTAA
Source organism: Conus canariensis (assembly GCA_033310375.1). Taxonomy (NCBI): domain Eukaryota; kingdom Metazoa; phylum Mollusca; class Gastropoda; order Neogastropoda; family Conidae; genus Conus; species Conus canariensis. The sequence continues at coordinate 30,352,099 of CM065718.1, forward strand.
GCCTGGGGGACTCTAAGCCTGGGGGACACTAAGCCTGGGGGACACTAAGCCTGGGGGACACTAGCCGGGGGACTCTAAGCCTGGGGGACACTAAGCCTGGGGGACACTAAGCCTGGGGGACACTAAGCCTGGGGGACACTAGGCCCGGGGGACTCTAAGCCTGGGGGACACTAAGCCTGGGGGACACTAAGCCTTGGGGACACTAGGCCCGGGGATTCTAAGCCCAGGGGACTCTAAGCCTGGGGGACACTAACCCTGGTGGACGCTAAGCTTTATTAGAAGAGGGCATGAAAGCCAGCCTGTAGGGGCAAAAAGACGCTAAGCCTGGTGGAGGACACGAAAGCCAAGGGAGAGGGGGGAGGGGGGGGATCAAAAGTCACTAAACCTGATAGAGAACATATTTTGTGGGAGAGCGACGGGTGTCCCAAGTCTTGTTGTAAGAGGAAAAGAGATACTAAATTTTGTAGCAAGAACACAAGAATCTCTGGAGGTGGGGAGGGGGGGGGGATTCGCTGAACCTATGATAGAGGGCACAAAACTTCGGGGATGGAGGGGGGGGGGGCAGGGGGATACCGAATCTAATAGAAAAGAAAGACATGAAACCCTGTTCGGGGAAAAGAGAAACCGAACCATATAGAAAGAGGACATTGAACTTGAAAAGAACGTGGAAAAGAGACACCAAACCTTGTAGAAAGATGGCACAAAATCCGCGGGGAGAGGGGGGGGGGGGGGGGATGGGGGGGGGGGGGGGGATTGGAGACGCCGAACCTTACACAAAGAGAACACGAAACCCTATGATGGGGGAAAAGAGACACTGAACCTTGTAGAAAGTGGACATAAACGTTGAGATGAGGAGGGGGCTGGAGGAGAGACACCAAGCTTTGTAAAAAGAAAAGCCTATAGGAGCGAAAAGAGAGAACTAAATCAAATCTTATAGAGAGTAGAGGACGCGAAACCCTGTGGCAGAGAACAGGAACATCGAACCTGATTGAAATGGAAGACGCAACCCCGGGAGGGGGGGGGGGAGGGGGGGGGGACATCGATTCTGACAGAAAGACGAGACGACACAAAACCGGAATGGATGGAGAAGACGAGTAGGGTGGAATGAGAAGAGACAGAGAACCTTTTGGAAAGAGGACACAAATAGCCTGTAGGGGAAAGGAGACACTGAACCTTGGTAGCAAGAGGATATAATACACTTGGAGGGAGGGGTGGGGGGGGGGGGGGGGGGAGAAGAGACACCGAACGTTATAGAAAGACGACACGGTACCGTGTCAGGGATAAAGAAATGTTGAACCTTATAGAAATATGGCGCACAATCTGGACTTGGGATGGGGATGGGGATGGGTAGCACCAAACTTTATGGAAGGGACACAAAACCGTAGAGGGGGGAGTGGGTCGGATGGGGGGGGGGGAGTGGGTAGGGGAGAGGGAGGGTGATGTTGTGGGAAAGACAATGAAACACTCATACAGAAGGATGACACGACATCCAATGGTGGAAAAAGTTTCACTAAACCTTACAAGGAAGGCTTTCTGTCCAAAGCCGTATCTCCCCTTTTCATTCTGAAGAACGTACGTTCATCTGATTGACCACGGATCTTTCTATCATTTTTGTGAGTTGGAAAGGTCTATAGACAGAGAGAGAACACAGACAATATACACCATACCCCCCGTCAGTGCTACAGAGAGACTGACACGAATAATGACGTTTCCGTGTACAACGACCACCACCTCCTTCTGTCTTTTGCTTTGCCATCCTCATCTGCCCCCCACCGCCATCGCCCTTTCCTCCATTCCCCCTGGTTCCTTTCTGACACGAGCACTTCCTGACCACCCCCTTCTCCAACGACTCTCCGTACACCACACTTCAAGACTCTCCCCTAACTCATTCTGTCTTCCTCCTCTCCTGGCCGACAGTGTGGTGTCTTGTCACCAGCTGTGAGTGTTCATCTGATCCCCCCCCCCCCCCCCCCCCCCCCCGTGATATGCCTGCCTTCTCAGAACCCTGGGGGACTTTACAAGAGCATATCACTGGTAGGCTGAACAGCCACCCACCCACCCATCCACTCACCCACACACACAAACATATGTATGTGAAGAGAGAGAGAGAGAGAGAGAGAGAGAGAGAGAGAGAGAGAGAGAGAGAGAAGAGAGAGAACGAACGACGACGAACAACGAACGAAATTTTATTTTACCAGGGTAATAGATAAGCAATACAAATGCTTTTTTCCACCCAGCCCTGGGGCAAAAGAAAGAGAAACAATGTAAAGATCAAATTAATGCATTTAAAGATCAAATTAATGCAAATACACATATAAAAAGAACAAAGTATAACAAGATCTTGTACAGTTCAAAACAAGTTTAGCTATTGTCCATATTATTGACAAACGAATGCAAATAGAAAAGCGCGTGAACATAGCGAACAAGGGGAAGGAAACGGGAAAGGAAAAGGCCAAGGGGTAGGTTTGGGGTAAATGGAGAGAGAGAGAGAGAGAGAGAGAGAGAGAGAGAGAGAGAGAGAGAGAGAGAGAGAGTGAGAGAGAGAGAGAGAGAGAGAGGAAGGCCAAGGGGTAGGTTTGGGGTAACTGGAACGAACGAACGAACGAACGAACGAATGTTTTATTGAGGGCAAGATGGATAAGCAACAATAATGGCTGTCTTACACCATGCCCTCACAAAACAAAAAACAAAAAAACAAAAAAAAATTCCGAATATATTTACGACACACACACACCACACACACACACACACAAGATATTTACACATACATAAATACATATACATATAGTTCATACACATATACAATGCATAAACAAACATATATAAGTATGTACAAAGCATACTTGCACACAATGTATGTATGCAGGTGAGAGCATGAATGTTGATGCGCAGGCCCCCGGCCCATATTATAGGGCAGAGAGAGAGAGAGAGAGAGAGAGAGAGAGAGAGAGAGAGAGCGGGCAGATGGAAGAATGAAAGAGAAATGGTGGAGAGATGTTGACTGTATTGTTACAGCTAGTCTTGGCTAGTTCAACTGTTGTCCGAAAAAATCAATGCTTGTACTTTTTGTTTTCTTTTGGTTTGTTTGCTGTTGTTTTCTTGCCAAGTAATTTTTCAAACAGTGAGTAAGGAAATAAAAAAAAACATAGTTATAATGAAAGAAAAGGTAGAGGATAACATGTGCATGGTAAAAAAATACTGCATCAGTAAAGCAAAGACTTTCCGCACGCTGGGAGAAAAAAAAAGGGGGGAAAGGGAGGTGGAGGGCCGGTGGATGTGCTGAGGATAAACAAAAAAGAGAATTGGAGAAAAGAAAATAGAATGTAAATATTAGTTCCTTCTCAAGCAGCACATTGAGACCACTAATGTTCATCATGAAAACAAAACTATTCGTATTGCTTGCCCACAGAGAGAGAGAGAGAGAGAGAGAGAGAGAGAGAGAGAGAGAGAGAGAGAGAGAGAGAGAGGAGAGAGAGAGAGAGGAGAGAGAGAGAGAGAGCGTCCATTGATTCATATCAATCGGTGGTACCCACCTGATAGTGACATTCTCCCCCTGGTATTACATGGAAATGTACCACCTTTAATTGTGAGGCATTCCCTCGACTAAAGGCTCAAAGACAAGATCCGAAGGCATCCCAAAGTAGCCAGTAAAAGGTAGAAAAGCAAAGGGATATCAAAGTACAGTGAGAAAACAAACTGGCTTGAAAAAGAAAAAAAAAGAAAAGAAAAGCGTCAATAAGCACTGAGTTATAAATATAAGAGGAGCAGGGTGAACTTTCGCTTGAGGATCTAGTCACAGACACCGTGGACTCAAAAAGGTGTCAATAGTCAGAGTGGTCAGCTCTACTGCTTAATAATAACCCATGCATTGTAAATACCATCAGTGCTGATAGTCGCTCAGAATTGGGCAGAACAGCCTTTGTTTGCATCTCCAAGATAAGCAATCCCAGCTTGATTGTTCCCTCCCCCAACTCCCCCCCCCCCCCTAAAAAAATGACATGCTGGACAAATACCTTGAAAAACAGCTACAGGCGAACAATATCTCTTCAATAAAACAATGATTTTGCAAAACATAAAATTGAAACAAAGGGGAGATAATGGAGAGTGGATGGGTGAGGGATTAGGTGAAGAGAAAGAATGCAATCAGAAGACATTGTGATACAGTCGTTAAATAAGAATGGACGCCATCAACTCGACTTGAAACAGACATTGTTTCGCATTTCGTGTGCTGATTCGTATTTAATAGTAAAATCCGGATTATTGTGTCGGTCCTCCCTTGGCATCAAACGGATCTTGAACACCTCCAGTTCCGTGGTCCTCACTACCGAGAGCTAAAGAATATATTTAACAGCATCCCAAAACAGCCAGTGATGGGTAGGTAAATAACATTGATTAGGAAGTACTGTAGCAAAATAGCTGAAAAAGTAAAGGCAATAACAGTAATAAACATGAGTGGAAATCTTGAACCTCTGCTTGAAGATCTCTTTCTCCTCCCCTTCTCCCTGCCTCCTCTCTCTCTCTCTCTCTCTCTCTCTCTCTCTCTCTCTCTCTCTCTCTCTCTCTCTCTCTCTCTCTCTCTCTCTCTCTTTTCCAACTTCTTCTTCTGATGTTAGTCTGCACACAATGTCTTTTCTTTCTTGTATTGAAAAATCAGGTTGGTTGACGTTTTTTTTTCACATTTCTGCACCTGTTTTTGGCATAAGTCTGACAAATGCAGCAAAGTTGCCTGGTTGAGACTTATTTCCCTTATTCCAGTCTTTAAGTCAAAGCATAAAGATTGTGCTGGAAGCTGTAAATAACAACTCCATTCTGCACTTACTTGCTTGACAAAAGCACCCATCCGGATTCCGTTCATAGGAGTGGTTCTGAGAGAGAGAGAGAGAGAGAGAGAGAGAGAGAGAGAGAGAGAGAGAGAGAGAGAGAGAGAGAGGCTCGAACTCGAGTGTATTCTATAAAGGCCATAGTCCAATTAGAAGGGGTGTGTAAAAGAAATCATATTGATTAAGAAATTGCAAGATAGTATACTAAAATATATACCCATTCATGGGCAAAAAAAATATGACACAACGACCGCTCTCGCCTTAAATGGTGGATACAAAAAGATACAAAGTTTCCTTACGTGTGTCATTAGAAGACATTAATAAGCAGAGAGAGAGAGAGAAGAGAGAGAGAGAGAGAGAGACGAGAGAGAGACAGCAGACAGACAGACAACAGACAGACAGACAGACAGACAGAGAGGGAGAGAGAGAGAGAGGCGGACGGACTGCATGATGATGACTTTACCAAATATTTCACACAGACCGTCCTACTACAGTAAACCCCTGCTGCTGCTGCTGCTGTGTCTGCAGGAGTCAGAGTGGTGTGGGGGGAGCAGGACGTTGGGAAGGAGGGCCGATGAAGGTCTCAGGAGACCAGACAGTGGAGGGACAAAATCTGATACCAGAGTAGGTCTGGTATTATGCAAATCGCGACAGCTCCATAACTGCTTAACCACCGCTCTTCCCTGTCCTGTCAAATTCGTTATATGGCGACGGAGGCAGAGTATATCTCTGTGGCAAATCATTTTATGCCGCACAGAAGAGAATTCTCTCCCCCCCCCTTTATGTCCAACCTGCCAACGGCGTTTTCTGCTCTGTTGTAGGCAAGTACCGACATAATCTTTCTCCCCCAATATGACGGTGAATGCCATCTTCATTCTTGCTGTTGTTGTTTTGTTACGACTACTACTACTGCTACTACTGCTACTACTACTACTACTACTACTACTACTCTACTACTACTACTGACTACTACTCTCTACTAGTGATAGTGGTGGCACTACTACTACCACTACTACTACTATGTACTACCACTACTACTACCACTACTACTACACTACTACTACCACCTACTACTACTGCTACTACCACTACTGACTGCTACAACTACTGTTATACTACTAATACATACTATGACTGTGCATAGCTACTGATGCTGTAGCGCTGCTACTACTACATATATACTATCTACTACTACTATCACTATACTGATATATAGAATAAACAAAACAACATCAACGGCAATAATAAAACATAGATGAAATAATAAGCATCATATCATCATCATGATAATGATAACAAAAAAAACAAAGCAAAACAACAACAAAGAACAATAGGAAGAAAGAAGAAGAAGAAGAAGAACAAGAACAAGAACAGAACAAGAACAAGAACAACCACAAGGCCAATAATAAAAAGGAGAACAATAATGATATTTTAATAATAACAGTAAAGATAATAATTACAGTAATGATAATGATAAATCAGATCAAATACATACTTACGACATCTGTCATGTATGTACCTGGGGTTTCAGCAGAAGAAAATCATGGATGTGAAAACAAACATACAAACAAACAAACAAACTCTTATTGAAAGAGCAAAAAACTGTTTTAGCTTGTGCATGAGAGAGAGAGAGAGAGAGAGAGAGAGAGAGAGAGAGAGAGAGAGAGAAGAGAGAGAGAGAGATTCTCATTATCGTTTTTTTCTCCTCAAAGCAGAAGAAAGTCCTCTGCCTCTGCCCTTACATTACATGGTACCTCTACCCTCTCCTCACCATCTCATCCTCATTTAACTCTCCTGCCTCTTCCTCTCTTCTCTTGACGGTATCTTGTGCATCATGGAAATCACAAGGCCGACAGCTGCGTCTATACTAAGCTCTTCCCTTCTTGCTGGCTTTGTGGTCTAGGAACGGGCACAGAGGCAGTGACAGACCATAGCATGATGGCAGACCAGTGTGTTGCCATGAAGTGAGATAGGTCGTCTGTCGTTCCAAGTACAGTCTGTCACTGGTTTCGTAGTCATCCATCATAAGGTCGGATATTCTCTCTCTCTCTCTCTCTCTCTCTCTCTCTCTCTCTCTCTCTCTCTCTCTCTCTCTCTCTCTCTCTCCTCTGTTGCCATGTCGTTCCATATACAATCTGCCACTCATTTTGTCATCCATCGTGAGGTCAAATATTCTCTGTCTGTCTGTCTGTCTGTCTGTCTGTCTGTCTCTCTCTCTCTCTCTCTCTCTCTCTCTCTCTCTCTCTCTCTTCTTCTTCTTCTTCTTCTTCTTCTTCTTCTTCTTCTTCTTCTTCTTCCTCCTCCTCCTCCTCCTCACCTCTGTGGACTCATTAGGGTGCTACACATTAGGTCAGTGCTCCAAGTTCCTCCATTTCTCTCTGTGGTGCGCTAAAAGTTAGTTTCCTGCAACTGTTTTCTATGTTCATTCTTCACTGTTAAAGATCCTTTCTCCCCCTTCTGTCGCTGCCTCCAGTTTCGTCCTTCAACAGTTCCCTGGTGAACTCTTTCACCGAGGTATCGAACCTTTCACATGGCCATAATGACGTTATGTGTGTGTTTGGAGCGGGGGGGGGGGGGATGCGTGCGTGCGTGCGTGCGTGCGTGTGTGTGTGCGTGCGTGCGTGCGTGCGTGCGTGTGTGTGTGTGTGTGTGTGTGTGTGTGTGTGTGTGTGTGTGTGTGTGTGTGTGTTTAAGCTGATTGGTGTAAGCAGACCTTCATGTCGTCTGATACTCTGCTTTAGGCCTTGACAGATCATTATTTTTTTTTTCTCTAATCTTCCATGCCCCTTTAGTGGCGTGACACTCAACGCCACGTAATCCACCTCCACACTTAACAGCCACACCATGCACTGTCCTGTCACATCTCTGGCACTGGCACTCAACAAGAAGCAGTCGATGCCAGACCCTCACAAGACAATCCTCTGGAGAAGGCAAGCTCAGCTTGTGACTGCCTTTGATGGTATTTCGTGGTGCCTGTTGTGATCCAACATGTGCAAGGCACCATTTACCAAGACCTCAACTATGATAACCGCTTTGTCGCAGAGCCAGCGTGAGTGAGCGTCTTCCCTCTAGAGGGCGCAACGATGTTATATGACGATAGTCTCCTTTTATTCTCAGTACTGACAATACTGACAAAGAACTCACCAATGCCATAGACATAAAGACAATATAAACACCGAGGCCCCACGCGAGCAGAGAATGAAGAGCCACAAAATTAAAGATGTATTTATGTCGATCAGTAAGGATTTGGATGATGCGAATGGTACTATGGAGTCCGATTCATGTCAGAGTCTACATGAGATATCGGTACGTTGCGCTCACTATTCTGATATACTACAGCGTTAACAAGCCAAGGTGATATATATATATATATATATATATATATATATATATATTCAATTATAAACAAAGCTTGCTCTTATGTCTTAGATTGAAGAAATAGGGGGAAATAAGCATTCATATCTGCAATGAATGCTTATCTCCCCCTATTTCTTCAATCTAAGACATAAGAGCAAGCTTTATTTATAATTGAATATTTCTTGCAGTCATTGCAACACCAAGCTGCTCTGTAAGTTGCTGGAATGGTGCTCGGTACTTATCCTTGGAATTTATTAGTTTATTGTACATATATATATATATTATATATATATATATATACATAATATATATTTGTTACAAATATTTTTAAAAAATGAAGTGTTAAAAATCAATCTACAAGCTTGTTTCAAGATATTCTCTCTTCAGGATGTCTTTTTTGTGGCACGCCAACGATCTTATATGGTGTGCGGGACCTGATTTTATCTCTGCGTGTGTGAGCCGGTCTCGTTTGTTGCACGTGCGGCCTGTGGTTCTTATTGGGGCCTGTTCAGGTGGAATGTGCTAGCAAAGATTTCCACTTGTGCCTGCAATTGTTACAATTTCTACTTTTGTGTTCAGAGTTGCAAAGTGTGGTTTACATAATATTAACCATTTTTCTGTGGAGCATAGACTGCATTTTTTTGAAATATTGTTGTATGGTGTTGCTCTTTTTATGATTTTCCATGATATGCTGTAGTCTGTTTTTTTATCTTTTAGTTTCCAAATGTATTTACTCAGCTCTGTTTGGTTTTAGTATTTTTCATTTTTAAATGACTGTTTATGGTTTGCGTATCTGGTTTTGAAAGTGTTCTCAGTGATCCCTATATATGTTTCTTTTTCATTTTCTGATGTTACCGTGGCTTGGTATACAATATTGCTGTGAAGACATTTGTTGCTTAGGGGCACTGTTCTTTGTTGGTGCAGTTGCAAGATGTCCTTTCAGCACCCTTCTCTTTTGTGTTGCTTTTCATTTTGTTAGATGAGTCAATTATGTTTTTGAGGTTGGGCATACATGAGTATGATAGTTTGATGGTGTTTTTGTTGAATATTTTGAACAGTTTGTGTTTTTTTGGAAATGATGTTGCTAAGATTTTAAAGATTCTTTTCCTACGTTTGTTTTACTGTCACATATGGTGGGTTGTACCTCATATGGTGGGTTGTACCATCATATGGTGGGTTGTACCATCATATGGTGGTTGTACTTCATATGGTGGGTTGTACCATTGATCTTCTTTTCCTGTTTTTCTTGTTTCTGTTCGTGTTATTGTGCTTGTAGATTGATTTTTAACACTTCATTTTTTTTAAATATTTTTAACAGATGTTGCTCCCCAAGGGGTTGAGCCCTATCAGATTTTTAAGGATATTTTAATACTATCTATGATATATACATATATATATATATATATATATATATATGTTTAAAATCAAGTGTTAAAAGGAATATTATATTTAACACTTAACACTTGATTTTAAACAAATGTTGCTCCCCAAGGGGTCGAGCGCTTTTAAAATCATTTTGGGCATTTTAATAATATTCATCTATATATATTATATATATATATATATATATATATATATATATATATATAAAACATAAACTAATAAATTACAAGGATAAGTACCGCACCATTCCAGCAACTTACAGAGCAGCCTAGTGTTGCAATATATATATATATATATATATATATATATATATATATAATATATAATACCTGCAGTATCATTCAGGAAATTCGAGCAACATTCTCAAAGAAGCATCCATGGAGTGGATGAAATTCTACTGTGTAGTTCCAGTCTTCCAGATTGAACCTGTAGCAACTGGAACTGCGGGTAACCGCCGGATGGGAACAGAAAATCCCACAAATAATCGACTCTGGTATAAATCACCCCTCCCCCCTCCCAGTCTTCCCAGCACGCAAACTACAGCACTAACCAATGTGCTACAGCTGTTTGTTTTTTTTTTTTTTCTGTCTCACTTTTTGTTAC
>CM065718.1:30404761-30407261 GCA_033310375.1 Conus canariensis
TTGGTTTTTTTTCCTTTACAAACTAGCGGACACATCTGTCGACAAAAGTAATGATCAGTGAAGACATCCACGTTTAAAATGAATATCCTGTGAGTGAACAAGTGTTTTGGGCTTTTCCTTTAATTAAACGTATTGTTGAAACATGTCTCAATCAGGTTATAGGGTCGTGTAAACTGCCATAAACTATTAGAAGAACAATTACATGGACGAGAGAAGTAATGAGAACACGAAGTTAAAGACGAAGAATAGTTCTGAAGACAGTGAAGAATCTAAGGAGAAATATGTGGCTAAGCAGGCCTACACATGAAACAAGAGCACAAGAACACGACAAACACACACACACACACACACACACACACACACACACACACACGCCTATGATTATAAAGATGCAGGCAGGCCCATGCTTGCACACACTTCTGCTGCATACGTTTCATTTCTATCTTTCATTTTATAGCAAGATAAACAATCCTTCTTTCAAACTATCTTTCTAGCCCTCAGGTTTATTTGTTTCATGAGTTGTTTGTTTGTTTGTTTCAAAGAAAAGAAAAATTATATGGTATAACCCTCCATATGATGGAAGAACAAAAACTAACGTAGGAAAAGAATTCCTCAGAATCCTTAAAACATCATTCCCAAAAGAACACGTACTATCTAAAATATTCAATAAAAACACCATCAAGCTATCGTACTCGTGTATGCCGAACCTAAAATATATAATTGATTCTTCCAGTAAAACCAAACACAATACAACCAAAGAGGACGAAAGGACATCTTGTAATTGCACTAAAAAAAAAAGACCAGTGCCCTCTGAATAACAAATGTCTCTACAACAATATTGTGTACCAAGCTATGGTAACAACAGACAGTGATAAAGAAACATACATAGGGATCACGGCGAACCATTTTAAAACCAGATATGCAAACCATAAACAGTCCTTCAAAAATGAAAAATACAAAAACCAAACAGAACTAAGTAAATATATTTGGAAGCTTAAAGATAAGAAAATAGATTACAACATATCATGGAAAATGATAAAAAGAGCAACACGATACAACAATATTTCTATATAAAAAAAATGCAACTTATGTACTACAGAAAAGCGGCTGATATTATGTAAACCCCATCTAGCATCCCTGAACTCTAAAGTAGAAATGATAATAATTGCAGGCATAAATGAAAATCCTTGTCAATGCACCATTCCTTGGCACGTTCCCCCTGAACGCGCCCCCCAAAAGATAAAAAAAAAAAAATCTACAGGCCACGTGCCACACGCGCAGAGCTCACACGCCCACACACCACACTATATAACACCGATGGCGTGCCCAGATTGTATACCCTGAGGAGAGCATTGGCTGGAAACTATTTTGTAGGTTTTACCTTTCCATTTTAAAATCCTATTTTAACTGGTATATATATATATATATATATATATAATAAACTAATAAATTCCAAGGATAAGTACCGAGCACCGTTCCAGCAACTTACAGAGCAGCTAGGTGTTGCAATGACTGCAAGAAATATTCAATTATAAACAAAGCTTGCTCTTATGTCTTAGATTGAAGAAATAGGGGGAGATAAGCATTCATATCTGCAGTGGTAGATCATTCTGCCAACTAACAGTATATGCTTGAGTGGGTGAATGGGGAAAAATAAAATAAATACTTCTCAAAATGAGCCTTTAGCAAGCTTATAGTCTCCAAGTGGGAGACGATCTCCAATGGGGAGAAAACCCACTAACATATAACTCCTGGTCAGATACCGATATTTCGAAACCTGATTGTTTCTCTTCAGTGACCGCGGAAAGTGGTAATTTGACTCCTCTGCCTTTTCGGTTTTAAGAAGAATGCTATCCCAGAAAAGGCTGGTGTGCAATACCATAGTATGTTTGTTGAGTTTTCCAAAAACCAACCAAAGGTGCCACCTAAGAAGCAAAAGAAAATCATGAAAGAGCAAAACAAGCTACATTTTCTTGTGAAAAGTAGAAAATATAAAAAGATAACCTCTCAAGACACAAGTGCTGAGGGCCAGTTCTTGGAATGAATCCGCAAGGGACTAAATTACAATAAACTAATAAATTCCAAGGATAAGTACCGAGCACCGTTCCAGCAACTTACAGAGCAGCTAGGTGTTGCAATGACTGCAAGAAATATTCAATTATAAACAAAGCTTGCTCTTATGTCTTAGATTGAAGAAATAGGGGGAGATAAGCATTCATATCTGCAGTGGTAGATCATTCTGCCAACTAACAGTATATGCTTGAGTGGGTGAATGGGGAAAAATAAAATAAATGCTTCTCAAAATGAGCCTTTAGCAAGCTTATAGTCTCCAAGTGGGAGACGATCTCCAATGGGGAGAAAACCCACTAACATATAACTCCTGGTCAGATACCGATATTTCGAAACCTGATTGTTTCTCTTCAGTGACCGCGGAAAGTGGTAATTTGACTCCTCTGCCTTTTCGGTTTTAAGAAGAATGCTATCCCAGAAAAGGCTGGTG
>CM065718.1:30412261-30417261 GCA_033310375.1 Conus canariensis
CTTTCATTGAACGGAAAAACAGTCCTTCTATTAAATGATCTTTCTTGCCCTGAGGTTTATTGTTTTGTTTGTTTGGTTGGTTGGTTGGTTGGTTTCAATTCCTGCTATCAAAATGGTTTCCAAGGTCTTTTTTTTTGTAAATTGATGTGATCGTTCTTCGATGCCTCGGGCACTCTTCATTAAGCGATTATCTCACCCTCATTTAAATGTTTTGCCTATAGGTAGCACTCTCTCTCTCTCTCTCTCTCTCTCTCTCTCTCTCTCTCTCTCATACACAAACAGACACAGACACACACAGACACACAGTCACACACACACACACACACACACACACACACACACACACACACACACACACACACACACACACGAACGCACGTTCGTGTGTTTGCGTGTGTGCGTGCTTGGGCGTGTGTGTGTGCGTGTGTGTGTGTGTGTGTGTGTGTGTGGTGTGTGTGTGTGTGTGTGTGCGCGCGCGCGTGTGTATGTGTGCGTGTGTGTATGTGTGTGTGTGTGTGTGTGTGTGTGTGTGCGCGCGCGCGCGCGCGCACGAGCGTGCGTGCGTGCGTGCGTGCGTGCGTGCGCGCGCGCGTGTGTGTATGCTTGTACTTATGCCTTAGAGTGTGAGGGAAGGGGGTAGGGATCCAAGGGGGAGAGAGTTCTCAGGCCCGAAGACCCCTCTCCAACTATGCCATTACAACCAGCAGACGTGTGGAGCCAAGGGCTTAAGGGCTCATGATGCTACTGTGAGTACAGTAAGTGTTACATGTGGATGGAGACGGACGAGTGGAGGGGGGAAAGGTAAGGAAGCCAAGAAGTCTAAAGACAAGGTATTGAATAACTTCAGATATGAAACAAAACTCATTTGAATAGGACCCAGAATAGAATGACAACGTTCGATATGTGGCTAAAGTTCTGTCTGTCTGTTTCTGATTGCTCATCCGTCTGAACGGGTTTTCGGCATATTGAAGACGATCTGTCAAAAGTGTTTTACATCCAGATCTGCTGATAATGGCAGCACGCAGTAAAATCAAAGGAGTAATAAGTGTTTCACTCGAAACTTTAAAAACTCTCACTTTAACTTAATTATTATCAGCATGATTATGTGAAAAAAATGCACATGGTGATAGGACTCCGGCTTAGTAAAGACTCTATGGAGAATTGGAGATTAGATAGAGGAGGGGGTGGTATATGGACGAACTTGGGGGTTGTCTCCTTGTTTGCTCCGTGTGGTCTGCGTCGGCCTTTCTGCTAGGCGATTCAGTGCCGTAAGCAGCATTCGTTTAGAGTTATGGGCGTGTCTTTATTTCATCATGGGAGCTGGAGTTCCCCTACTTGTTTGTTATTTAATTTCATTTCCATTTGATTGGCGGACGTCAAATTCTGCTTAAATGCTGTCTTGTTAGACTAAGTGTTTGCCAGAGCTACTAAGTAATATGTCAGACCTTCCGGTCAATTTTTCTGGTCATATCTGAAACGTTTGAAACATAATCAGCCACAGCTGATTTGTATCGATACTCCATCATAAAAAAAAAATCACAAAATCAGTGCTACCATTTGGTTTGAAAAGAGCATTCACATGTTTCAAAAGTTAAATCCTGTCAAAAACCACCTTAAACCAATTCTCAGTACACTGATTACACACAGGTTATATACAACACATCCTAGTGCAACTCCTCATCTACACGTGGAAACAAAATACATCCAATTGTGCAAGAGGGACCCAGAGAAGTGCTATCCTTAACTGCCAAACAAACCAGCTAAAAGCTATCCTGCACCACGCTTGCAAGCCTCGGCTATATTCACATAAAGTGCAGACAGGAACGAACAGACCATTCTATTCATACGTCTAGGGACATATCTCCTCCCTACCAGATGCCATAGTGTAATGTCCACCAGGCGCGAGTCAAAACAACCTCCACGAAAGCGTCCTAATGGGTGCATCAACCCCTGCATCATGACTGCAGAGCTCACCGGCACCACAGACTGAACTGCTGTGCGAGTCCTGCATCCTTTTTCATTGCTGTCTTGCTGACAGGGGAGAACACTACCAGTCCAGAAGCAGCCACCCTTTCACATGATCTTGCATTACATCAAAGCGGATCCCGGGTTTCGTTGTATTCCACTGCCAACAGGACTTCCTCTATGGTCGGGGGATAGTTACACACCGTCACTGGTCCTTTCTCCAGAGTAAGCCAAAAGGCAGACAGGAAGAAAAGAGGCACTAGGAGGTGCCAATGGGACACAAAGAGCACAGTTCTTGACCAGGAATCCAGCACTATGTTGACATAGGGTGCATGTTGCACAGGGCATTCCATTTTGCATCTTTTCTTTTCCACGATTTTAAATCATAGATAGAAGAAATACCACATTTAAACACGTACATGCTTTTGCAACAGTGTACACCCGTGCACGCGCGCGCCTGTGCATATATATGTATATATACATATATGTACGTGTGTGTGTGTATGTGTGTGTGTGCGTGCGTGCGTGTGTGTGTGTGTGTGTGTGTGTGTGTGTGTGTGTGTGTGTGTGTGTGTGTGTGTGTGCAGAGAGAGAGAGAGAGAGAGAGAGAGAGAGAGAGAGTGTGTGTGTGTCTGTTAAGGGCTCACAATGTTAATATGAATTGTATGTATGTCTGTCTGTCTGTCTGTCTGTCTGTATGTATGTGTCTCTGAGTCTGTATTTTTCTGCCTGTCTGTCTTTCTCTCCGTGTGTGAGTGTGAGCACGGTCAAGTGCAAGCGCACATGCGTGCATTCATGCATAGGTGTGTGGGTGCGTGCGTGCGTGCATGAGTGAGTGTGTGTGTGTGTGTGTGTGTGTGTGTGTGTGTGTGTGTGTGTGTGTGTGTGTGTGTGAAGAAACATTTTTTTCCCCTCCATATTGTTTACAAAATGCTCAGTCCATCAGTGCCAATCATGGAGGCAGCCATCAAGCTAAGCACAAACCGAACTTCCAACTCCGGAGGAATGTGGGCAATCGTCGAACACGTGATGAGCTTTGCAGGGGTGAAGAGCACGCCACTTCAAACGGCACTCAGCTCACCTGGGGGAACTACTGGGGAAAATGAGGCTCACTTCCTCGTGTTGTAGCTGTCTGTTTCAACATTCCCTCATAACTGGTAGGAATGGTGGCTAATACACCTGCTTTGCTGTGGTTGTACTCAATAACACACTGTTGTGGTTGTACTCAATGAGCAAACTCTTTGAGCAGAACATTAGCTTTTAGTTTGTCAGACTGATCATCGTCGTCGTCGTCGTCATCATCATCATCATCATCATCATCATCATCATCATCACCATCGTCATCATCATCATCATCATCACCATCATCATCATCATCATCATCATCATCATCATCATCATCAACATCATCGTCGTCTCGTCGTCGTCGTCGTCGTCGTCGTCGTCGTCACTGTCGTCGTCATTGTCGTCGTCCTGGTGAGCATCGTAGTCATGATGGTGATGATGATTGTCAATATTATTGTTGGTATTATTATTGTTCTTCTTGTAATAATAATATAATTAATAATAATAATAATAGTAATGATAATAATAATGATGATAATAATGATAACAATAACAATTATTATCATTATTTTCATCATCATCATCATCATCATCATCATTCATCATTATTATTATCATTGTTGTTGTTATAATATTATTATGAAATTGATATTATTATTATTATTATTATACTAACAACAGGAACAACAATAATATTTAAAATAATATTGACTATCATCATCATCATCATCATCGTTATTATTATCATCATGACAACGATGCTTTGCACTGCGAAAACGACAATGATGATGATGTCGACGACGATGACGACGACGATGACGACGACGACGACGACGATGATGATGATGATGATCATCATCACCATCATCATCATCATCATCATGACGATGACGACGACCACGACGATCAGTCTGACAAACTAAAGTATAATGTTCTGCTCAAAGAGTTTGCTTACTGAGTACAACCACAACAGTGTGTTGTTATTATTATTATCACTATAATTATCATTACCATCATTATTATCAATATAATTATCATTATTTATTATTATTATTATTATCATTATTATTGTTGTTGTTGTCGTTGTAGTTGTTTGTGTTGTTCTTTGTTGTTCTTGTTGTTGCTGTTACTGTTGTTGTTTTTCTCCTCCTTTTTGCCGTTGTTGTTGTCGTTGTTATCATTGTTCTTGTTGTTGTTGTTGTTATGTTATCGTTGTAGTTGTTATCGTCCTCCTTTCTGTGGTTTTTGTTCTTATTGATTTACTTCTTATTCTTTTGTTGTTCTTGCAGCTGTTGTTGTCTATTGCTGTTACAGTTATAATGTTTGTTTGCATTATTCTCTTATCTTTGTCACCAAGAGTGAGAAAAAGGAACAATTCATACACGTACACGCACACACACAAATACACACACACACACACACACACACACGCGCGCGCGCGCGCACCACACACACACACACACACACACACACACACACAATGTTTCTACCCTATTCTTTGAGTTTCAAGAAACCTTCATTCCTCTGTCTCTCTCTCTTCTCTCTCTCTCTCCCTGTCTCTGTCTGTCTGTCTCTCTCTCTCTCTCTGTCTGTCTCTCTCCCCCCCTCTCTCTCTCTCTCTCTCTCTCTCTCCTTCTTTCAAGCTTTCAGAGTGATTCCCATGTAGCTCAAGATGTCAGGAGCGGTCTCTGATAGCTTTGGCTCCGTTTAAAGTGATAAGCTCACCCCTCTCTTCAGTGTACTGATGACAAACATGTTCTTGCCCTCTAAATGGGACGAAATATGCATTACAAATAGCACACGCAAGACCCGCATTGGCCAGAAAACAACACGGAACAAAATAAACAAGCAAAAACAAAAAAGAAGGCAAAAAAAAAAACCCGGATGTTTTGAAAGTTTTGGGAAATAACAACAGCTCTGGAAAAAGCCCATCATGGTCAGCTGTGATACAACCAATATGAATGGAATTA
>CM065718.1:30434761-30442261 GCA_033310375.1 Conus canariensis
CATTCTGTATTTTCTGGAAGAAGATCAGCTGATCACGTACTTAACAGCTATGGAAAATGTCTTTTGAGTATGTGTACTGCACTTGGTTTATACATTCTTAATGGTTTATGCGATGGAGATTTCGATGGAAATTATACTTATATATCCGATTCAGGCAATAGTGTCAACGATTACTTTTTATTGTCTAAGGATTGTTTCCCTTTCGTTGTTTCTACTTGCAAATTAACGGTTTCAGAGAGGCTGGAATCAGATCATTTACCTGTGGAGCTTCACTTCAAGTTTTCGGAGAAAAACGGTATTTGTGTAAATATAGATAAAACAGATGAGTTCATTGAAAAATATGTGTGGAACTGTAATATGGAACAGTCATATATTTGTGCTCTTAATTGTTCTGAAGGGTTGGCATTACTCGATCGTGCTATTGATCTCATTAGTCATAACTGTAACGATGCCTTGAATGTGTTTAATGAGTATATAAAAAAACTCTGGAAGCTGTATGAAAAAGAAAATCAGTTTAAACGCAACTGAAAAAAACAGTGATTGGTATGACAAGGAATGTAAAGATAATAAAGCAAATGCTATGAAATTACTGAGAATATTTCTAACTTCCAAAGAACGAGTAGATAGTGATGCCTATTGCAGAGCAAGAAGAGAATATAAAAATCTGTTAAAAAGGAAAGAAAAAGAATATAATGAGTTCTTAACTGAGAAGTTAGTTGCCTCTGTACACAATCAGAAGGAGTTCTGGTGCAATGTTAAAAAGATCTCCTGTAAAAGAAAACAGCCTCATAATAACATAACGACTGATGACTGGTTTAAACACTTCAAAAGTTTGCTCGAAAGAGAAGAAAATTGTTTAGAACAAAATGATGAGGATGCGCATGATGATGTCAATGAACAAGGAGAGGATTTTAGTTCAATGAATCGACCCATATCAAAGGAAGAGGTTATGTTAGCAATACACAGATTAAGGAATAATAAAGCCGCTGGGCCAGATGGTATAGCTGGGGAAATGCTAAAAACATCTGGGAATCGTGTCACTGAATTCTTTGTGAAACTATTTAATACACTATTTGATAAGGGCATATTTCCAGAGACGTGGACAGAGTCTGTAGTAATCCCTCTTTTCAAAAAAGGTGATGTAAATGACCCTGGGAATTACAGAGGTATCTCAATTTGTGACGCAAGCAGTAAAATCTACAGCACAATTATTAACAATAGACTCCAAGAGTATGTTGAAGAACTTAATCTAACAGGCGAATACCAAGCAGGATTTAAAAGGGGATATTCTACAATTGATCATATGTTTACATTATTAGCTATGGTACAGAAACAGTTCTCCTTTAATCGAAAATTATATGTTGCTTTTATTGACTTTGAAAAGGCCTTTGATTCTGTAGATAGAAATATATTGTGGCCTATACTCTTAAAAAATGGAATTAAAGGCAAGCTATTTAGATGTATTCGTAATATGTACACAAATGTTAAAGCTAGAATTCCATGTGGAGCAAAATAACTGACTATATAAATTGTACTCGGGGGTAAAACAAGGTGATGTAACTAGTCCTGTGTTATTTTCATTATTCATAAACGAGTTAGCCTCAGAAGTGAACAGAAAAGGGAGACATGGTGCTACTTTTACCCAAGGTGACTGTGAATTGTTTATCCTATTGCTGGCAGATGATATAGCGTTGATATCGGAAACTGTGATTGGTCTACAGACACAACTTAATAGTTTGTATCAGGCAGCATCAACACTGCATTTGAATGTAAACATGAATAAAACTAATATAGTTGTATTTAGGAAGGGTGGTTACTTGGCAGCAAGAGAGAGATGGACTTACAATGGGGCTGTGTTAACTGTTGTGAATGCGTATAAGTATTTAGGAATCTATTTCTCCACAAGACTGAGTTTCTCTGTTGCATGTCAGGATTTGGTGAGCAGAGCTAAAAATGCTTTGTTGTGCATTCTACAGAAACTGTCTAAGCTGAAATGCAATTCTCTCAGTTTATATTTAAAGTTATTTGACACACAAATTCAACCAATGGTTCAGTATGGGGCTGAGTTATGGGGTTTAGATAATGCTGCTCAACATTCTGAAAAAATACATCTGTTTGCCCTTAAAAAGCTTTTAGGGGTTGAAATGAGAACGTCAAATGATCTAATATATGGGGAAACGAATCGATATCCAATATTCATTAACTCAGTAGTCAAATGTATTCGATTCTGGCTAAAACTAACTCGAATGGATGAGTCAAGACTACCACGTAAAGCCTATAGGATGCTGCTCGATTTAGATTCACGTGATAAAAGAACTTGGGCTACAAATATCCGTTGTAAGTTGTATACGTTTGGATATGGATTTGTTTGGACAAATCAAGGTGTAGAAGAAATAAATGCTTTCTTACTTGATTTCAAGGAAAGATTGATTTTATGTAGGTGGCAGGAATGGGATTTCCATATTAAGAATAGTGATAGATTTAGTATGTACAGAACGTTTTGTACAGTTCCCGAAGTGAAAACTCACCTGTTACTGAATTTAGATAGACATTTGAAAATTATGTTGACAAGATTCAGACTTGGCGTCTCAGAAATCGCTGTGCATTGCTACCAATATCGATCTCACAATGACAACGATTTAATCTGCCCACTGTGTAAAAACAGTAAAGAGGATGAGGTCCATTTTGTTTTGTCTTGCCCAGCACTGAGTAGCTTAAGACAGCAATATATTCCTGCAAAATTTCATAAATTTCCAAACCTGTTTCGATTAAGTTTACTTTTGGCATGCAAACATGATAGAACCATCAGAAATCTGTCAATTTTCTTGTATAAAGCGTTTCAGCTACGCCAAGTTGCTATCTCGTAAAACGTTATCTTTAACCTTATCATTTGTATATATAAAAGAAAACATTGTGTGAAATGATTGTTCAATTACTCCCCATCATGAGGGGCAATGGCCTATATATGATTAAAACATCTGAATCTGAATCTCTCTCTCTCTCTCTCTCTCTCTCTCTCTCTCTCTCTCTCTCTCCTCCCCCCCCCCCCCCCCCCCCTTCTCTCTCTCTCTCTCTGTCGTGTTATCATCAAATGATGATGAACTTGTAATTAAATCAGTTGCGAAATTCATCGCCGAAGCATTGAAAATTAGACAGATGAAGGATTTTGAAATTTAAGATAATGCATTATAAGAGATATCTGAATAAATACTATCATTCATCGCACGTGGAAGAGATCAGTAAGACACAATGTCATCATTTGATTGAGTGGATGGTCGAGTCAGTCTTACGATTTTTGTTAAGGATATATATATATATATTATATATATATATATATATCACACACAGACGCACACGCAGCCACGCACGCTTACACACACACACACACACACACACACACACACACACACACACACACACACTAAGTCTGGAGCAGATAAGGGAGGACGTTTTTGTTATGTACGACAGTGTCAAATGCCATTCACTGCTAACTGTGATAGCCCTGGGGAAGCCGTCAAGGCATTGGTTTCTGAGCACGTCACCTGGCTGGATTTTTCCCGTTACAGATCTTTTCTGGAAGGAATGAAAAACAAGAGAAAAAAAAAATGTTCCTCGTTTGATTCTTTCTTACTTTGTGGCCACTCCTCTCACCTTTTTGTTTTGTCTTATTTTCTTTCTCTCGTTTTTCCTTCTTTCTTTCTTTCTTTCTTTTTGTCTTTCTTTTTGTCTTTCTTTCTTTCTTTCGTTCTTTCTTTCTTCCTTCCGTCGCCCCCCCCCCACCCCATTTTCTTTCTTTCTCTTTTTTTCTTTCTTTCTTTCTTTCTTTCTTTCGTTCGTTCGTTCGTTCTTTCTTTCCTTTTCATGCTTCATCCATTTCTTCTTTCTTCTGTGAATCTGTTATTGTTCGCCTTCAACATTCGCTCAGCTTTCACTGTTTTATTTCTTTTTTTTTCGTTTCTCCTTTATAACCATCTATAATGGAGACTTAATTTAATGCATCTGCCTTCTTATTTTTTTCCAAATTACTATTGTAATTATCTGAATTTAATTTTCTCTGTGTCTAGTGTTCGTGTGTCCATGTAAATACATTACTACGTGTGGTGAACATCACTGCGTCACCATCTCTCTCTCTCTCTCTCTCTCTCTCTCTCTCTCTCTCTCTTATATATATTATTATTTATATATAATATACAGTCGTACAGTCGAAACCGCGTATAACGAAGTCGGATGTAACGAATACCGGATGTATCGAAGCAAAAAGGCTGGTCCAGGCAAAAATCCTTTTCATGACAAAAAAATACGTTGGCTGTAACGAAGTCGGATATAACAAATTGTCGCTTATAACGAAATGGTTTGGGGGTCCCCAGCGGCCGATCACGCCGGTTATAACGAAGCAGCCGCCTATAGCGAATTACATGTTAGGGCCCCGTGAAGAGTTTGACCTGTATATAACGAAGTGGCTACATTTGTGTTCGGGAATCATTTCTCGGAAATGGCTGGTTACTTCGCTGCGATGTATATTGCTTCATACGGTCGCTTGCTGTTCTGGGGAAATGGAGGAGTGCCCTCATAGCACATTGAAATGTAGAGCTTTCTTTGCGTTGCTCTAAACAGAACTTGCACGTTTTTATACCTGGGTTTGACTAGCTGCATAACCTAAGATTGTTTCATTTTCTTACACAGCTTCACATAGGTAGATTGAAAGTATACAGTATCTTTTATTGTATGTTTGTTGTATGATAAACGTTACCTTTTGTAATTCGTAAGCAATGAAATCGTACTCTAATGTCCTGTATTCCGGATGCCTGTGATTCTCTCTCTCTCTCTCTCTCTCTCTCTCTCTCTCTCTCTCTCTCTCTCTCTCTCTCTCTGTTTTTGTTTGTTTTGATTTGAGAATGTTTGCATGAATATGTGAATTCAAATTGTTTGGGGTGATTTCTTTCTTTATTTATTTCTTTATATACACACTTGCCTTCCCTCATTACTTTTCCCCCTTTTTTTCCCTGTAAATATATATGAATGCAAATTAAAAAAAAAAAAGTTTTAAAGAATTTTCAATGGACTCACCTGCAGCTTGTTGTCTTCTGTGGAATTGTAGAATTCATGTGTCTCTTTTTTCCACCAGTACAAAGCTTTTCAAACTTGTCTAATATTACATAAATGCTCTTTCTTTCACCATCATCTCTGAATGGAAGCACATCAAAAATGTCCAAACCCTCAGATCCCACACATGAGAGAAATATGGCGATTCCAAACTCGTCATCTTCTCCACAAAGTTCAGATACTATCTCGTAACTGTTCCAAAGTTGTTTGAACTTCCTCCAGCGGCTTTGCAGGTCTTCTCCAGTCACTTCTTACTTTGGTTGTAGCGAAATGTTTCTTCTACGCCACGTAGGGTTTTGGCGACAATTTGCTTGTGGCGCTATCGCCTCTTCGTCCGCCATGGCAGCTGTAAGGAGTGACCTCCGGCTCCAGCTTGGTTTTTACAATTCACAACTCACTCGACGTTCGTCGCGACTTTTTTTTTTGTGACTGAAAAGTTGTTCTACGGTATTGAGTCCCACTTCTGACACCATGTTTCGTTTACTTCTACCTTTGTGTAGCTCTGCTCAGGGCAGTGAGCCTTCAGGTGGCGACCGATGTCTGTTGCTGTGTCTTCGTTGCTCAAGGGAAGTCACTCTTCTTATTGTTTGACAGAAGGATCGTCTGTTGTAAGAGGCACATAAGTCAAAATGTGGATTGCTGTGTTCAAGGATGAGAAACAAAATTATTATCCTTTTGAGATCTTTCTCTTCACTTTTGATGGTTGACTTTGTTTTTCGTCCAGCAGTGGCAACAATCACCTTATCTGTTCCGTCAAAAAGTGTGACATTAGAGGGATTCTCCGTTCAGTGTGGCAACAACATCCTTTTCTGGTGTTTCACAGAATTGAGAATTGAGGAACATTTTCCGTCCAGTGTGGCAACAATCATCCTTTTCTGTAGTTGTTGTTGTTTCACAGGATGTAAGAATTTGAGGAAACATCCAATTGTGGCAACAATTATCCTTTTGTGTTGTTTCATAGAATGTGAACATTCACATACCAGATATCATAACTGCTTTCCATTAACTGTATTTGAGTACATCTAATGTGAACTGCTATCTCTAAAGAACACTTCATTGTATACACTTGGACATAATAACACATCTATAACTTTCGCTGCAATGATAGAGAAAGTTAAAAAAAAAAAAAAAAATTTCAAGACCTTAATGAGACATTATTTTTGGTTATTGTGATTTCTTGTTAAGCTGTGACAAGCACACAACAATGCTCTCTATAGTGCGGCAGAGTGCGCGTATTTTAAAATCACTTAACGAGGTTTGACCATTGCATGCTCCGATGACCTAACAGTGTGAAACGGTAAACGAACGATACAGAAATTGCTGTTTTACTTATTGTTGGTTTCTAAGCTTTCAAATTGCACTCTAGGCCCATGTGATATGTTTACATTAATATACAGTCATACATTGCAAAACAATATTTAGGGATAAGTTTTTAATAAATCAAAGTACGTAACAGCTTGAATACCACATATGTGTACTGGCGCGCACCTGTGTGTATGTAAGAGAGAGAGAGATGTCACACCAGATATACCGAAGCAACCAGATAGAAATTCGTTATAACCGGCGTGTCGGTTGTAAAGAAAGCCGGATATAACGAAGCAAAGTTAAATGTGTGTGTGTGTGAGAGAGAGAGAGGGGACGTCACACCAGATATACCGAAGCAACCAGATAGAAATTCGTTATAACCGGCGTGTCGGTTGTAAAGAAAGCCGGATATAACGCAGCAATGTTGAATGTCACCGGTGATTCGTATAAGCGGCTTGACTCTATATATTATATATATATATATATATCTGAACAATTAAGTGGTGGGCTTAAACAAGTGCAGGTTAGCAATTCTTCCATCATTATAATAATGATTTGGCAAAGATTTGAAATTTAAAAAAAAAAAAAAAGTGTCGAAGATGAAGGAAATGGGGACATATATGTTATAAATATCAAAACCCTTCGCTAGCTGCATGAGGGAACCATCCCAAATCCTTCTGAAGGCAGATTTGTATGTATTGCCTGCTCCTAGACCTTTCGTCCGCTGGATCGGATTCATCAGGGAGACACGGTTGATTGTGTCTGTGCTCTTGGTGTCAAATAGAGACACACCACAGTCCGTAATTCTGTGGTGTTCTCACCACCAAGGGTTCCAAAAAGAATCCAACAGCACCCCAAAGCAGCCAGCGAAAGATAGAAATTAAACAAATTGAAAGTGTGGAGAGGAAAAAAGTTGCTGAAAATCTAAAAATATTATGTAAACAGTATAAAATGTAGGGAACAATCTTTGAGCCGATGCTTGAGGATCCACTTAAGGATGCAAGGGAGATCAAAAGATAAGGAACAGTCTGAGTGGTCAGCTCTGCTGTTCAATAACCCAAGCATTGTCAGCGGCTAAGAATTGTGCAGAAC
>CM065718.1:30447261-30449761 GCA_033310375.1 Conus canariensis
TTGTGACATTGATTTAGTTGGACTTTGTTGAAGCTTTTGTGTGCGAAATGCTTAAGGGAGGCAATCTATCCACTCGCGCCACAGCACACCACACGAGGCGTCCCTCAGGCAATGAGGTGTGAAACTCATTAAACAAAATGAGAGCACTACAGGTAGGCCTAAGAACCACAGGTTTGAAGGGCAGAAGTGTCCCCTTTCTGTTCGAACTAATGTCGTTGTGATCTGATAGTATTGTCAGGCTGGTTTGGGTGTCTGTGCAGGAAGAGAAGAATTATTGTGCGAGAATGTTCTAGAGGCTGTCGTGACCTCCCATGTCCATTGGGGGGAGAAAGAACTGAACGTGATTGGCAGACTATTTGCTGGGCTGTTTAGAACACGAGCATGGATGTTGGTGTTAGGAAGGGGGGGAAACGGTAGAAAGATCCATTGTGGAGAGAAATGCAGTTTCAGATAGATCCGCTGTGGAGGTATACATAGCGTAAAGGAGATTCTTTGTAGTAATGCCTATGTAAACTAGAACGGTGAAGAACAGGAGAGGAACGACAACAAAGAACCATGAAGAAACAGAGAGCAGGGCGAGAATGGTTGAAGCGACAGTACATGGCCCTAAGTGACGGAAGTGGAATCGAGTTGCTTCACAGAGAGGTGTTTGACAGCAAGGAAGAGCAGATGAAGTCAAAAGCCAGGAGGGGGGGGGGGAGGGGGTGGATGGGAAGAAGACAAAGACTCCACTCCTAAAAGTTGTGCTGAAAGACGACCACTGGAACCTAGTCCAGAGCCCGGTGCCAGACAGCTTAAGGCGTCAGCATCACTGCTGCCTGTCCAGAGGCAGGAAGGCATGTGTCAGTGACCTTTCTATGTAGCAGAAACAGAGCTGTGATGGTGTGTGTGTGTGTGTGTGTGTGTGTGTGTGTGTGTGTGTGTGTGTGTGTGTGTGTGTGATGTGTACGTTGTTGTGTCAAAAGAGAAGTGGAGTGTAAACTTCCATTTCCATAGAGAGTGGAATGTTGATGGATGCATGGATATGCATGAGCAAACGTAAGTGCCGAGATACTCTTCGCGGATCAAGCCTGACCTTATTACATCAGCAAATATGTTGATTGTTCCCCATCCAGGAAATATATGCACAGATATAAAACAAATGCACACTCCCACATATCACACATGTGCACACTCTCACAAGCGCATGATGTCGCGCACACACACACACGTGCACACACACACACACACACACACACACACACACACACACACACACACACACACACACGCACACACACACACACACACACAGGCGCGCGCTGGGACTCACGCACGCAGCCCGCAGCACGCACGCGCTCACCACACACACACACACACACACACACACACACACACACACACACACACACACACGAGAAAAAGTTTGAATATCCTTAAGGTAATAAGTCAACAACCATGGGGAAAGGACACTCAAACGCTGATTCACTTAGCAACAGCATTGGTACGTTCAAAACTAACATAGGCGCAGGAAGTGTTCTTCTCTGCACCTAAATATTTAATCACAAAGTTACAAAGTGTTGATAGCAAAGCTTATAAGCTAGCACTCAGTGTTCCAGTGCATGCGTCATCTATAAAAAAAAAAAATAAAAAAAACCTATGCAGAGATTCGTATATTACCGCTAGTAGAACAGATGAAACTCTCATCAGCAAAATATATTTTACGAAGTAATTCTACTCAAAACTCAGTTGCTATGGAAATCGAGTTAAAATCAGAGATTCATTTCCCTAAAAGAGCACATCAAATACATTCTCTAACAACGATAGGTTCTTATACATCTGATCTGTTTAAAAATGCAGGTGTTAAGCCTAAAAATGTAGCTCCGCGACTATCTTATAGCATAATTCCAAAATGGGAACTCATCGCTTGCCAATTTTGACACGGATTATTTAGACTTAAAGAAAGAGGAATGTCCAGCTGTCTCTGCATCTGTCCGATCTCATATAGATAATCATTATTCAAACCATTTGAAAGTCTATACAGATGGTTCTGTCCTCGATAACGGTCTAGCTGGTGCAGCTTTTCTTATCCCGGCCTTGAAGGTGGAACGATCCTATCACATCGGAAAACATTTTTCAATATTTACAGCTGAACTCGTTGCTATTGCAATGGGTTTGAATTATCTACTGAATCTACCCGTTTCTCTGTTTCATATACTGTTTTGTGTAAATTCTGAATCTGTTTTGCAAGCGCTAAATTCATTAATACAAAAGTAAGAGGGGAACTTGTCACTGAATTTATTCCACTTAATTCATTTCCTGTCTGTACGTGGTACCAGTGTCAATTTTTGTTGGGTTCCTTCTCATTGTGGATTATCTGCAAATGAATGGTGGTGGAACCGAACGGCAAAAAAGGGTGCAAAGAATCACAGCAATTCTATTCAAATACAAATCCCCCTGTCCCTACAAGAAGGACGTTATCTTTTGGAAAAAAAAACTTGCTGGAATTTTATAAAAATGC
>CM065718.1:30472261-30489761 GCA_033310375.1 Conus canariensis
CGTTTGTAAACACACACACACACACACACACACACACACACGCACACACACACAGATTACCACTCTTCAGTTCCGGTATTCAAACTTGAACATGTTTACGGAAATGTGTTGAGGCGGTAGGTGCTGAAAAGGAAAGGACGGGTGAGCGAGGGTAGACGCTGCCAGCCTGAGATGACCATATCTTAGGCCCGAACGAGCGAGTGTGTTGAGCATTTGACCCAGTTTTCTCACCCGTCAAAGAGGACCTACTCATGCGTTACTTTCGGGTCACCCTCTTCCTCCCTTTCTCCGGCAAACAACAAGTTTGGTGGTCCCTTTCTTTCGACATTCACTCGCCTTCAAACATTTCTTTCTTTCTCGTTTTCTTTTCATCAAAGGTCAGAGTAAATTCGATCAGGGAGAATTTACCTCCCCCCCCCCCCCCCTCCCTTTCTGCACAAACATTACTTTACGTCTGACGTCAAGAATATGAAGACGCCAAAATTCTTCAGAACATTTAAACACGATAAGGGCATATTCCGTGGCATTATGCTTAATAAATTTCAAAACTTGTCGTAAAGAAGCTTGTGTATAGTGAGCAAGTTCTTTAATTTAGAGTCTGTTCACACTTGGTGATATTAGACTTGAAAAAAAATAGGGAGGGGAAGGGGGGCGTTTATAAAACTCTACTAATTGGATGCATGGAAAGCACTTTTGCTGTTTGCACAGTTTCTGGTTTGTGGGTTATTGTATTGATAGAATCATGTACAGTCACATTCACGTTCGATTCTTTATATAATGAAGTTAATACTGAACAATAAAAAAACCTCTTGTATACTATGGGGAGGAGTGTGCAAAGTGACATACCCCTGGTTAGAAACACCCAGAAATGCCAAGTGGATACACAAGGTGTCATTTTCACCTCCTTCTTTTTAAGATGATTGTCTAAAAGTGGTTTGTATCGGGGGGGGGGGGGGGGGGGCAGGGGGGGAAGGAGGGGGGAGGGCCGGAAGAGGGTTGGGTACGTTTAAGGTTCAGAAAAATCAACGGTGGAAAATGCACTGTCAATCCTGCCCAGTGCAATAAACACGCACGCTTACTTACCTGTCCCGACCACGCCTCCTTTCACTGCAAAACGGCACAGTCCATTGAGCTGAAAATATTCTGTTTCACGTGCAAAACGAGCAAACATGATTGGACGACGGAAAACCACGTGATACAACAAACACCCACAAGTTCTTATTTCACGCATGTATCATGCTTTCAATTTTCGAAGTCCGCCCGTGATTAGTTCACTGACTCTGTCTTGACGTCTGTCTGTCTATGTGACTGACAGCGCGTTCTTACGTTCTTATGGGTGGATGGGTGGGTGGGTGGGTGCGTGTGCGTGCGTGCGTGCGTGCGCTCGCGCGCGCGTGTGTAAGTGGTGGTGTGTGATATCAAGGTTTTTGTTATGTATGCATGTCATTTTACGTGATATTATGTTGATATACGAGTATATATGTATATATGTGTCTATGTGTATTGCCATTTGTATATGGTCATGAGCATAATTTTACGTTTCTGTGTATATGTGTGTGCGTACGTGTTGTATGGGTGTTTCTGTATATGCGTGTAGGTCTCTATGTGTGTGTGTGTGCGCGCGCACGCGCGCGCGCGCGCGTACTCGCGCATGCGTGTGTGGAACACATAAGTAATGGCGGAAAACAAGTGCTAGCTAACACTTCCTCCGACATTAAAATGGTGACTTGTCAACCATCAACTTATTTTGAAGAACAGGAGTGAAAGAAGGGGAAATTGTAAACAGAGGATGCTAGCATATGAACATAGAATCCTTCAAGAGCAGCGGAGAGGGGAATCATGAAAGCCTGTCTGGAAAACAGAACATTTTGTTTGGTCTGCCCAGATGCCTTTTGTCCACTGATTCAGACGCATCAGTGGGACACGGTTGACAGTGTTGGAGGCCCGCCGTTGGCATAAAAAAATACCACCTATAATTATGTGGTATTGTCACGAGCAGGCGTGTGACACACCAAAACAAGCTTGCAAAGTGAAATGAGAATAAAGCACTAAAAAGTTGGTGGCACCCTGCGTGTATGGGAATAGAAGCAGCATTCAAACAGACATTCTGGTCATGGGGAAGATTTTCCTTCATCAGTTCAGTCGTTTTCTAGCATTGCTTTTTTTTTTTTTTTTTTTTTTTTTTTTTTTTTTTTGCCTGGGGTGAGATTCCACTTCTGCCATTATAGTGGAAGAAAATGAAAATAAGGGCATATTGCAATTTCATTTCACACACACACACACACACACACACACACACACACACACACACATGTGCGTGCGCATAGTATTCCACAGACACTACAAAAAAAACTCAATGGTCACTTTGATCATTTCTCCCTTCGCCATTTTATCGCATTGCCAACTTGCCTTGGCCAAACGGTCATCTATGAGGGGAGAAGACAAAGGGTGATGTCGTGGAGGTGGGGCCCAGTGCGTGGCAAAGCCTGGGACAGGGTGGTGGTGATTGCAATCTTCTTTATCGTCGGGATGCAAATGAACGAGCCATTTGTTACAGCTTGTGTCGACGGACACTCCTTCCTGCTTGCTTGCTAATCTCGTGAACGTGAGTGTGCGCTCAGGCGGGTTGCGGTTGTGCATGCGCGTATTTCTCTCTCTCTCTCTCTCTCTGTCTCTGTGTGTGTGTGTGTGTGTGTGCACGGAAGAAGAGGAATAGTTGGGAAAGCAAGTTGAGGGCTAATTAGTATGTTCAATGGAAAAATTACGAATGGAGGAAAGGAGCGGAGATGAACATATGAAGTTGTCTGTGCACAATTAAAGAATATTCCTTGACGGGACTTGACAGAAATGAATCGCTAATTTAAAAAAAAAAACGAGACAAAACATAGCACAACAAATCTAGAATGTTAAAATCATCAACATTCCTAGCGTCTGTAGAAGACTCACTTTTAAGTAGGGGAGCCTTTACTAACTCAGGTCAAATATAATGTGTAGAACTGTTACGTGATTGAGACAATACACTTGCTATTAGGGCAACATTTGGTCCTTAACAAAGTGCGTACAAAGTCTGATAGATTAATGTCACTAATATTCCATGTGTAAACATATGCATAATGGTTATGGAGATCAAAATTGATGATGATCAAAAGCAGTCTTTCGATCAATCAATCAATCAATCAATCGATAGATCAATCAATCAATCAATCAAATCAATATGTCCAATCAATGAAACAAGTAATCATTCAGTCAATCAACCAATCAATCAGTGAACATCATCATCTTCACCATCAATTTCATCACCAATGTCATCATCATCACCAACATCATCATGATCATCATCATCATCATCATCTTAATCATCATCTTCATCATCAGTATATTTATAAAACCCATCACGACACTATTAAGTCCTTTTCCCTCTTCAGTAGAAAGTAGTTGTGATGTGTCCGTGTCATAAACCACACACACACACACACACACACACACACACACACACACACACACACACATTCACACACACACACACACACACACACACACACACACACACACACACACACACACACCCTAAATTCCACAAACAGATACTTCATCAACACAATGGTCGCTTTGACCATTTGTCGCTCCACCATTTCATCAAAGCGCCATCTTTTCTTCGGCCTGTTGGTCATCTGTGAGGAGCGAAGACAAGGGGTGATGTCGTGGAGGTGGGGCCCAGTGCGTGACACAGCCTTGGACAGGGTGGTGATTGGAATCTTCTTTATAGTCGGGATGCAAATGAACGAGTTTTGTTTCTTACGGGTTCCGACGAACACTTTTTCCTGCTTGCTCCCTAATCTCGTGTGCGTGCGTGTGCGCTTGGGCAGTGGTGCATGTGCACACGTGCGTGCACGCGCGCATTTGTGCGCGCGTGGCTGCGTACGTGCGTGTGTGCTGCGTGTACGTGTGCGTGTGTGTGTGGGGGGGGGGGGGGGGCGTGGCTGCGTGTGTGCGTGCGTGTGTGTGTGTGTGTGTGTGTGTGTGTGTGTGTGTGTGTGTGTGTGTACAGAAGAGGGATAGATGAGAGAGCAAGGTGACAGCTTGGTAGCATATTTGAGGGAAAATGATAAATGGAGGAAAGGAGCAAAGATGCGCACACAAAGTCATCTAATGCAAAATTAAAGAATGACTCGATGGGATTTGACAGAAAGACAAAAAAAAAACGACATAGAATCTAGAAGGTTAAAATCATCAAGTCTTAGTGTCTGTAAAGATGACTCATTTTTAAGTAAAAGAGACGTCAGTCATCCAGGACAAATATAATATGTGGAACTGTTTTGTGATTGGGACCAGTACAATTGATATGAGGGCAACATTTGGTCTTTAACAAGTCGCGTACAAAATCTGATAATCAGCTTAATGTCACTCAAGTCATGTGTGTAAATATACGCATAATGATTATGATAAACAATCAATCGATGATGGTGATCACAATCAATCATTCAAGCTAACAACGAAGGAATTGATGGACCAATCAATCATCAACCAGTCAGTCAATCAATTCATCATTCTGTTAATCAATCAGTCCGATCAATCAATAAATCAACTAATCAAACAGTCAATTAATCAATCAGCATTATCATCATCATCATCATCACAATCATCATCACCATCATCATCATCATTATTATAATTACAGTAATGATGAAAACTTACACGGCACCATTAAGCACTGTTCCCTCTTCTGTGGGAAGCAGCATAAGATGTGCCTGTGTGATAGACCGCGCGCGCGCGCACACACACACACACACACACACACACACACACACACACACACACACACACACACACACCCTTGAATTCCACAGATACTTTATCAACTCAATGGACACTTGACCATTTGTCACTACACCATTTTATCACACCACCAATATGTCTCTGGCCAAATGGTCATCTGCAAGGGGACAAGAGAAGGGGTGATGTAGTGGAGGTGGGGCCCAGTGCGTGACAAAGCCTGGGACAGGGTGGTGATTGGAATCTTCTTTATTGTCGGGATGCAAATGAACGAGCCATTTGTTACAGATTCTGGCGGACACTTCTTCCTGCTTGCTTGCCAATCTTTTGAGTGAGCCTATGAATTAAGGTGGTGGCTCGTGCACACGTGCACACACACGTGTGAGTGTGTGTGTGTGTGTGTGTGTGTGTGTGTGTGTGTGTGTGTGTGTGTGTGTGTGTGTGTGTAGGTTTTAGGTCACATGTTCGCATATAGGTCAATCGGTGCGCTGTACAAACAAACAAATAAAACAAACTGACATCCTGTTTTCGTTATACTTAGAGACCAAATTCTCGCAGGGAATTTGATAAATTCATTGACAATGATAATGAGCATATGGCTTGATATTTTCTAAACGATGAAGGAAAAAAAAACAAACAAACAATTAAAACGAAAGAAAGAAACAAAAGAAATTACACTTATTTGATTGACTTCTATACTCTTTTGCTTTGTTTTGTTTCAAGACAGAAATAAGTTTTTCAATGGAAATAAAATTCATTGGTGTCCAGCATACCTCAAATCAAAACAAGGAAACGATTAACGTGATGAATTTCCAATGCATCGCAAGCCATTCTCCTCAATTCTATTGCATTCAGCGACAGCTTTTGCGCGATCAAGACTTACATCCGGTCAGACTATTCTTTTCTCTGCTCAGGCGTCAAATCTAAAGAAATTCTGAATTAGCAGGGCCAGATCCAGGGGGGGGGGGGGGGGTGCTTTGGTACTACAGCACCCCCCCCCCCCCCCCCTCGGCTCAATGTCAAAAACCAATGTTCGGCCGGGGGGCTTTGCCCCCCTGGTCCCCTCACCAGAGCTTTGCCCCTAGACTCCACCGGGGCTTAGGTGGCCCCTGGACCCCGGCCTAAAACATTTACCAACACCCCACCTTAAAAACTCTGTGATCCAGCCCTGATTAGTCAAGGTGCAGATATCACTGAGATGTGTCAGCTCGCAGACTTATTAGCACTCAACAAATACAGAAAATAAAGTCCTACTAAATATATGTTGAGACTAACACACTCACAATAATTTTTGTCGAATTAATTAATTATTGGGTTTTAAATAATTTTTAGAAAAAAATGCACATGCGCGCGCATGCGCACGCGCGCACACACACACACTGACTGAAACCAATTTGTCAGATTAACCCGTGGTTGTACTGACATTTAAGAAAACATTATGAACTGAATGTCAACATTTTTCATTTAAAAAAAAACGAAAATCAACAAACTCACAAACACACACACACACACACACACACACACACACACACACACACGCATGCACGCACACACACGCACGCACGCACGCACGCATACACCCAATTACACACCCTACCCTGCACACACTCTCATTTCCTTCTTTTCTTTTCTTTCCTTTTTTTAAAATTTCATTGGGGGGGGGGGGGGGGGGGGGGGGCAAAACTCCTTCAAAAGATGACCGTATGTTTCTTTCCATTTTTGCCATTCGTATCATGTGAAGTGATCAAAACTTCACGGAGAGAGACAGAGAGGGATGGAATAAGGCTCACCGAGAGAAACATGCGCAGAAACTAAAAGGCGCAGGGATAGTTAGTTAGTTAGTTAGTTGGTGTTTATAGGGTCCAGCGGACTACTAGGAGCCAAATCAGGACCTCAGCTATCATATCTAAGTCTCTAAATACAAATACCCACACTAGTATTAACACATAGCTTAAAATTTATGAGGACAAAAGCACAATTATCTGTTCAACTCCGACGACACCTGTATACATAATTAAAACACTATATTTTATAAAATAAGTTTACCTCTTTCAAAAAAGAAAAAATAAGATCTACTGAAATCTCACGAAAAAGAACTGATAAATCACTGGTGGAAAAGAACTTCTCTCTGATACACATCAAATCAGCACATTCTGTCAAAAAATGATTAACACTGAACAAGCTGTCACACGCAACACACAATGGGGGGTCTTCCCCTCTGAGTATCCAACTGTGCGTTATATAGCTGTGCCCAATATGTAACCGTGACAAAACCGATTCCTCTTTACGGTTACATACCACCGATGGGAAAGGAATAGTTAAATCTGGGCAAATTTTAAACAATTTATTATGAATTTGATTACACCATTCACTCTGCCACAGTTCACGACAATACAAACTAGATTTATGACGTAGATCAGAGTGAGGAACAAACTGCATAGGCCTCCTGGAAAGACTTGCACCGAGAGCTTGTTTGGCTGCTTTGTCCACCACTGAGTTACCATAGATTCCCATGTGGCTGGGGACCCACAAGAAAACTATATGCTTTCCCGAAGAGACAAGCCGAGTATGAAGATCATGAATATCAGCCAAAACTGGATGTGAAACTTCTCTTGTCGATAGAGCCGACAATGCCGACAATGAATCCGATAAAATAAGGAAATCATTCTGATCTGACCTGGACACCGCACTGAGGGCCAGATTTAAAGCCTTTAGTTCAGCAGTATAAACAGACGACCAATCCCGCAATCTTAACAAAGTAGGCTCCTGAAAATTGTTATCACACACAATGGCAGCTGCAGCCCTCTCACCTTTTTTAGAACCATCTGTAAAAATCTTGATAAAATCTTGATAAAGTTCACATTGCCCAAGATAAAGTTGTTTATATGCAGCACTCGAGGTGACCTCCTTTCGAAATTGAGTTAAATATAAATTAATCTCTGGATTGGCGACTTTCCAGGGAGGTACATCAGTCTGTAATGGACCGTCATCAACAGCATCAAGGTCAATGCCAGCTGCCCCGAAGTGGGGCAAAATACGAATACCCAGTGGAGGAATCTCATTTGGCTTTAGATCATATTTGGCTCTAAAAGGCGGGTTCATGACAATATCATAGGCAGGGTTTTCTGGATTAGCCCTCAGTTTCAGATAGTAATTCATGGAAAGACACAACCTCCTTAGCTCCAGAGGGGGTTCACCAGATTCAGCATACAAACTCTCTTTTGGAGATGTGCGAAATGCTCCCAGAGCAATCCGCAGTCCTTGATGATGAATTGGATCAAGAGCTTTGAGGTAAGATTTTCTTGCAGAACCATATACCACACACCCATAATCTAGCTTTGGTCTCACCAAAGCCCGATACAATCGCAACAAAGTTCGCTTGTCTGCACCCCAATCAGTGTGACTAATAACCTTCAAAACATTCAAACCTGACTGGCAAGATTGTTTAATGTACTTAATGTGAGGCAAAAAAGAAAGCTTATTATCAAAAATAACCCCAAAAAATTTCACTTGTTTGGAAACTTTAATTACTTGACCATTGAGACTGATAGCTGGTTCTAAGACCTGAGATCTTTTCCTATGGAAATGAACACACTCTGTCTTAGTAGCTGAAAACTTAAATCCATTTTCAGTAACCCACTGCTGAACACGATTAACACACAACTGAAGTTGACGCTCAGCTGCAGCCAAAGTTTTCCCCTTGGCAGAGATGGAGAAGTCATCAACAAATAATGACTTATCAATTCCAGAATTTACTGACTGGACAATGTTATTAATCTTGAGATTGAACAGAAGTGGAGAAAGGATGCTACCCTGAGGGACACCCATCTCCTGCTCAAAAGGATCCGAAAAGGTCGAATGAAGCCTAACACTGAAATGCCTGTTAGACAAAAAATTAGCAATAAACATTGGTAAATTACCTTTGAAATCAAGTGCCTTCAAATCCTGGAGAATTCCATGCCTCCATGTTGTGTCATAAGCTTTTTCTAAATCAAAAAGAATAGAAACTACATGTTCTCCATTAATCAAAGCATTCCTGATAAAAGACTCATATCGAACCAGGTGATCAGTAGTACTGCGGTTGTTCCGAAATCCACACTGGGAAACATCTAAGGCCCCCAGACATTCTAACTGCCATAACAATCGAGAATATACCATTCTCTCCATAGTTTTACATAAGCAACTAGTGAGAGCTATAGGACGATAGTTGTTAGGGTCCGAATGATCTTTCCCTGGTTTAGGAATAGGGATAACAACCGCCTCTCTCCAAGAAGGTGGAAAATACCCTGAACACCAAACATGATTAAACAGAGACAACAACACCTTTAAACCCTCAGCTGGCAAATGTTGAATAAATTGATAATGAATGTCATCTGGTCCAGGAGCTGAGTTGTTGGCTTTCAAAATGGCGTCCTTTAACTCATCCATGCTGAAAACGCAGTTGTAATCCTCAGAACTATCTGGCACGAAGGAACAAGATTTTGACTCTGCTGATCTTTTGATACGCTGGAATTCCTTGCAATAATGATCAGCTGACGAATTTTGATGGATAGTAACAGCTAACAAGTTAGCAACCTCCTTTTTATTAGTAATAATCGATCCATTTACTTGCAAACATTTTATAACTGATGTAACCGACTTTCCCTTAATCTTACGGATTAGTTTCCAGACTTTCCTTGAATTGACCTTAAAGGACAGATTTGAACAAAAATTTTTCCAAGATTCTTTCTTCTTAGTTTTAAAAGTATACCGACACTTAGCCCTACACGCCTGATGTTTAACTTTGTTCCCCACCATAGGAAACCTAGCAAAAAGTCTTTGAGCACCTTTTCTCTTACCCTTCAAAGTTTTGCACTCTTTATCATACCAAGGGGTCTTAACATCATTTGGTTTATCACGGGACTTGGGAATAGCTTCCTTAGCACTCTCTACAATCACTTTAGTGAACTGCAAAACAGGATCATCATAACTCCGCAACAGATTCATAGGCAGTCTACTTAAAATCTGTTGCTGATAAAGACTCCAATCTGCAGAGCGAAACTTCCATGTTTCCCGAGGGGACTCCTGCATTTGCTTTGTAAAATAAATAAAAATCGGAAAGTGATCACTCCCGCTTAGGTCCGAATGAACCTGCCACTCTAAGTCCAAAAATAAGGAAGGGTCGGAAATGGACAAATCCAAGTGAGTCAAAGAACCAGAAGGAGAACAAAAGGTCGGTGAGCCTGAATTCAGAAGACAGAGATCATGATCCGATATAAAATCCTCAAGAACTTTCCCTTGAGAATTGGTGCAGTTACTTCCCCACTGTGGAGAATGGCCATTCAAGTCACCCAATAAAAGAAATGGGCGAGGGAGCTGAGAAATTAAACCATCCAACTGACTCTTCGAAATCACAGAAGATGGAGACAGATACAAACAACATATCGTAACGACCTTGTTTAACGAGATACGAGCTGCCACTGCCTCCAGATCCGTCTGAAGTGGAATTTCTGTATGTAGTACCGAATTATGAATATAAAGAGAAACGCCTCTCCTTGAAAAGTCTGCAGAAGCTGGCTTGAGTAAGCAGGAGAAACCAGGAATCTCATGCTTCTTACTTGCAGTTAAAAGGGTTTCCTGAAGAGCAATTACCGAAGATCTATACTCTGTCAATAATAGCTCAAGGTCCCGACAATTTGCTTTAACTCCCCTTATGTTCCACTGGAGTATGTCCATGTTAGGTTGTTAAAAGAATATCTATCAGCCCTCTTCTCCAGAAACTTCACTGTCCACCAAAGAACTAAAACGGTTCTTCAAGACAAGGTCAGAAGCCGATGCTCCTGATAAATTTCTAAGTTGTTTGTTGCCATGCTTGGAATTTGCTCTTTACTGGACTGAAACCTGCTGCACCAAATACCTGACTTCGAGATTTTCCCCTAGGAGGGTCTGGAGTCCGAAAAGGACGCTCCTCACTGCGTGCCTGTCTCGTACTGCTGTTATTGGCCTGTGAGCGAGGGGACATCTCTTTCCTCCGATCCTTCACCCCTGACCTCTGATCCACAGCACTTTGTGCAACTGAAACACTTCTTCCCTCACCAGCAGGGACTGAAGCCTGTTGTACACTGCTGGACGGAACACTATTGCATTTCTGAGACAAAACCTCAACTGATTGTTCAAGTATAGTAAGCCGATCCAAAACCGATGACAACAATTCTGTCAATTTCTTCTCCAGAGCAGTGAATGGAGCTGCTCCCAGATCATCACCCGATGACCGGTTCGCAGAATCGTTAACCACCTTCTGTGCATAAGTCGCAGCCGAAGGAGTCCTGGCCTCCACTAGCCTTCTAGCCTCAAGAAAGGAACATTTCCTCTCAATCTTTACTTTCTGAATCTCGCATTCCTTTTTCCACACTGGACAACTTTTTGAATTTGCTGGATGATCACCCTTACAATTGACACAGTATACAGCATTTATACAAGATTCATCATGCTTCTTCTGTCCACAGTCACGACAGATCTCCTGACCCCGACAAGCTCGGCTGGAATGCCCAAAGCGTTGGCACTTGAAACACCGCAAAGGAGATGGTACAAAAGGCGTAACTTTCACTCGGACATAACCCACTTTGACAAACTCTGGGGGAGATGGCATAGCAAAAGTCAAGAATAGTGTGTTGGTTTCGATTAAGTCACTTCCTTTAGAGATTTTAACTCTATGGACCTGCAGAACACCCTGACTTTCCATCTCAGTCCGAATTTCTGATTCAGCAACTCCAGCCAAGTCAACACATCTGATTACCCCTTTCGAGTAGTTGAGAAAGGGGTGAATGGAAACCTTAACTGTGATCTGCATGAGTTGAGAACCATCCCTTTTCAGCAGCAACCGAGACGCCGCTTCCGTAGCACAGTTAACAAGGTAACTACCAGATCGGAGTCTTTTGATCATTTTAAATCCTGTGGACGAAACTCCCTCGAACCACTTGCAAACAGCGAACGGAGAAATCCGAGCAATGGATTCTTTCGGATCTTTTGCTTCCACTAAAAGGAAGCTTGGCCATGTGTTTTGGATACCCTTTCTCTTTGCCACTTCTCTTATCTCATTATCTGAATCTGAATCTCTATTCATAGTCTCGTCCATAAGCGTGCCATGTCCATCATCATTTCTTCTCTTTTTGTTAGGGGGTAATTGTTTAGATGTCATAATGAAAGGAAAAAACTTCACCTCCCCTACTCCCCACCCGCCATCGAGTGCCCACAAGGGCGATGCCCCTAAGCGGTCCTCCAGCAAAGGGAAACACCAGGGTTATAGTGCAGGTATACACCGCGTGGCATGCGCTCCACCCCATCCACCAGGCTCATGACCAACTGCCGGGAACGGACAGGAGGCCACTCACCTGGCTTCCAGGACAAGCAACGTGGCACACGGTTTGACCCATGCCATGCCCACACTGTGAAGGCGACCGGTTGACAGCATTGGGCCCCATGCTGCCCCCCGTCTAGGGGAAGTCCGGGCCAAAGTGGCGTGTTGAGGGGCACGGATCCTACTCCGAGTCCCTCTCAACCACCAGGACACCATTCTCCCCGACACGGGCCGCACCGCACGGTCAACACGGTGGACCAAGAGGCCACAGAGAAAATAGAAAGTGCTACAGAAGACTTGTGAAAAAAGGAAAAGAATAGGGTAAAGATCCGTAAAGGCAGAAGATAGACAAAACAGAAAACTGCAGATTAATAAGGAGAATGCTGAAAGAGAAATGCAGGTGAAAGAACCATGGGTAGGCAGAAAAAACACAAAAAACAGAGAAAAAGAAAGCCCACTTAAAACAAAGTCCCACCCTCAAGGGGCACAAGAGGGTGACCCTGAGAACTAAAAATAAGACACCCCACCCAGGTCCCCCAGGGCAGACCCCGGTGGGGGGGGCGCAGGGATATAAATGTGGCACAAGAGAGAGAGAGAGAGAGAGAGAGAGAGAGAGGGGGGGGATTGATGGTGTTTTGGGGGTTGGAGGGTGATGAAGTGACAGACAGAGGTGAAGTGCAGCAGGTGGTGATAGTGGTTAACAGAGGCAGAAATATGGGAGGATTGTTGCCTGGGGATGTACGATAAAGAGAGAGGGGACAATGGGTCTGTCGGTATAGTCTATGAGACAGACAGAAATACAGGGTACAGCAAAACGCAGAGAGAGAGAGAGAGAGAGAGAGAGTGTGTGTGTATACGGGAGAGAGAGAGAAAGAGAGAGAGAGAGAGAGAGAGAGTGTGTGTGTGTGTGTGTGTGTGTGTGTGTACGGAGAGAGAGAGAGAGAGAGAGAGAGAGAGAGAGAGAGAGAGAGAGAGAGAGAGAGCAGACAAAAAAAAACAGATGAAAAATAAACAGAGATATAAACAAGAGAATGTGAATAGAAATAAGAATGCACAAGACACTTTTAGAATTAGGTCAGGCTCGATTG
Organism: Conus canariensis; assembly: GCA_033310375.1. Taxonomy (NCBI): domain Eukaryota; kingdom Metazoa; phylum Mollusca; class Gastropoda; order Neogastropoda; family Conidae; genus Conus; species Conus canariensis. The sequence goes on from CM065718.1 coordinate 30,485,459, forward strand.
TAAGGAGCTTACATTAACACAAAACACAACTCTACATACATGTTGAAAATAGCGGAGGGGTATAATGAATAGGTGAGGGGGGAGGTGTGGGGGGGGGGGGGTTGGGGTGAGAGATAAGTTCGTAAAGACACATGGCGGGTTTGTTTGGGTTTTTTTCTTCTTTACAGGTTCTATCAGCATGTTTGGAGAATGGGATGAGCTAGTCGGCTGCTGCATGGATCACTGTAGGCCTGAGATTAAACCACTTCCGTTTTTAGATCACATAAAACAGAGCATCAAAACAAAACAAATGTCTCCCACGTTTACACAAGGACAAGACAGCACACACACACACACACACACACACACACACACACACACATATATATATATATATATATATATATATATGTGTGTGTGTGTGTGTGTGTGTGTGTGTGTGTGTGTGTGTAAGCGTGTGAGTATGTATATATATATATATATATATATATATATATATATATATGTGTGTGTGTGTGTGTATGTATGCATGTATGTATCTGTGTGACTATGTATGTATGTATGCATGTATGTATGTTTCACTGTATAAGACAGTAGACAGGGATATATGTATAAATATATCCCCTTTATAACCACCTCTCCCCTTTTACCTGAGAGTACGAACGCCACACAAACACACAGACAAAGGGAAATATGGTGCACAAACAAGGCTTTATTTGCATTCACCCACACAGTCTCACCAACAGAATAGCAGATGAAAACACCAAGATCTTTACATCCAACACACGCACGCAGTTTTCCCCACACGCAAAAAAAAGCAAAGCAAAAAGGAATCCAACTATACTAATAACACCAATGCACGACCATCATCACATGACCCCTTATGCAGTTATGTGCAGGCATGTGCTGCACATTCACATGTAGGGACCCTTCCCTCAAGAGGCACACACACACCTCAGCCCACTGAAGGCCAATACCAGAAGGAACCAAGGGTGAAGAACTACATCACCTGGTAATCCCGGGCTGAAATATCAAACAAGGTTGATATTCCACCGAACCCGAGATGCCCACGCGATGCTTCAGCGTACACCCTCCTTCTCCCAAAATGTATTCCTTATACTAACTTTTCCCTACTGGTGTCAGACTATCCCATTACCTAAACTCAGTCCCTAAAATATCATTTAAAGCACTTAAATTGTTCAAGTGACCCGAAACCCAATCTTGCACTTTAAGTATCTCACTCAAAGACCCAGCTGGACACTCGACACATGCACAAAAAAACGGCAATACAGTATGTGTTTTCAAAATCACCACGTAAAAGTCTGTCTCTGATTCACCACGCCCTCACGTCAATGTACCACCAAAGGAAAACACAAGACCTGCACTGAAGCGCTTGAGACGAAGCAGCTGGAATAAAGTAGTGAAGAATCGAAGAGTCCGGTCCCCTACCTACTAGGCACCAACTACACCACTCACAAGTCACACGCAGATGATATACCGCAGTGAGCCCTCCAGGTGCTTGCCCATCCCGAAGAAAGGTTGGAACCGAAGTCGGAACTGCAAACACTGGGACTGCAGAAGACGGAGTCGGCGTTCAGTCCGGAACACACCCTGCCGGATCCAGGTGCGTCCCCACTCCAGGCAGAGGAAAGGGCAGGGATGACAGTGGAAGTGGAGGCAAGACGACCCCTCAACCCGAGAGGCCGTCCCTCACGGATTTGCTGTGCAGGGGAAAGTAAGGAAACTCGCCGGAACCTTGGTCAAAACAGGAACGACACACACTGGACGACACCCTCGGTCACCGGGACACTGCCAGACAGCCAACGCCCTGGTAGATGCAGAACCCGCCACTGAACACCGAAACACCGACAGTCAAAACAAACTTTCACAAGTCGGTCGAGGGCATACCCAGAACCCCTGCCTCAACAGCAGAAATAAACATGAGCACAAGGCCAACCCAACCTTCGCGGATGAAGCCTCAATTCGTACTGACTTGCAGACACACGATGACACTCTGAATTCACCTTGGAAACTCACAAGACAGCACTCACATGCACGGAATTCCCCCGATCACATCGAAGATCTCCAGTTTCACGAGCGTTCGTTTACGCACGTAAAACCCACTATTCCGGCGAGTTTATGCGTTCTCCTCCTTCCCCCTCCACGAATTGACGGGTAAGCATACTCCCGACAGGAATCACGCACTTCATGTCCACTGCCAACCTGGGAATGGACGGGCCACACTCCACAATTGTCACTGAGGCGACCTGTAACCAGTTCGTGCGTGACAGTATGTATGTATGTATGCATGTATGCATGTATGTATGTATGTATGTATGTATGTATGTACGAGTGTCCTTTCTATTATCTGTGTTAAACAGTGACGATCAGCATGTCAGATTGGTTGCACGCAACAGCTTTCATCTTCACATGGAGAAAAGGAAAATCCCAAGAGCAGAACAAGATGAAGAAAATTTTGGAGGCTACGCAACAGACAATGAAGGACAGTTAAGGAAAAATAGCAGAATCAGTTGGTCCCGTTCTTCGTTTGTAGAACTGAACCAATTGTGCGTGCGTCTTGAGTTGAAACTCGAATACGATGAGCAAGGCGACTTATTTGGAATCGTGCTTCCAGCATCAGAGGATGGTATCGTTCGGCTTCGCTACACCAACCCCAAACAGCTGTTCAGCGCCATCAAGAGAATGGAGATGGACAAGGATCTGCAGCACTTTCAAGGCCTTCAACAACAGGGAAGACTTTTCCGCGACAGCATTCCATCAGCAGACATGAAGCAGTCAGCTGGCAATCTCATCAACCCCAACGTAAACGACCAACTGACCAGATTTGTTTCAAAAAGACGGCTCTAGCTGCTCGAAACTAACGCCTTGTGTCATACGTACTACCCACACACGTATCCAAACCATTGTTCTCTTTGTGCATTTTACACAGACACAGTTTCGCATGCTCTGAATGGTTGTTGGACCTTAAAAGGCCTGTACACTCAGAGGCATGATAGGCGTGTGGACATTGTCAAAAAGGAACTTCAAAAACATGTGGTGACTGAATTTGTTGAAGTGTTTCACAACTGCATTGTTCCCGTTTACAACAACACAAATCAGTATAAACCTGACCTTTGTCTCATCGATCATAGCAACTCAAAGGCTTTCATTGTCGAAATTTCCAACCCCTTTGATCCATTTCTTCAGTTATGCTATGAAGAAAAGTTTCAAAAATACATGCCTCTTTGTTTTTCATTGAGTGAGGCAGGGTTTGATACAAAAGTTATCACTATCGTTATTGGGTCATTAGGAATTGTCCACAAATGTACGGTTCCAGGCCTTTGCCTGCTCGGTTTGTCCAAATACAGGAGCAAAAAAAACTGGCAAAATACTTGCGTATGTCAGTAATGATTGGGTCAAGGCGTATTTGGGTGAGACGACAGTTCCTCAGGAACAGGCAAGAGCCCTAAATCCATGCAAAGAAAAGAAGAGAGAGAAATGGACTCACTGACAATGAGAACGCGAGATGAATAGAGAAGAACAAGGGGAAAGAGAGAGAGAGAGAGAGAGAGAGAGAGAGGAGAGAGAGAGAGAGAGAGAGAGAGGAGGGGGGGGAGGGAGGGAGGGAAGGTGGGGGGGGGGGCATGAATCAGAAAAATGTCACTCTTTTAAAACATACTTTCTGGACCACGACTGTGTCTGTTGCTGGTGCTTTGAACATTTATAGACAAGGTTGCATAATTGTAGTTATCACAAAGTTTGTAATTAAAAATGATTGATATGTATATATGCATGTATGTGTATGCATGCATGTATGTATGCATGTATATATATATATATATATATATATATATATATATATATATGTGTGTGTGTGTGTGTGTGTGTGTGTGTGTGTGTGTTCATTTATTCATATTTATTCATGCATATATGAATGCATGTATGTAAGTACGAATAAATGTATGTATGCATGTATGCATATGTGTATGTATGTATGCATGTATGCGTGTATGTTATGTATGTGTGTGTGTGTGTGTTTATTAATTTATTCATGTATGTATGAATGCATGTATGTAAGTACGAATAAATGTACGTATGTATGTATTCGTTTATTTGCTTAATTGATGTGTATTTTCTCATTTCGTAATGAAAAAAAAAAAACAGAGGAAGGAAGGCAAGGAAAGTTGTCACGCAGGTGGGGGGTTACAGGGAAGGAGGGGGGGGGGGAGGTGAGGGGCAGACTAATAGCTGAAAAGACAGACGTACAGGAAAGTATGCCCAGAGAGAGAGAGAGAGAGAGAGAGAGAGAGAGAGAGAGAGAGAG
>CM065718.1:30497261-30504761 GCA_033310375.1 Conus canariensis
ACTTTTGCCCCTTCTACCTCTGTGTGACATGACTGTCTCGATATACACACTCACATGCAAAGACAATCAGGCGTCCCGCACACAAACGCAAATCTGACTCCCATTCTTTCAATAAAACAAATCAGAATACCACATCACATGTCAATCACATAGGACACGCGGAGGAAACCACATCACATCACATCACGTCAAACAGGTCAGTCACATAAGACACGCGGGAGAACCACGTCACATCGCATCACATCACATCACACAGGTCAATCACATAGGACGCACGGGAGAATCACATCACATCACATCACATCACATCACATCACATCGCATCACATCAAATCACATCGCACAGGTCAATCACGTAGGACACATGGGAGAACCACACCACATCACACAGGCCAGTTACATAGGACACGTGGGATAACCACATCACATGACATCACAGCACTTCACACAGGTCAGTCACATAGGACACACGGGAGAACCACGTCACATTATATCACATCACAACACATCACATCACATCACGCCACATCACACAGGTCAATCACATAGGACACACGGGAGAACCACGTCACATCACATCACACAGGTCAATCACATAGTACACATGGGAGAACCACATCACATCACATCACATCACATCGCACAGGTCAATCACGTAGGACACATGGGAAAACCACATCACATCGCACAGGTCAGTCACATAGGACACATGGGACAACCACACCACATCACATCACATCACATCGCACAGGTCAATCACATAGGACACATGGGAGAACCACATCACATCACATCATACAGGCCAATCACATAGGGCACACGGGAAAACCACATCACATCACATCACAAAAGTCAATCACATAGGACGGGATAACCACATCACATCACATCACATCACAGGTCAATCACATAGGACACATGGGAGAACCACATCACATCACATCACATCACATCACATCACACAGGTCAATCACGTAGGACACATGGGAGAACCACATCACATGACATCACCCAGGTCAATCACAAAGGACACATGGGAGAACCACATCACATGACATCACATTACATCACATCATACCATATCACATCACATCACACAGGTAAATCACATAGGACACATGGGAGAACCACATCACATCACATCACATCACATCACACAGGTCAATCACATAGGACACATGGGAGAACCACATCACATCACATCACACAGACCAATTACATAGGACACATGGGAGAACCACATCACATGACATCACATTACATCACATCATATCACACCACATCACATCACACAGGTCAATCACATAGGAAACATGGGAGAACCACACCACATCACATCACATCACATCAGGAAAGTCAATCACATAGGACGGGAGAACCACATCACATCACATCACATCACACAGGTCAATCACATAGGACATATGGGAGAACCACACCACATCACATCACACTGGTCAGTCAAACAGGACACAAGCGAGAACCACATCACATCACATCACATCACATCACAACACATGACATCACATCACACAGTTTAATCACACAGGGCACACGAGAGAACCACATCACATCACATCACAATCACATCACATCACATCACACATGTTAATCACATATGACATACCGGAGAACCACTTCGCATCAGATCACATCACACCACACAGGTCAATCACATAGGGCACATGGGAGAACCACATCACATCACATCATATATCACATCACACAGGTCAATCACATAGGGCACATGGGAGAACCACATCACATCACATCACATCACATCACATCATATCATATCACACAGGTCAATCACATAGGACAAACGGGAGAACCGCATCACACCAGACAGGTCAGTCACGTAGGACACATTGGAGAACACAGACTTCCGCCATGGCTGAACTGAACCAGGATCCGCGCTTCCATTGGGTTCTTGAACGAACAACGTGAGTTTCAAATCAGGGGAGGTGCCAGTTGGCGCAGACGGAAAAACTGTACCACCCATGTATTTTTATTTGTTAATAATACAACATTTTTTAACATCCCTATCAGTACAAAGTGTCAATGTTATGTGTACATAGCCTGCGCTAGACAATCATCGATTCCTGACAACAACTTTACACGTTCTCATGTTTTGTGGAAATCTTTGTCATTATGCTAAACGGGTCCTAGGATTCGCCGTTTGATCCGGATCCGGAACACGGATCCGCACCAACATTGTATAGACTCCGTCCTTGCGACATATTCTATCTGTCCACAAAGTGTGGTGAAAATTGGTTTCGCGCAAAATGTTGCTGAAAGTCCAACAATGGCCACGTTTGGTGGAGGTAAAACACTAACGCAACCGAAGGACGTACTAGGGAGAGGAACATGTATTTCCCACAAGCAAGCAAATGCGCAGTCAGTCACGCACACACACACACACACACACACACACACACACACACACAACACACACACACACACACTCACTCACTAGCGCGCGCACGCACACACACACACACACACACACACACACACACACACACACACACAATATATATATATATATATATATATATAGAGAGAGAGAGAGAGAGAGAGAGAGAGAGAGAGAGAGGACTCAAACACGCTCGCACATGCACTCGGTCCTACGCGCAGTCACATGCACATGCGTCCATGCGCACATACATACACACGTGCACACATACACGCACACACACAAACGCGCTCGCTCGTACACACACGCACATGCGTAATCGCCCACATACAAAGGCACACACATATATACATATTATGTACACATACATGTGTAAATACGTGTGCGCAGGAGCATGCTCACAAAAGCCCCAAAATCACGCACACACATGCATATGCACTTCTACACACATGCACACACCCACACACACGCGCGCGCTCGCGCATGCACGCACACGCACGCACGCACACACACACACACACACACACACACACACACACACACACACACAAGCGCGCATATATGTGCGTTTGTTCGCACACACAAACACATGCATAGGCATACACACACATCTTACAGACACCCACGCGCTCGCATGCACACACGGGCCCCTGCCCACACACCCATACTCACACGTGTGTACATTCACACAGGTCAATCACATAGCTTTGGACACACACATACAATGTTTATAACGGCACAGCCAAGTTAGATAAGTACTCAAGGTCTGACCAGCGCATAATGCGTAGGCCAGGCATCGGCAAAGTCGTAGCCATTAGACCCTCTTCTTAAAGTCTCTCATCTTAACCATTAAATCATTTATCCATCAGCTTTATATTATGCCATGTGTGGTCTCAAAACTCAGCGGATGTTGTGTTGCGTATATGAACTAATCCGCACGCAGTGACACCTCCTTGGTGAAACTGAAACTGAAATGAATAGCGTGCATACTTTTAATACCTTCTTTCCAAGGGTAGTTGGACAGTGAGGTGACTGCGACCTGTTGGATCTTCTTCGGCAAGATAAACAACACTCAGAACAACAACAACAACAACAAAATTAATAACAAGCAATCACTTATCTTCCCAAATTCGACGCAAGATCAAGATTTACATAAGTGATTGCTCGTTCTTCAAATTCGTTGTCCTGGGTGTTGTTTATCCTGCCTGAAGAAGACCTAAGAGGTCGAAACGCGTGGGTTTTTTTTTTTTCTCGTAATTGGTATGTCAAGGTTAACTTGTGGAATTATTTCCAATATTTTTTAAATGTTATTTTCAAGGGAGAGAAATGCCCATTAATTCTACAAAGCCTTCCCGGTCATTGCATCGCCATACTTGTCCGTGTATTTCAATCATTTGATACTGACTTCTTCTTGTGGGTTTTTTTCATATTTGTTGCATTTGGTGACTGTACTTCTCAATTGTCCCATTTGATGTGATCTTTGAATTTCTGAAGGAGGTTTAACATTTATCATCTGATCTCAGATTTTACGGAAGAAAGATGTTTAACAAAATATCCGGTGTATTGTGGAAGGTATGTTTTGAAGAGTTGTGTGAATGAGGTGGTTTTTTTTTTTTTTTTTTTTTTTTTTTTTTTTTAATGACTTGAGTAATTTTCAGCGTGGAGACAGCCCTGATATGGTCCTTTGCTGTCGGCTGGTCAATACCATCTTATCGTTACCATTACCATCTTATTTATTGAACTGACTTGTCTCCAAAAGGTCACCACCAATAATGTCTTGTGTTTAGTGGAGTCCATGACGTGAACGGTAGCCCCATTGTCCTTACCTCGTCCTGCGTCGAATTACTGCAGTGTTGAATTTGCGTTTTAATGTGATCCATGTTGTGTTTGTTTGTTTGCCTGTTTCTTTCTTTCTGTCTTTCTTTCTTTCTTTCTGTTTACCACTTCCCAGCAGCAAAGAAATTTAGCTTTCGACAAGAGCTTGAATGTGTTGCATGTTGTGTTCGTTTGTTTGTCTGTTTGTTTCTTTCTTCGTTTTTAACACCTCGCTGCAACGACAAAATTCAGCGTTCGACTAGAGCTTTGATGTGCTCCACGTTGTGCGTGTGTGTGTGTGTGTGTGTGTGTGTGTGTGTGTGTGTGTGTGTGTTTCTCTCTCTGATTTGAACAACTCCCTGTAGCGAAGAAATTGAGTCTTCGATTAGAGCTTTCATGTGCCTACATGTTTTGTCTATTTCTTTCTTTGTTTTTAACAATTCCCTGCAGCGAATAAATTCAGCGTTCGACAAGAGGTTTAATGCGCTCTATGTTGTGTTTGCTTGTTTGAAAGTATGTTTTCTTTATTTTTCTCTCTCTCTCTTTCTTTCTTTCTTTCTTTCTGTCTTTATACACTTCCCCGCAGCAAAGACATTCAGCGTTCGACAAGAGTTTTAATGTGCACCATGTTGTGTTTGTTTGTTTGTTTGTGTGTCTGTTTCTTTCATTTTTTTCTTTGTTCTTAACACTTCCCTGCAGTAAGGACATCCAGCGTTCGACTGGAGCTTTAATGTGCTCTATGTTGTGTTTGTTTGTCTGTCTGTTTGTTTGTTTCTTTCTGTCTTTCTTTGTTTTGAACACCTCCCTGCGGTGAAGAAATTACGCGTTCGACTAGAGCTTTAATGTGCCTCCATGTTTTTCCACCATATAGTGTGTCGCGATCCTGTCTCGCAAGTAAACTAATCCCTATACGTGGTAGCCATCTCTAGGGAACATGTAGTAGTCAGTCAAATCCTGGGAATTCTAGCCTCTCGCGTCTGTGAAACGAATCTCTGTGGACTCGCACACTACGGTTGAATTTCTCACACCATTTGTCGAGAAATGGCGGAATACTCGAAAGATCTACTGGTAAAAATCTGTAAGGGGTTCCTAGATTTGTTTCCCCTTGGAAATATGGAAAACAGTGTCTGTCTTTTAGATAATGTTTGTTTGGGCGAAGAGTATGGTCTTCTTTTGGAATAATATGATTCGATGAAATAGAAAAGAATTTTCTATTCAAAGTTTTCATCGTCATGTAGTTGTATAACTGTGATACTAACATACCGAACTGCACATCATTTTATGGGACAATTTCGGCTTTCAAAGAGAGACTTTGGAACTCGCTGAAGTTCTCCAAATAAGTCAACGTTGATTTTAGCTAAAATACACTAGCATTTTGCTATAATACTCCTTCAGAAAATTTGGATGCCCCTATTTGATTACAGCTTCAAATGCTCCAAAATATCCCCCCCCCCCCCCCCCCCACACACACACACACACACACCACACACACAAACACGCACACGTTAACAATGATTATCCTGTCTCAGATGTGCCTCAGTTTTGCTGCTTCGTAGAAAGTATTGCCTTGCTTAGATGATCAAGATGACACAGTAATCATTATCAAAGCATTTTATATAAACAACGTACATGTGTTTTCAGTGTCGTTTCTTCTGAAAGGGATAAATATTAGAAAGAAAACTGGTAAGCTATATGTTTTCACTATGTACAGAATACTGCGGTCTCAAGGCTGATAATTATTAGGTTTGGGTTTTTTTTTGACTCGTTGTTCAGTCAATCAACGTTACTTAAAAAAAAAAAAAAAAGAAAAAGAAAAGAAAAAGAAAGAAAGAAAACAAACAAACAAACAAAAAAATTCCCTCACTGACATCAGATATGATCCTTTTTTTTCATGTGATCATTCTTTTCAGGCACACAATAACTCACCTGAAAATAATAGAATAATAATCGCATTTTGAAGCTAACATACTCCCATACATCGTCGCTGACGTAGTACAATCAACTGTCACGCGCTGGTGATGACGCAATGTCCACCGTGAGAAAACCACAAAGGAAGAGCGGGTGAAACGGCTAATGCGTTCCCACATCAGATTCCTCCGTGGTTACATTTTGAATTGATTAAGTTAAACCATGGTGGCATGCGTTCTATCAATACCCTTAAATAACACACACACACGCACACACACACACACGCGCGCGCGCGCACGCACGCACGCACGCACGCACGCACCTCTCTCTCTTCCTCTCTTCTCTCTCTTCTCTCTCTCTCTCTCGTATGTGTATGTGTTCTATGATTGACTATTCTTGTCATCTGCACTTAATTTTTCTTACTTGACCGCCATTTTTCCTGACGTTACATAAAATGCTGTGGTTTCAAATATAAGATGAAGAGGTTTGAGTTGTTGTAGTCTTCCCGTTGTAATGAATGTAAAATTTCAAAGCTGTTAGAGAAATCACGGGAATAATAAATTTTAAAAAAAATTCAGAAACCTGTAAAATCCTCGTTATTCACCTGTTTACTAACTGATTTATGGGCGTTATCATTCAGTTACTTTTCATTTATTTACTTATCTATCTATCTATTTATTTTCATTTTTTTACCGATTTACTCAATTATTTACTTACTCACTCATTCATCAATTCGTTCACTCATTCATCCATTCTTTCATTATTCATATTTGTTATTTATTGATTTTACAATAATAATAATAATGAATACTTATATAGCGCCCATTCTCGGCTAGAGACCAAGCTCTAAGCGCTTTACAATCAACACTCGCTTACACAACGGGCTGCCTACCTGGGTAGTGCCGACTGAAGAGCTGCCAGCTGGCGCTTCATTCAGTCGTTTCCGTGTCATCCAGTCCATATCGTTCAATATCGTTCACTCAGTTTCTTTGCTTCCTTCATTCTTTCCACTTCTTACGCAGGGTGCATGCTGTGTGTAACGTGTCATCCATACCAACGGCCAAACTGGCCTACTCTTCCGAAAGTTGGTGATGGGATTTTACGTGTGTGCAAGATATTATGCGTGCGTTCACACACGGAACCTCGGTTTATAGTCTCATTCGAAGGACTGTATGGGAAATGGAGTCAGAACTCATGTTAACTCCGAGGGAAAAATCCCCCTGTACCGAAACGCCCCGGCGGAGATTCGAACCCGCAACCCAGGATCACCAAGATTACGAGTCAGGCGCTCTACCAACTGAGCTATTCCGGCTCCGGAATATATTTGCTTCTTTGATGACGTATTTATTATTGCTTCCAGA
>CM065718.1:30507261-30539761 GCA_033310375.1 Conus canariensis
ATATATATATACACACACATGTGTGTATACATTGTGTATATATTATGTACAAACACTCATCCATATCCACATCCACACACACACACACACACACACACACAAGGGGGTTTTGAATAAATATATAAATAATGATAATAAAGCTTTTTAGGAGATGACCATTTGATAACAACAGTGCTACAGGATGATAATCATTCTTGGGGGAGGGGGGGGGGGGGGGTCAATGACTGATGGGTGATAATCATTAGAGATCAACAGTACAGTAGGATGGTCTTCTTCCTTGTTCACTTAGGTAGGAACCCTGGAGGTATTGGCGAAGGCTGCTGTATGGCGAAGGCCCTCCAGTGGTCAAATGTGTTGGGCTGTACTGCATGGATGATTTGATGACCTGCCATTGTGGAATATAGTGGATATGTAATGTCTCAGTCTGGAGTGCCCTGTCCTCAGTCTCACAAAGGTCTTATCTGGGCATCTGGTAGTGTCCATCCCTCTTGGTGAAGTAGGGTGCTGCTCAAGCCATCTGCCTTTTTGGTTTTGGGTTCTCCTTGATAATACTTTTGATTTTTTTCAAAGGAGACTTCCTGTTCCAGTTGGGGCTGTTGTTCTCCTTCCTTTGCCAAATGGTCAGCTTCCTCATTGCCATATATATTGCAGTATGAAGGTGATCACTGGATGACAGTATTTCCAGTGACTGATGGATGGTGAACATTTGGGATCAGCAGTGCTATAGGGTGAGGGTCATTGTCATGTAGGTGGAATAATGTAGCATTGGTACAATAGTGCCAGTTGGGGGAATAAAGGAAGATATCAATGACTGGTGGGTGATGATCATTGTTATAAGTGAGATACTGTAGGATGATGGTCATTGTGATAAGTGAAATAATGTGGTGGCATTAGTATAATACTGCCGGTTCAGGAAGAAGGTGGATGGGGGTGGGGGTGGGGGTCGATGACTGATGGGTGATGATCATGGGTCATTCGAGATCAACAGTACTGTAGGATGATGATCATTATTATATAAGTGGGATGATGTTGTGGCATTGGTGTAATAATGCCGGTTGGGGAATGAAGGAGGTTTACAAACAATGACTGATGGATGATGATTACTGTCATGGAGTGAGTGTGATTCACAGTAGTGTGGGATGATGGTCATTTACAAAAGTGGAATAGTGTGCAGGCCTTAGTATGTTAATGCCAGTTGGGGGAATAGAGGAATTGATCTATGACTGATGGATGATGATCACTATCATAAGTGAGATCTACAGTACTACAGGATGATGATCATTGTCATAAGTGAGATAATGTGGTGGGATTGGTGTGATAATGCCGGCTGGGGGTGGAAAAAGGAAAATGATTGATGATTGATGGATTAGTTTGAATCATTCCAGCTCTTTTCCTTTCCCACGACCTCTCCTCCACCCCTTTCTCTCTATACCCCCTCCCCCAATTTCCCCATCCCACCTTATTCTTATGCACACCCCATGTACATATATAGCAGATCTATAATATCACATGTAGAGCATTATATATATATATATATATATATATATATATATACCCCAAACACCATCTCCACCATCCAGGTATGCATACTCATAGACTTGTGAACAATCTACTATATGCATCTATCTATCTATCTATATTTTCCCCCCTCAAGTGCCCCCTTCCAAGAATAAGACTCTTCATCTACCACTCTTTCACTTTCTTTTACACACTCTCAAGCGCCCCCTTCCAAACCTAAGACTCCTCTGCCACTCTCTCTTTTTCTCTGTCTCTGCTTCTTTTCCCTCTATCTGCCTCTCTTTTTCCTCGAGGTGAAATGGGATTGGACACTGAATTGTCCTTTTTTCCCATTACACACACACACACGTGTGTGCACGCAGGCACGCGCACGTACACACGCACTCATGCGCGTTGTCAATATTTGTTCTGTTTTCCTGTTTTTTTTTTGTTTGTTTTTTTAAATCTCCTGAGAATCCTCAAAAAGACATTAATATATATATATATATATATATATATATATATATATGCGCGCTGGTGACCTACTCGTTTTTGAGTGAACCAGTCCTTTAGGAAGAAGAATATTATAGATCTATAAACGAACTTCTCCCAAGTGTAGGGAAAACACTGTAAACACACACACACACACACACACACACACACACACAATAGGCATCTTATTTAAAGAGTAAGGTAAAGGATGGTATTAGTACGCTTCAGAAAACAAATAAAATGATAGAATGACATTTCAAGACTATGTGAAGAGCTGTAAATCCATAATTCACCTCGAAAGACGAAGTTTTCACTGGCAATTTACGAACACGCGATCGGAAGCGGCCATTTTGATTTTCCCGCTGCGGGTCTACAAAGTCAGAGAAAATTACGGAAACAAAATAAGGCCAGCAAATTTTTGGATAAACATATGTATTTTCATACACGATATATCATTATCCAACATGTTATCATTAGAAAATAATTTTAGCTTACATTCGTTTTGCTTGATAATCTTCACTGCGGGCACCTCGGGCTAGAAAATCGTCTGCAATTTTGGCTCATCTTTTTTATTTATTTAATGCTGAACAATTTTTTAATTTATTTCTCAAAATAAAAAAAAACGATTTTGAAGTGGCTTCAAATCTGAAATCAATTATAATATCGTAAAGAACAATATACCAAAGTATTGTGCTTGTTGCACGAAGTGCACAATTCTGGTTAATTCTGCGACATAGAACCCCCACTATTCTGTTTATAACCCCTGCATCCCTGAATATGAAAATCATATTTTAATAACGAGGGGGAGCGTCGGAGACCCGTCACAAATTGGGGACTGTCGTCCGGGATGAGCATAAATGAGTCAAGTGATTTTAATTTCTGGGTTTTGTTCGGATTACAAGGGATTTAAAATTTGTAGTAATTGTGGAAACCTAGATTATTTTTTTTCCCTTACTGGGAAAGACGTATTCATGTGTTGATTGTTTTGATCTTTTTCATGACTGTGCCTGTTGTTTGAACTTGCTTGATTTGGTTGCTGTTGAGGTTGATTGTGTGTAGCACAACTAATTGATCGCTTTATTTACGTACTGTGGTTGTATTAGCTGGCTGATCGAGGGTTAGATAGCTTCAAAATGTCGACTGAAGAGGGTGCTGAGACAATGGGTCCGCTGAAAAAGATGGACCTCATAGAAGAAGGAAAAGCTTTAGGACTAAAGGGTCCGGAACTGAAGGCATATATAGATGAGAACTGGCCCCGTGTAATCGAGGCTCAGAAATTACGAAGGGAACGGGAAGAAGGAAAGAAAAAAGAGGAGAGAGAAAGAGAACGGGAAAGAGAGGAGAGAGAAAGAGAACGGGAAAGAGAAGAGAGAGAAAGGGAACGGGAAAGAGAGGAAAGAGAAAGAAGGGAGATAAAGTAGTTTGAGTTAGAAATATTAAAGTTGAAGAAGGAATGGGACGTGGACGCAAAACCTCAAGCGAACTTTGCACCACATGTTAGTCCCTTGATCAATATGTCAAAGTTTGATGATAATCCGGACCATTTAGAGGATTTCATTTCGCAATTTGAAAGGATTGCCAAAGATCCGTGCTTACCCGAAGAACGGTGGGCCTCAAGTTTGTCCGCGCTGCTGACACCTAAAGCTAGGGATGCTTTTTTCTGCTTACCACCGGAAAAACAGAGGATTATGAGTCGGTGCGCGATGCTTTTGTTTCAGAGGTACCAGGTAACCGCCGATAGATATAGGAAATTGTTCAGAGAAACCGTTCGTAAATCAGGTGAGACACGAACAGTTCCTTCATCGGCTTAGGGCTGTCTTTGATAAATGGATAAGGTTAGGAAACATCGAACAAACTTTTGAATCTTTGAGGCAGGAGATCGTTAATGAGCAAAAGAGAATGTAAATATCTATGTTCAAGACCACCCATCTTATTTTGCACGAAAACCCCCTTTTCACATACAAATCACGTCCATCTCATGCTACTTTTTGCCAAAATTAACACCTGTTTTCTAAACAAAATTAACACGCAAAACCTCCAAAAATCGACGCAATCGGTACATTAAAATGGGGCTTGCGTGCTAGATAAGATTTGGTGATCGTGAACCTAGATATTTACATTCTCTCCCTCAGCTAAGTAAAACCTTTAATCAGCTAGACAGAGCGTTCTTACAAGAACGTTTGACCTAGTTTACTGCACTGCTTTGCCTGAGCGTTCTTACAAGAACGTTTGACCTAGTTTACTGCACTGCTTGTAGGCCCCGAGCGTTTTCACAGGAACGTTTGACCTAATTGCCAGCCCTGTAAATTAGGTCAAACGTTCCTGTGAAAACGCTCAGTCTAGACCGCTGCTGTGTTCCTCTTTTTTCAACCAGGCTTACAACTGGCTTTGGCAGAGTTACAGCAGTTACTGCTGTAGCCGAGCTTTTATGGCGGCTCTAATCGTCAGTAGTAGTACATCCGTCATTGTATATTTGGAGCATTTATATGGAGATAGTGCTGGCTACACACTACTCCTCTCCATACTGGTAGATGTACTAAGGCCTGCCCAGCCCTATCTAGTTTGTTTGCCAGAACTCCCGAAAATCGCTATTCAGTAGCATAAGCCTAATGATACTTTGACGTTTGCTATATAGCTTAGTAATGTTGATCCCAGCTTGTAGAATTTGGGATAGTTGTGATCTTGAATAGCACAAGCTGTTCTTCGGTAAACCTGTTAGCCATTGTTAAAATAACAACACAGCCAAACACAGTAGGAGCACAGTCAAACACAGCCTTCTCGCACGACAGTCAGTGAGAGAATGATGAAATCTACCTCTGCGGCGGCACATGCACGACTGAATTGCGCATTGCGGCAATAGATTTTTCTGGCGCGATTGTGGGACGATCACGCCACATATGAGTCACGTCAAAACAACCGTGGGCGGTCCAAGCACAAGCGTGCAGCGGTAGCACTCAATCAGCTACCTGTTATTGATTTCTCTTCTGATTCTTGCGCAAAACAAGAGGAACGGCTAGTTAATTATTTTTTAATTGTTGTTTTTATTTTGGTTTAAAAAATGAAGGCTGAACTAGCTACAGAGCTTATTAATATACTTTACGAGTTGGATTGGGAGGTTGATAAAGATCAGTTAAAGAGCAGGTTTGAAGAATTAATTACTGATCTTTTTGAACGCATAAATATTCGAGAAAGTGTGAAGCAGGCAATCAGTAAAATACCAGATTCTTGGCCCCAACCGGCTATAAAATTGTTTGCTATTTTAGTTGATGATATAGCTCCTGAGGATGCTAATCTGACTGTTTCTACTGACTCTGAAGGAGTAGCTATTCGTTTTAATGAAGATCAGGTTTTACGATTAGAAAAGACTATGAATAATAAACAATAGCTGAATTTACATTTACAATTATTTTTTTATTTATTTACATTTAAAAATGGCTGCCGAACTCAGTGAATCTGATTTAAAGAATTGTAATGAACTATTTGACGAAACAATGAAAGTATTAAACATCGATTTTAGTGAATTTGGGTTTGAGAATGATGTAAACAATATAATAAAAGATCATAGTGAACTATTTGACGAAGCAGTTAAAGTGATGAACATTGACTGTAGTGATTCAGAAAAAGCTAAAATATTAGCAGGTGTTATTGTAAGGTTAACGTGTCTTGAAGTGTTGCAACGCTTGGGAGAAGAATAAAAAGCGAGGTTTACTTACTTTTATTTACATTTATTTTTTTTAATTTACGTAAATATTGTGGCTTTAAAAATGACGACCACAAGTAAATTCGAGGATGGAAAACTATATACGATGGAAGAAATATTTAGTAGTGACAAACAATTAAGCAATATGTTTAGTGAAGTAGACATGGGTATCATTAACCCCTCAAATGTTCATGAAAGCGTAGCACATGCTATCTCTAAAATCCCAGAGTTTCTTCAGATGGAGCCGCCAGTAAAAGTTCTGTTAACTATTCTGATTGATTATATAACGCCTGATGATACTAGCATGCCAGTCTGGGTTTCAACAAGACAGAAAGAAGTTATTAGCTATCACGACTTTAATTCTAACTGGGCTGATTACATGCTTACACAGTTTAATCATGCAAGTGAGGAGACTAAGTTAAGGGGTTCTGGCTGGTCTGAAGGGAAAGTCCTTCAAATTATATTGAAACAAACAAAGTTCTATCCTATAGTTGGCAATTCTTACCTTCCTCTCCCAAAAGAGTTAGAGTTAAAACGAGCAGTCTTAAGCATACATAATTCTGACAACATGTGTTTTATGTGGTGCGTTTTAGCGCATTTACATCCTGTTAAAAATCATGCAAACAGAGTATCTAATTATATGGCTCATCTTAACGAGCTGAACTTTGATAACATAACCTTTCCAGTGAGTATAGAAAGCATATCTCAGTTTGAAGAGCAAAACAACCCAATCACCGTAAACGTATACACATGGTCTGCAGTAGATAATCTAGTGCCTCTAAGGATTTCTCCCAATGCTCCTACTTTAGGCGATTCACTTAAGAATCATGTAGACTTGATACTGTTTGCGGATAGTACAAAGAGCCATTATGTATTAATTAGAACAATGAGCAGACTGTTAGAATATACATCAAAGCATAAATCTAAACAAGAGATTTGTAGAAGGTGTTTGGTCAGAATTCCTACTATAGAAGCAGCTGCCAGTCATAAGAAACATTGTAAAAGTTTTGTAGACTGTGAAACCAAACTCCTCACACCTGAACCGGGTCTTAAGTTAGTTTTAAGAATGTACACAAAATGCAGATGAGCCCATATGTGGTTTATGCTGACTTTGAATCGCTCTTGCCACAGTACTACAGCCCCCAACAAGAACAAGAACAAAAAACAACCTTATTAACCCACCATCAGATCTGTTCTTATGCGTTTATTGTTGTTAGGTCAGATGGGGCACACACAACACCTGAGATTTACAGAGGTCCCAACGCAGCTAGTAGATTTTTAGAGCAGATGAAACAACTTCGCAATTACTACTCCAACCAACTAAATCTTTCAGACATTATTATGACTCCTGAAGACCAACAACGCTATAACTCAGCCACTCACTGCTGGATTTGCGGCTTAGAGCTAACACCTAACAGTAAAGACGCGACAGTAAGAGACCACGATCACATTACTGGAAAGTTCAGAGGGACCGCGCACAACAATTGTAATCTTCAACTTAAGGTTGACCCCCAAAAATGGAAACTGCCTATCTTCTTTCATAACCTACGAGGCTACGATTCTCATTTTATCATGCAAGCAGTGACTTCTGAATATAAGAGGGTTACCTGCATTGCACAGTCTTCAGAAAAGTACATGACTTTTACTCTTGACTGTTTATCCTTTTATGACTCTGCCCAACATCTGATGGCAAGTTTAGATAAGTTAGCGGGATCTCTACAAGCCTTTCCAATCACTAAACAATACTTTGATCCATCTTTGGTGCGTAAAGGAGTTTATCCTTATGAATACATGAACTCGTGGGATAGGTTTGACGAAGACTCGCTTCCTCCTAAAGGCGCTTTCTTTTCTAGTCTTAGAGGCAAAGACATAACTGATGCTGACTATGAATACGCTCAGAAAGCCTGGACAGAATTACACTGTCAAACAATGGGCGATTATCATGATCAATATTTATTGGCTGACGTGTGTTTATTGGCAGACGTCTTTCAGAATTACAGATCTACATGCATGAAACATTACAGCTTAGACTCACCACATTACATCTCTGCGCCTGGCCTTTCTTGGGATGCATTCTTAAAGTCTACAAACATCAAGATTGACTTAATTTCTGATTTACCCACACTCCAGATGATTGAAGACGGCTTAAGAGGAGGTATTAGCATGGCCTCACATCCTTACTGCAAAGCCAACAACAAATATTTAAATGATTATGACCCGACTAAACCGTCCAACTATCTAATGTACTTAGACGCTAACAATCTGTATGGATGGGCCATGAGCCAGGCACTGCCACTAAGAAACTTTGAAATGATAAATGGGCCTCATGAGGTTACTGCCGTGTTGAGTATGCTATCACAGCTTACACCTGATAATCCAATAGGATTAATCTTAGAGGTGGACTTAGACTATCCAGCAGAGTTGCACGACCTTCATAACGATTTCCCCCTAGCCGCAGAAAGATTAAAGATGAGTCCCACAGAACCGCCTAAACTCGTGCCTAACCTCTTCAACAAAACTAAATATGTCTGTCATTATCGGCTGTTACAGTTTTACTTAAGACACGGGTTGAAACTGGCAGCTGTTCACAGAATAATTATATGCGACCAAGAGCCCTTTATGAGGCCATACATCAAGAAGAATACTGATCTTAGGACTAAAGCCACTGACGCTTCAGAAAAAGACTTCTTTAAACTGATGAATAACAGCTGTTTTGGCAAAACTATGGAAAACCCACACAAACGTAAAGATGTGAAATTAGTTACAAAAGAAAACCAAGCAATTAAGTTGGCCTCTAAACCTAACTATCAAGACTTTAGAAGATTTAACGACAGCCTGGTTGGCATCATGATGAAGAAAAAGGATGTTAAGTTAGACAAACCGGTGTTTATCGGCTTCACCGTATTAGAGTTGTCGAAGTTATTGATGTTAGAATTTCTGTACGACTACTTTAAATCACTGTACCCAGAAGCAAGAGTTCTTTACACAGACACTGACTCTTTTATTTTAGACGTCCCCACAGAAGACTTTTACAAAGACTTAGAAACAGAAGTAGCTAAAGGAGTTGATGGATGGTACGACACATGCGACTATCCTAAAGATTCACCTCTACACTCAACTGTTAACAAGAAAGTGATTGGAAAGATGAAGGATGAACTCAATGGGACAGTTATCAAAGAATATGTTGGTTTGCGGTCGAAGATGTATAGCGTTGCTAGCCAGACTTCTGTAATGAAGAAGGCTAAGGGGATAAGTAAAGAAGTTGTCAAAAAAAATATAACTCACGATAACTACAAGCAAGCTCTCTTTGAAAACAAAGTATTTTATCACACAAATGTTAATCTGCGCTCTACTCTTCATCAAGTAAACACAACTGCAGTTAACAAGAAATCACTAGTCTCTAACAATAACAAGAGAACTTACGTCAATCCCGAGCTTTCATACGCTATAGGACATTGGAGAACTTTAAAAGATTAACTTGACTGACTTGACTTGTACTTAACTTAAGAACCTAATAAGAACTTACTTAAGAACATAACAAGAACTTACTTAAGAACCTAACTAGTACTTACTTAAGAACCTAACTAGTACTTAATTTTTTTGCACTTAACTTGTAATTTACTTGCGCTTAACTTAAAAAGTACTTTCTATAACTAACTTAACTTGTACTTATCTAGTTCTTAACTTGTACTTTATTTAGTTCTTTAAAAAACTATTCCATAGAAAATGGGTCTACAGCAGGAGGTTGTACTTTTTTTGCAGAAGTTGGTTCTTCTTCTTTTACTGGCTTTGTGGGGGTTTGTGACTTTGCTGCTAAGTATGGTGTTAGACATTTGTATGCTAAAAACCTCCCACCAACAACAACAGCAGCAAATACATAATAATACATCTTATCGCTTGATTGTGATTGTGTTGTTGTTAATTGTGTTGTTGTTGACGGTGGCGATGTTGTATTACTATCTAACAATTTTTGTTTTGTTGATTGGTTTGCTTTTCTCAGTCTGTTCCATTCAGCTAGTTTACGCCCAGCCTCAACGCGTCCATGACTTTTAGACTTAGTAACATTACTCACTTGTGGTACACTCACTTGTGGTACATTCTGCTCTTGCGGGCTCACTTGAGGTACATTCTGCTCCTTTGGAGGGTCCTGCGGATTGTCCTGTGGCGTCTTCTTCTCCTGATCGCTCATTTTTTTTTATTGCGATTAAATTTAATATGATCAAAATTAATATGATTAAAAGTAATTAATCCCATGATGAATGGGCATAACATCGTCCCAAATCTGTAATACATGTCACATGCGAGAGTTTCTAGGGACTTGTTTAAAACCGGATCTTGTGATAAGTCATATTTTAAATCTTCTTCTGAATCAACCGGCGCCATCTTACTTACTAACTTAGCATATAGGCTAATCATTGTCTGGCCTACTGATCTAACCATTTTTGAACCTAACTGTGCTTCGTACCTACCGTAGTACTTTTCAACGTCTGATGTAGACAGTTGTTGGATTTGTTCAATACTTAGTTCAACACCTAAATACTGTTTAGTTTTTCCACATGCAGCCAGAGAGTATAATCTTTCTTTATGGCAGAGGTCTACGGAGTGGTCTGCCTGCTCCTCACACTTTAATAGTTCGTCACAATCCATTTTTAAAAGCAATAAAAAATAATATAATACTTTTAAAACCATGAGTTTAACGCTGGTTAATTATGCAGTGCCTATCGTTGGTGTTATAGTTTATTCAACCCTCGCAAAATATTTGTTAGGAATAAAACCGCCCAACATGGGAAAGATAGAAGATTCGCCAAGACTAGTTGCAGCCTTATTTTTAGCTTTAACAACAAAAAATTATTTGATTAAAAAGCACATAGACAGTCTTTCGTATTATGATTATTTTAATTATTTTTTTAGTTAATAAAAAGATGAGTGAAAAAAAGATTATCAATACGATTTACCATTCTGCTGTAATTAGCGGTCTTAGTATAGGCTATAGCGTGCTAGCAAAAAACATGTTAAAAATGAAGCCGGCGGATCTAGGAAGGTTAGACATTGAGGATGTTGTTAAGGTTATAGTTGTAATTACTGCAGGGATTGCCTCAAAAGACTTTCTTGTTACGCAGGGGATTATCCCAGAAAATATTAATGCATAGGCAGATTAATGCATAGAAAGATTAATGCATTTAGGCAGATTAATCTAGAAAATATTGATTTATAAAAAGATGTCTGGATTGGTTCTGATGGTGGGAGGAGCTATTGTTAATGCTTTGGCCTTCTCTGGCAGCAATTATATGTTTAGTAAATTGCGGTCCGATGAAGAGAGAGAACGGCATAACAAGGCAATGGAAGAGCTGGCTAAGGCAAGAGACGCTTATGAGAAAAGGAGAATTGCTCACTTAGACTTTATTAATAAAAAGTTAAGAGAACAGGGTCATGCAGAGCACACATTTACAGACGTTGATGACGCAATGAATGAGTATTACTTAGTGACAGGAAAGAAGTTTCTAACATCGCCGCCGCCAGAACTGTCCGACTTTTATGAACTATCTGAGGAACAGAAGAGTTCAGAGATAGCTTTTATTGCAGTTGGGATGACCTCAGTCTATCTTGTTGCTCACTTTCTTGTGTAAAATAAACTGCATTTAAAATATGGACAATACGAAGTACAAAATATATTATTCTCCTAGAGGGTATTGGAAAGGAAAGACTGCTATTGAAAAACTGAGTAAAGCTGCTGGGGTGTCTAAGTCAGAGGCAAAAGACTGGCTTTGAAAACAGGCAATTTGGCAAATATATCTGCCTGCCCCAAAAAGAATAATAAGGCCTAAATTTGTTAATTCAGTTCCAAATGACACCCACCAGATGGACTTGCTGTATCTTCCACATGATAAAGTTAGAAGAAAAAAGTTTAAGTATGCTCTGACAGTTGTTGACATGGCTTCAAGATACAAAGACGCCGAACCTTTAACGGATAAAAGCTCAACTGCCGTGGCTGTGGCTTTACAACAAATATACATGCGAGGTCCATTAAAGTATCCTAGGATGATTCAAGTTGATGATGGAAAAGAGTTTAAAGGTTCTGTAAACCAACTGTTTTTAAAACACCATGTTACAGTTAAGAGAGGGATCCCAGGCAACCATCGGTCACAAGCCCTAGTAGAAAACTTTAATAAGAATCTAGCTGAACGCCTGTTTACTTATCAATATCATAGAGAAATTATGGACAGAAAACGCAACACAGAATGGGTTAGGAGATTGCCAGCAGTCTTACGTGCCATGAACAATGAAGAATTTAAAGCAACAGGCCTTAAACCAGTAAACGCGATCAAATTAAAAAAAATAAGTATTACTGAAGACATTCAAGGTAATCAAAAACTCTTGCCTTTTGGATTAAAAGTAAGATACTTGTATGCTCCTGGAGAGGCAGAAGGTGATGTTAGAATTAGAGCCACAGACCCCATATGGAGCGTAGATGTATATGAAGTTGAAAGAATTATGAAAACAACCCCTCCTGTGTATTATTTAAGAGAGACTCTTTCTTCTAGCGGTGCTACTGCGTCTAAAAAACCTGCCCCTAAAAGATCGTTTGTTCGCGAAGAGTTGCAAGTTGTCCCGCCAAACACAGTGCCGATTAGTTAAAAAAATAGTATTTATTTTTTTGTTAAACTTATGATTTATTTATTTATTTATTTCAGTTCACATCTTATTTTTTTGGCTTATTTTGGGTTTAACCGATCATGTGTTTGTTTTTCAATGTTCTGTTTAATTGCATCAGTGTCTACCTGTCGCGAAGTGAAAGTCTTTCTCCACTCCTTTTGAAGTTCAATTTTTTGTCGCCTGTAATCCTCACCGTCAGCCATAAGCTTCTGAAATTCTTCAGCTGTAATGTTTTCATCCTGTAATGATTTGCTTATTCTCAGTCTTAATGAACAAAGTTTTGCTGATGCTAGGGCTACAATGGCAGTGTGCTTTTGTAGTTTAGGCGTTAATTTTTTTAAAACAGCACTCACAATCATAGACATAGCACCTAAACTTAGTCCAAGGCCCCCTAATGCTAAAGAGGCTGGTGCCCCGGCCCCAGTAGCTAAAAGAGCAACACTAGACCCAGCACTTACGCTAGCTACAGCTGATGAGCCAGTAATTACATAAGAAAGAGTATTTAAAGCTTTAGCATATTTCTTTCTAGTAGTCCTATACTTATCTAAGTCACTTTCTATTTCCTTTTGAAGTTCGGTTATTTGCTTTAACCTAAACTGTTGAACCTCCATTTTTTAATTAAGATTAATTTTTTAATTAAGATTAATCTTGTACATATTTTCTTATTAACCCTTCTGGCAGCACTTCATCAACAGAGTAAAACGCAATAAAATCAACATACTTAATAAAAAATAAAATCAAGCACTGTTAGTTTAGCATTGTCAACCATCACAGTGACTTTGTCAGAAGATACAGAAGTGTTTATTTCATCCCCGTTTTTAGTAATAGCAATAACAAGCCTGAGAGGCCCGTCCAAGTTTTCAGACTTTATTTGTACACCTCTGATTAACGTATGCTCTGGCAAACTAGGATCAGACTCCCTCGGAGTAATAAATAAGCGAAAAAGCATCGTCATTTTTCTAGGCAGTGATTCTAGTTTTGGGTTAAACTCTAAGCCGACGGTGTCGCCCCCCACTTCAGCTAAGGACTTCTTTCTCCGCAGCATATATACAGAGCCCTGCTTAGTTATTTCAATCTGCTTTTTCTGTTGTAATCCTGGGACTAGGCTAGCAAGAAGGCGTCCTTCATTCAAAGCTTTTCTAAAATTGTATTTCTTATCAAAGTATACATGGGGGCTTCGTAGTTCAAATTTTAAATCCCAGTTAATGTCAGGAAGCAACGCCCAGGCATTCTCTCGTTTATGAAGTTTGTATTCGTGTTTGCCAAAATCGTTTGCCCTTAAATTTCTTATCTCTTCCAGGGTAGGTTACTGCTGTCGTTTTTTGTCTTCAATTTCTGTTCGTTTGTAAACCCCATCATCTGTGTATTCAAATCCATAAACATTTCCTGGAACTCCTATTAGATCAAAGTCCGTTGTATCTGCTAGATCTTTTAGCTCTACTGCAATGCATTTAGGAGCTAACTCTGCTTTTGATTCTGGCCCTCGAGACATTCTTTTTAATATTAAAATTATAATAAACAATCTACAATAAACAAACGTATTGAACTGGGGGGTCAGTCCGTAAGCATAGCTTAGCGTGCTTAGATTTTTCTAACTGCTCTTTTATTTTTTTTAGCTCATCTTTGTCCCTTATTATATAATTTTCACTTAAACATTCTTCAAAACTATCTTTGTCCTTAGTGTAAAATAATACAACCGATTTTAACTGCGATCGAAAGTCTTTTAAGACAGCATTATATTTTTGAGTTAAGAGCCACACAGAAACTAAGGCGTGGCGACCACTAAAGGCTAGCTTTGACAGAGCTTTTCTTTTTTTAACAATGTCTCGTTCAGCTGAGCAGTCATCAATAATAAACAGCGTTTCAGTTCCCTCAAATAGCCTATAGTAATGTTCTAAACAGTCGCTCAGTTTGTCGCTAGGATCAACTAAAAATATATTATCGTCTGTCCAAATAAACTTCCTTTCTTTGTAAGACTTGTTGTGCTTAATGGTTGTGCAGAATATAACAATGTGCTCGTAATGAAACCTGTATATTGTTTGTAACAAATCAAGTACGAAGACAGTTTTCCCACACCCAGTAATCCCGCAGATAAGAGAACAGTGCGGATCTTTGGGCAGAAACTTCAAACTATCCATCTGTTTTTATTAGAATATTTCTTCTGCATTTTAATAAGCCACGTCTTTTAGCCTGTTTTCTTCAATGTTTAGCTGAGCATCACAAACCATAAAAACATGAATTTGTATTGGTGCGTTTCCGTCTGCTTTCTTGTGAATATTTATTTTTATACCATCTTGCCCTACCCTTTCTCCACTTCCAAACAATCTGTTATCAAATGTGGATCTAAAATCCAGCCACAGCCCATATTTAGTTATTAAGTAGTCTTCGAGTCTTACATCATAAAGGCGAAGTTTTTTTACATACACGATCAACTGCAGGATCTCTTTGCCTACCTCCAGCGAATAACTTTCTTATTTCATCAAAGTGTTGGTGAGGTAAAAGTCCGCGACCCGAATACAACTGATCAGACTTACCATTTATTGCACAGTCAACCTTCTCAATTTTTGGATTATAAAACGCTTCTGATTCTCTATGAAAAGGAGTTGTTCCTTCAGTAAACAAGAACAAAATTCCTTTTAAAGACTTCAGAGACTGATTTAGATGTATGTTCCAGAGAGTGTCTCGCTTGTTTCTATTTTCTGTAGTGGAGTGTATAACTCTTTCATAATAAATAACTGTTTTATTTTTATACTGGGTTAAGATTGTTCTGGCCAGTTCAGGGTTAGTAACAACATCAAACTCAAGAGAAATGTCGCTGACTGTGTATTTAGCTTCAGGATCTTCAGACAGAACAACAGAACCGCTAGGATTAAATGTCAGTCCATAAGTAAGTTTTTCTTTTAGTGCGCCTTGGTAATATGGCATATGCGTCTTTAACAGCTCAAAATCTAGAGGGATGCAGAATCTGTTGCCAAATGCTTCTGCTACTGCCTCATCTTTAACATCATCCCTTTGCATCCTCCGCTTTAAACCTGTGCTTGAGACCGTTTGGGCTTTGTATTCCCTGATAAACTTTCTCTTTTCTTTCTTTTTTAGGCAGCCATAGGTCAGAATAGAGGGCAAAAATGTCTGCCTCGCTTAGTACAAAGACTTCTCTGCCCTCCAGTTTGATTGCCATATGTTTAACGATTGCCCTGCCCAAATTAACAACAACAGTAGCATTAGGATCTGCTGATGTAATATCTATTTTGAATGATAGTTTAGCGGTGCCTGGCATTATAACATCATCAACGCCAAGATCAGGGAACTTGACTATTAAAGTTTGTCCAGGCTGAACTGTTGATGGAGTATTTACACTAATTACAGTCTGCCTTATACCTTTTACGCCGTGGGGTTCCTTCTCTTTTCTGTATGGATCGAGGTCACAACCGTATGAGTTCATTTTTTATAAAACAAAAAAGAATATAAATAAAAAATATGGATGAAGATTTTGACGCGATTGATCCTATTGAAGAAGAAGATGAAACAGAACTAGGCCCTTCATTAGAAGATGAACTTGAGGGGGCAGCAGCAGGCCAAGGAGTAGGATTAAGACAAATACGAATGTTAGATAGAATTGAATCATTATATAGCCATATGGGGCGAGAGCAGCCGGAAGCACTTAAGGTTTCCAATTTTTCAACAGATAAAAATAATCATTTGTATGTAAGAACTAGTAAAGGAAACCTTGTACGGCTTACTACAAAACCAGACCCAACCCAGTTTTTAAGCAGGAGCACAATTCTTAGAGATCTCCCTGTTGCCGACCGAAGGCGATTAAACTTTATTAAAGATTTAAGGCCTGAGGCTGTTAGTCTTTTACAAAGCATAGTGCAAGAGTTGCCAGCGCAATCTGAAATGCAAAACATCTCTCTTCACGAATTAAGTCAAAGAGCAGATGAACTAATAGCAGAACTTGAGACGAGTTTTAATGAGGAGACACAGTTAAAAACAATTGTCGGTTCGCCTAGTCAAAGAGAACGTGAGCTGAGTCCTGAAGAAGAAACGGCTTTAAAAACAATTGATGATCCTCCATTGCCTGAGAGTGTACACAGGAATCTTAAAGCTGCTATACGTGAACTCAGGGGCCTTGATGATGCTCTACGGAGAATAAATGGCGAGCTAAAAAACAACTTGTCAAAACTTGGCGAGTTAGAGAGAGAGATAAGAGAAGAAAAAAATAAACTGGCTGATGCAGATGATAACAATTTAGGGGCAGAAGAAAAGGCTAGAATACAGGCGAAAATACAGGAGTTAATGCTAGAAAGGGCGGCCAGGTTAGAAGTGCTGTCTACTAACAGAGCACAGCTAGCATCACAAACAAGCAGAATCAGAGAAACTATAAACAGAATACTTTATGAAAATACTACATTAGCAGAAAGAATAAGGACTCTGTTCAGGGAACAGGGGATTACAGTAGTTAGTATATTAACGGCTGTTGGGTTTGCTATCTCTACACTGGTTTATGCATTAACTGGCGGTGTGCCAACAGGGCCAGTAGCACCTCCAACGCCTCAGCCTGGTAAAAGTTGGATTAGAAAACAATTGCGCCATCTAGCAAACTTATTAAAGAAGTTAGCTGTCAAAGCGCTTGATGCTCTGCCTGGCATAATAGGCAGTGTTGTTAGTTGGGTTTTGTCTACCATAGGCAAAGTGGCTGGTTATATGGCCGACTATCTGTGGACGTTAGGAGTGCTGGCTGCCGGTTTAATTTTTAGTGAAATAAAGTATGGCTAATCCAGTAAAAGTTAAAAACACAACAAGGGCTGTCTTTTCACTAGTGTGTCTGTCGGGGTGAGGCACATCAACGGGTGGGGGGTCGCTTTCTGGGCTGCTTATAACTGGCGGGGGGTCGCTTTCTGCAGGTTCTGGGCTAGATACTTTTTTTAAAATGGCTGGCGCGGGCCTTGTGTTTAAACCTTGATTGTGTCCTAAGTTTTGATCGTCTCCGGCTATGAGGATTTCATTATTATAATTCTGTATCATGCCAATCTGCAGTCTAAGGTCAGAAGGCAGCATGTATAATCCATGGCCTACAACAAAGTCAACCTTTGACCTAGCATGTGAAAGAACGTTTTGGTACCTTTGTATGCTGGCAGGCAAATCAACAGCAGAGTTAATAGCATCTTCTAAATTGGCTAGAAATTGTTTTCTGGCGTCAAAACCTGTAGATTGATCCACTATGCTAGACTTGGTCTGTGCTTGCGCTCCTAAAAGGCACCAAACGTATGTCCGTATGGAGTCATTAAGCCTTTGCACTCCTGGCATTGTTAGGCCTTCACTTTCATCTAAGATAAATGTTGCCCAAGCATTGGGGTGTTTTTGTTCTATTGACCCCAATCTAACTTGGGAGTTTGACTTAAAAGAGGTGTGGCCGGGCCAGTAGTCAAAATTATATTCTCTTTTTGTACCCCACAAATACAATGTGCCTAGCCCATGATTGCGGTCTAACTTTTGTCTAAAGTCAGTTGAAGGATTAATGTTAAATTCATTGCAGATTCTTTCATATACATTATTGTCCATTGGGCTGAGAAATGGATTAAACGCATTGTCATTGGGGAGGCGTACTTGTAGTTCAGTTAGTATGCGTCTATACTGATAATAAACATGAAAGTTATATACTGACCTTACTAAGAGGTTGGGGTGGTTTAAATGGTTTGCATATGAAACACCGCAGCCAGTGGTTGAGCAGTAAACTGCAAAATTTAACTGATTCTGGTAAAAAGCCATGGGGTGAGATGACCATGCTGATGGCACTCTGTCACTCTTTATTGGAGGATTTAAATATCTAGTTAGTGGGTTTACAAGTCTGACTTGGAAGCCATATGATTCGTCTACTGCAATGGTTAGTAAACTGAAGTCCAAAGATTTGGGGTTATAAAACGCTCCTACATTGTAAGTGGCACTTTCGTTATATTTAAAAGGTTCCATTTTTAAATAGTTTTAAAATAGTTATAAAAAAGATGTACATTTATATAACCAAGCAAAACCAGCGTGTGTTCTTAACGTATCCAATTGACAATAGGCGCGGTAATAATAGGGTTGCCCTTAGAGAAATTGGTTTTAAAATAAAGTGGATTAATATATCTGAAAAAACTAAGAATAACTGGGTGGGTGTTAAGGACGGACAAGGTAATGTATTAAAGCATTTAAAAATACCTGATGGTTACTACAACTTTTGTTCTTTAAAAGAAGTATTTAGCAATTTTGGCATTCGGTTAAAAATTAATGAGGCAGATCTTATAATTACTATGCACTTTCCAGAAGAAAGAAGGGAGTACGTTTTTCCTAGAAGCCTTGCGCGAATTTTGGGCTTTTATGATAGCGGTGAAACGTATCATATTAAAACACATATGTACTTAGAAAGTGGTCTTTATGAGTATGTAGGTAGTAGACCATCTGATTTTCTAATTAACCCAATGCTGTATGTCTATTTAGAAGAGTTAAAAACAAATACTAATTTGTTTAATGGCCATCCATCTACAGTTCTAAGAGTGCTGCCGTCAATTAAGACGGGGTTTTGCGATTATCAGTTATACAGGTTTGGTGGAGACAGTCAATTTAAAGAATTAGTTAATTTAGACATAAATTCTTTAAATGTAAAAATAACTAATCAAGATGGAAGGTTAGTTGTTTGTTCTGATTTATTAATGGTGCTGGAAGTAGAAGAATGTACTGTGAGCCATTAGATTTTTATGCTATGGAGAGAGAATGTAAATATCTAGGTTCACGATCACCAAATCTTATCTAGCACGCAAGCCCCATTTTAATGTACCGATTGCGTCGATTTTTGGAGGTTTTGCGTGTTAATTTTGTTTAGAAAACAGGTGTTAATTTTGGCAAAAAGTAGCATGAGATGGACGTGATTTGTATGTGAAAAGGGGGGTTTTCGTGCAAAATAAGATGGGTGGTCTTGAACATAGATATTTACATTCTCTGCAAATTCTCTCCACTTGTCGGAAGGATCTCACAGTATTCTTGGCAGAAAGAGAATTAGGAAGTTTAGAGGAGTTAGTGAAAGTTGCAGACAGGTATGAATCTGCCCATGATCAGCGTAATGGGGTGAAGGGATCAAACCAGTCGTCCCGAAATGCCCAGATCACACAGTCAGGGAGTGATTCGCTGACTCCCTACAAAAAGGAGGCGAGACCACTGTTAGAAGCGGATTCTGAGTCCCGCGGCAACAGTGGGACTCAAGAGAATGTTAGAGTGAAACGCACATATTCTAAATGTGGGCGAGAGGGTCATATCGCCAAGGAATGCAGCGGACTGCGGATACATTCCGTTGTTGCCGTTGATACAATTCAACAGGAAGGCAGGGTGCCACCACCAACGACTAGGGCAGTAGTAAACGGGAAGCTGGTGACCTGCTTGTTAGATACAGGACTGACTCTAGCGGCAATGGTAGAGCCCGGTTTTGTGAGAGAGATGGACTATACCGGGCAAACCACCTGCGTGCGATATGCAGATGGAAGAATTAATCGGCTACCTTTGGCCCGTGTCAAAGTAGAGTCAGAGTTTGTCAGGAGTACTCTCACTGCAGCAGTGCAAAACAGTCTTCCCTATCCAGCTTTGTTAGGGGGTAGGTATATCCTCCCGAAGCCTAACCAGGCTGCCAGTCAAGTAAGGAAAGCAAGGATAGTGCAGGGTTACTTGGGTAGGGACTCCTACAGGAAAATAAACCGAAAGCAGGTGAAGTGCACAGGCGCCGCTGGCAGTAGAACAAGCGTGGGCCATGAAGGTGGCCGTGGTGGTGGTGCAGTGGGCCATGAAATCGGTCGTGGTGATAGTTTAGTAGGCCGTAGTGGCGGTGCCGTAGGCCATGGTGGCCGTAGTGGCGGTGCCGGAGGCCATAAAGGTGGCCGTAGTGGTGGTTCAAGTCATTGTTGGCGTTGCCGTGGCAGTGAGAAATGTAGGAGCCACGGAGGCGGACCTCGGGGTTGGGGCCAAGACAGACCACAGAGTAACTGGAACCGGCAGCTAGGCTGGAACCGGGGTGGCTGTAATAACTCATGGCAAGAAGGTCGAGGTGACCAGCTATCGTTAGAGAATGCCAAAGATAGTCAGCTCATAGTAGCAGACAAGCCAGTGCTGGAAAAAGAAGTAAATAAGGCTCATCAAGTAATGGGCATAGGCATTGAGTGGGATTCGAACCAAGGAAGCTCCACACAGAAAAAGAAAATCGGTTCGGATAAGATGAGTGAGGGATCATCTCTTAACATTTTGGAAAGGGGAGATGATCGTCGTCGCAATGAATGGGTGCGACAGCCCAGTTCACGTGATCTTCGAACAACGGACCCTGAGGCAATGAAAGCCAAGGGGACTGAATGCCAAGGAGATTTTGCCGAACAGGCTAGAAGAGGATCGCGCAGATTTTCACGTGCTCCTCTGAGGCCTAAAATGTGCGGAAGGTGCACCGGATCGCAGACAAAGCCTGGAATGCGCAAACTATCTGCCCCAGGTACTATTGGCGAGCCACAAACGGCGGTGAAGATTGAGAGGGGCAGGAGCAGGTCAAGGGTTGGAGTAATGCCTCCAGGGTGTTGCTGTTGTGGTGTGAGCAACAGAAGTAGAACAATGGCAGAACAGCCTACGGGCTGCTGTTATTGTGGTGGTGGTGGTGGTGTGAGCAGTCATCTGTTACGGACAGCTACCGTGTGAACAATGTAGCTGGCCAGTTGTGTTATTGATTTTGATTGCCCAGTATATAGGGCGGGGTTGAGTCTATGTTCATGTGTAATTTTTCATTTTTTTGATTTATGTTTATGCGTTAATGTTGCTTTTGTTTATTGCCCATTATGGGGCGGGGTTTAGTACATGCTCACGTGTTATGATTTTTCATTTTTCTGGTTGATATCCATCTGCTCATGTTGTCTTGTTCACTGATCGGTAAAGTGTGAAAATGTCTTATTTTGTGACATAATGATAAGTGGTTGATTTGCATATTGGGTGTGAGAGCGAGTGTGGGGCCACACGCCTGAATTTGAATCATGTGTTGGTAGATTGTGGCTACACGCCTGAATTTGATTTTGATGTTAGTAGGCTGGGCCACACACCTGAATTTGAATCTTGGGTTAATCATGGCTGTGCTATTATTAGAAGTGGATGGAATGATTGATTAATATGTATGGACATGCTGATAGCTAACGTTATAGAGAGAGTTCTGGATTATATGTGAGCCAGTCCAGAATTAAACGTTGTGCACAGTCGTTTATGACTGACCAAAGAGTGATCTATGGACTATTTAATTGATTTATTGGTTTTAATTGGGTACATTATCCATGTTAGAGATGTTGATGGAAGTGATGTCTTGAAGCATAGGGGTAGTACTGTTATCTGTATGATACAGATAAGTGTGGTGTAGTGACGGGTGGGGGCTCGGAGTCAAGTTACATAAAAGTTGATCATTTTCTGTGAAATGTTATTGGTTTCCCGTCACCTTTGTGCGGGCACGATGTGAGTGACAGAGTGCGTGTGCCTATGCGAGAGCGCATTTTGGTTGTGAAAGCGTAAATACTTCTGTCTATAACCCCCTGCATCCCTGAATATGAAAATGATGTTTTAATAACGAGGGGGAGCGTCAGAGACCCGTCACACTATCTCTTACCAGCTATAGAAGGAGGAACTTTCCGGTACTTACTCATGGAAAAGATTTTTTTTTCATGCGACTTAAAACCCCTCAAGAGTGGGTCAGGGATAATTTTCCTTAGGCGTGCACCCTTCAAAGTACTTGTAACTCCAAGAGACAGAATTAGAGTTAAATTCAAACATTCAGTACTGAATTAACCAAACGAACTGACACAAGTGCACTTACACACATCAACTTTACTTGTTCATACAAGGGTGAGATATTCAAATCAAGTTTACAAAGTCAGTTCAAGCTGATTTGTGGTTCCCACTGTTTCGTCATTAGGAGAGGGAAAGTTCTGGATGAGTTGATTTGGAGTCCACTTGGAAGACCAAACTTATCTGATGTTGGAGAGGATAGCTCATTTCTCTCTAGTTGTTGGTGACTGATCAACTTGACTATGTAGACCTGCTGCTCATGTGCTGGGTTGCGGTGTTTGTGCTACCAGGCATGTCCAGGGTGGTATGAACCCAGGTTCTAAAACAAACAGAGTCTGGTCTGTAGTTGAGTAGCTGAGAGTCTGGCTTGTCGAGTTCTCACACATGCCCTCTGGCTTTCAGTGAATGTGTGAGATCTCGGCCAACAAAGGATTAGACTAACATGAATATATCTCACTCATAATCTGCCGTAATTATCAGTCTCCGGTTTCATCCAGAGTTTGAGTGAAACACGGGGTAGGAGACATGAATACAATGCTAACATTTTTTTGTGAAATAACTCAGCCACATGTGATGTAGACTTAGAGACACAGTAAACACACTTCAAAGCATTCTGACAATTAACAGGATTCACAAATCAGTAGTTTTCATCTGGTACAGGCATACTGCTTTTCCAATCAGAATCTATCATTCAGTCATCATCTTAACAACAACAAAAAATTGAATACGCCGATATTTTTAGAATATAGACTTTTGTTTTCTTTTTCTTTTTTTTTTTTTTCTTTTTTTTTTTGGGGGGGGGGGGGGGGTGATAAGTTATCTTCATAGGATTTTTTGTTCTTTTTTTCTTGTTTTGAATGATGTTATTGTCAGTGTCCGTCAATCCTAGCAAATATTTGAAATATTTCTATGGCACTGTGCCTGGTAAGCAATGAAATGACGATGGCCATTTCTGGAACGTTGACAGAAGTCATACATGAATGTTACAACAACACACAGAGATTGAAACAGACTAACTCAGCATCTGTGTTTTCTGTTCCAGTTGCCGTGCCTGTCAGTCTCCATCCATCGAGACAGAGCCATGGACTCCGAGCCTGCCTGGATCACACAGCTGATTGACTGTGCTGAGATCTCCCTGGACAGGCCCCCGCGCTACCATCCATCCAACGTCTGTGTCGTCATGCACTACCTGTCTCGCCTCACACGCAGAGAGAATGCCCTGTCTGAGGCTGAGGTGGACACGCTCTGTGCTGCCTGCCGTCATAGGACTTCGCATCACTTTCTTGCCCTGGCAGCCATTCATTTCGATAAAATTGACGATGTCTTGAATCAAAAACTGTGTGGCAGCCTAGACAAAGAATTCTGGGATCAGTTATATGTATTTTTGTATGCCCGTTCTTCGCATCCAACGATCAGAAAATTGTTGGATGTTTATCCACACAGTTTTTTCAGAAGTCTTCTTCAGTCGCTGTCCAAGTCTGACCCATTCATTGAAGAAGACCGGGTCCTCTTTGAGAAGCTCATAGACATTTGTTCAGACTTGCGTGTGGATTGGTTGAGGGAGACATTTAAAAAAGTGACACAATTAGCTTTAGTCGCTCCATTTCAATCCTTAATTTTCACTAAGAATAAGATGGTCAGACAGGTCATCATGGAAGAACTGAATGGGCTACCTCTTCTGACTGACATGGTCGTGAGGAGCGGTTCCCAAAGAAGATTTTGTCGGGATCCCCTTGGACCTGTTAAATAGCGCAATCCCTGTCTGAGTGTGGCACGCAAAGCAGGCTTGTTTTCAGCTTTTTCCCGGACAAATTCTAAACGCTCGCAGGGAAATTATCTTCCATTTTAAACATAGCACTTAAGTATAACCAGCCTGACCTTGTGCGGTTCCTGCACGGCGTTGGAGCCATGACCAACAGTGACGTCTTCGAGATGAGTCGAAACGAATCGCTGGAACGCTTGGTGAAAGCAGATGATGGTCAGGTGCAGCGCCTGCATCCCCCTGCCACTTGCCCCAGTAAGCTTGTTGCAAGTACCGCAAGAGAGATCAGGGATTTTCTGAGGGACAAGGCATCACGGCCGTGTTCGCTGCAGCGCCTTGCCCTTCTGGAGGTGTCCAAACACCTGGCCTGGGGCCACTGCAGGGAAAGCAACGTGGACCAGCTGGGTCTCCCCAAGTGTTTGAGCGATCTGCTCAAGTTCAAACAGTGAGAGTCTGGGGGTGAAGTGAAGTTAATCGGGTAAGACTAATTAGGGTTCGTACGCTTTTTGAAACTCCTTGAATTCTGACAGGGAATTTCAAGACCTTGAAAACCTTTGAAAATCAATAAAATGTGGTTCTGATGACCGAACCTCCTTGAAAACCTTTGAAAATCAAGCCGTCAGCTCCAAAAATCTTTAATGTGGCAGAAAGAAATGGCAGTTGGGTTGTTCTGCGTTCTTGTTAATGGAAAACTATTTTAAAACAAATTCTTACAAACATCATCGCGACCCTGGATTCTCGTCGGCAATTTTACAAAGGGAGATAATTTGTAACTAATTGATGAAGTTACAACTTATCTCCCTTGGTAAAATCGCCGACGAGAATCCAGGATCGCGACGATGTTTGTAAAAATTTGTTTTAAAATAGTTTTTCATTAACCTGAACGCAGAAAATTGAAACCGCCATTTCTTTTTTCAATTTTTACGCAAGTAGTTTAGCCTTAAGGGGAGAGGTCGCACGAAAATTTGACCATTTTCTTTCAGAAATCATGTTTTGGGTTTTACGTGTTTTTGTGCTCAAGAAAGTCTGTTGAAAGCATCTGTGGTGTTCATTTTGTCTATTTGCACATTTTTCTTAGTAAAAGATGACTTTATTTGAAGGAGGTGTGTGTGAAAATTGCTTAACTTCTTTATTTTCGAACGCCGTTTTCTCAAAATCACTTTTTTCGACAACAGTTGTTGTGCAAGGAGTATAATATCTCTGGATCCAGGCCAGCTGGCTTAGTAATTTTTTTTTCTTTTGATGAGAAATGATTTCTGCATGCAATTATATTTTATTTATAAGTCAAAAAGCACATATCATTTGCTATTTCTATTGGAATAATTCAAAAGCAATGAAACGCGAAGCCTTATGGCCACCATATGGAAAAAAATTATTGAAAAAAAAGCAGTTTCGATATATGAAAATCCTTTTGTAATTGCATTACTATAGCTCAGCAAAACAATATATAAAAATCCTTTTGTAATTGCATTACTATAGCTCAACAAAACAAGAAAAGTCATGTTTCAAGTGCCTAACATGTCTGCTATGGTACAAATACAGCTCTTGTCATGAACCTTTTTTTTTTTTCATTTTTCATCATTTTGCCCCCATTTGTGGTCCCCAAATCACAAGAGCTTTGAAATTGCTGAAATATGTTTTTCTATGTTTTTTTTTAACATAAACAATAAAATTAAGCTTTAAAAGAACAATGGTGTAATTTTCGAGCCACCTCTTGCCTTGAAATAAAATAAACGATCCTTGAAAACTCCTTGAAAACTCCTTGAATTTTGTTCTTGGGAGTCTGTAGGAACCCTGGACTTGCTCACGTCCGGAAATCTGGAACAGAAATTACAATGGAGGCCAGGGATGGTCAGCATTTGCTATGTTCAAAATCATCATAGGGGAACAGTATGATAGACTGTCATTGGCACATATGAGGGGGTGGGGGTGGGGGGGGAATTGAAGGGGGGTTCTATATGTCATCCTGTCTGTGTGTCACTGTGTCAGTGTTTTACCATGTCTATGTGTCACCAAATCGCTTTGTCACCGGGTAAAAAGGTGTCCAGAATAATCAATATAGGTGCCAGAATAATCAAGTTTGATTGTGGGCCCTCAACGCTGGAGAAGAAGAAGCCCATACAATACCTCGTCCACATGTCATAGTATCCATAATCCTTGCATCTAAGTGTTAGAGTTAGGGTTTGGTTGGGGTTAGAATTTGGTAGGGCTGCGCCTGGGTTATGGTTGGGATTAGTGCTAGACATATCGACCCGGAGACATATAGACTGTTTCATCTATCGGTGACATATCTACACCGTGGCATGTAAGATCAGCCAATAGTGTACAGGTTTGTTGTCTGATTCTCACATTGTTATTTTGAAAAATTGATAAAAATGTAAAAAACAAGAAAAAAAAAAAAAAAAAAAGAAAAAGACGTACCACGCAATCCCAAAGTGAAAAAAAAAATAACTGGATCTGTTTTTTCATAATGATCCGCAAAAAATGATAACAGGTTATGTGTTGGTCAATTCCCATTGTTATATCACGTTTCATTAATAAAGAACGCTTCATTGTTATAGAACATTTCATTGTTACAGAACTTTCATTGTTATAGAACGTGTCATTGAAAAAAACAGTGCTATGAGATTTGCACTAATCTTGCCAACAGCCAGACGGACCGACTAAAACAGAGACTGGGACGAAAACATAGCCTTTATGGCAGAGTCAACAACCATTTTTTTTCTTTAGTACCTTGAAGTGAACGTTATGCCATAGGTATTGTAGCACAGTTTTGTCGTACAACGAAACCTCGCAGTACATAACCTCCGGAGAAACGCTTTTTTAATTCAAGAAACGCTTGATGTTTATCCCCCAGATATTTTTCTGTTTGCACTGCTTGAACATCTTTGGTTGAAATGTGTTTTTTTCCCTTTATTTTTTTCAGTTTGTCTCTGCTTCCTAAACCTCCCTCTCAAAGGCTTTTTTCTCCTGAAACATTATCTTTGTCTGTACTTTGGGTAGGTCTCTCCATTTCAAAGATGTGGTTTCTTTTTTTCTGAAATATTTTTTCTGTTTGTCATCAATGCATGTACCTCACCTATTCTTTTAAAGCATATGTTTTTCTTCAACATTTTCTGTTTGTTTACACTGATTGTACCTCCCTCCCTTTTCAGTCATATTTTTTCTGTTTGTCTATACTATGATTATTTACTTACCTCCAGATAAGGACGTATTTTTCTGTGAGCCTATAATATATGTACTTCCCTCCAGATAACGATGTATTTTTCTGTGTGTCTATACTATTATGTACTTCCTTCCTGTTATAGACGCATCTTTCTGTGTCTGTACTATATGTACTTCCATCCCGTTAAAGACGTACTTCTCTGTATATCTTTGCTACGTGTACTTCCCCCAGATAAAAGATGTATTTTGAGGTATGTCTATACTATATGTACCTCCCTCTCGTTATAGACGTATTTTTCTATTTCATATTTGTCTTTACGACATGTACTCACCCCAGATAAAGACATAACTTTAGGTATGTCTGTACTGTATGTAATTGTATCTCCCTCCAGATAAAGACGTAATTTTGTCTGTATGTCTATACTGCACGTACCTCCCCCAGATAAAGACGTACTTTTTCGGTATGTCTATACTACATGTACCTCCCTCCAGATCTAGACGGATTATTCTGTATGTCTATACAGCATGTACCTCTCTCCAGATAAAGACGTATTCTTCTGTATGTCTATACTGCAGGTACCTCTCTCCAGATACACATGGACCTACTTTTCTGTGTCTATACTGCATGTACTCTCTCCAGATAAAGACGTATTCTTCTGTATGTCTATACTGCATGTACCTCTCTCCAGACGAAGACACTATATTTCTGTATGTCTATACTACATCACTTCCCTCTCGTTTTTTTTTTTTGTTTTTTTTTTTTCATGGAGCGCGTGGTATTCCCGCCCTCTCCCGGGGAAAGAATTTGCCAAGGGGAGATTCTTCAAAGCCCAGATGTGTAAGAAACCGGCGCTAACATTACGACGTTGACAAGAAACCGCTCATAAATAATAACAAACGCATGAAATCACATCACTGCAGGATTTATCTTAGAAAAGTGAAGCAATGGCATGAGTGCCATCCATGTCAAACCAAATTGCCATGGCAATGCACAGGCAAACAGCAATAGCATCAATCATAACGTAGTGCACATTGGATGAATGACTAATAAAACACACACACACACACACACACACACACACACACACACACAATATATATATATATATATATATATATATATATATATAATATTTCCAAAAAATCAGGGGGTGAGACTCGGTGTGAAAAAGTCGTTTCATACGTTTCACTACACACACACACACACACACACACACACACACACACACACGCACACACACACACACACACACACACACACACACACACACACACACACACACACACACATGTATGTATGTCTGTATAGTATGTACGTATGCACGTATACATCACACCAGAAACTTTCTTCATGAGCGTCGTTTAAGATAGCCTTTGTATTAACCTTCGCTGCGTTCTCTTCGGTGTCGTGTATCTAAGCTTTTGTTCGCATATGGTTGCATTCCCATACACTGGTTATTCAACAATATACTGTTAAGTATGTTGTCTGGTAATTTCCCAAACGGAAAGTTTGAAAAGAATAGATACGTTTGTATAATATGCATAACCATTTTAAGTGGTCAGTATTTGAACATGACATGCAGAAGAAAAATTGTTAGTAATTGAATAAAGAATGATATAAACAGAACTGCTGTGATTGTGAGTGTTTTGAGTAAGTGCTTACCTGTCCGGAATGTGAAAGTAACAGGTGAAAACAGGTGGCACATCCTGCTCGTCATTCTCAAGAGCTTGTTCACAAATAATCCA
This sequence comes from Conus canariensis, assembly GCA_033310375.1. Taxonomy (NCBI): domain Eukaryota; kingdom Metazoa; phylum Mollusca; class Gastropoda; order Neogastropoda; family Conidae; genus Conus; species Conus canariensis. The sequence goes on from CM065718.1 coordinate 30,536,103, forward strand.
GTCTATGATGTTCCACAGTATCTAGAAATAAGCTACAGCTTTTTTCAAAGGAAAGTCAGTGTTGATTATACCAGTCTTCCATGCAGGTAATCCAGGTAAGAATGTATGAGGTGCAGTTCAGTTTTCACATTGAAATCACGTGCTGATAACACAGAACCCCCCCCCCCCCCCTCCCCCCAAACGGTCACTATCAACAAATGTAATAGTTAGCTCACACTGTCGTCGTTTACGTTTGAAAGGTTTAGGATCATCTGGAAGCGCTACACTGAGTTTTTGTTTCCTCCACTGAATGGCATCTTGAGATTGCCCTCACCCTTAAGCACTCATCCAGTCATGGTCCGTGTCGAATTCAAAATCACGATTTTACATGGTGCTTCATCTAAATCAAAACTATCACCCACCACACCCAGTTCATTCAAAATGTCCATAACTTCTTCTTCACTTGTTTTTTCCCACAACAAATTCAGCAAAATCATCTTCAAACAAGTTCCTAATTCAATCACCTTCTCCTTTGTGCGCCGCCATTTTTGTTTTGCCAGACGAGTCGAGTCGGGCTATGCATTACAAGCTGCTACTAACTATAAACCAAGCTAAAATGCTGATAATCCATGTTCGCTTGTTCAGTCATTATGCAAATTAGTTTGTCACTGAGCTATAGTTTCGTATTGTTGTGTGTCGGTGAAACTAGGTTTGCAAGGCTCACCCTACAGAGCGACTTCTGTCGTTACAACCAGTCAATGGACATGACGTCATGGCGTGACTTGTGTCGTTACAACCAGTCAAGGGAAATGACGTAATGGCGCGACTTGTGTCGATTCAAATCCATCGACATGTACATGGTGCGCTTCTCCTAAACATCAATGCATCACTGACGCGACCAGTTCGTTACAAAGTCATGACATACTCATGCTCACTTGTTTTACACCCACAAAAATATCAGCGAATTTGTCGACAACCAAATCCTAATATCAATCGCACTGTCCTAACCTTTGTGCGCGTCCATTCATTGTGTTTGCAACGAGTCAATGGACATATGCATTACAACTGCTGTCTAACTATAAACCAGCAAAATGCGTAATCCACTTTTCCAGGGCTATGTGTCCATCATATAGTCAAAATGAGTTTGCACGACTTGTTTCGTGAGAAGTCGGGAAAACTAGGTGCGATGGCTCACCATCATGGACAGTAGCGCTTTGTCCTTACAACCAGTCAATGGACATGACGTCATGGCGTGACTTGTGTCGTTACAACCAGTCAAGGGAAATGACGTAATGGCGCGACTTGTGTCGTTACAACCAGCGTCCATGGACATGTCATGGTGCGGCTTGTGTCCTTACAACCAGTCAATGGACATGACGTTGTGGCGCGACTTGTGTCGTTACAACCAGTCAATGGACATGACGTCATGGCGCGACTTGTGTCGTGACAACCAGTCAAGGGACATGACGTCATGGCGCGACTTGTGTCGTGACAACCAGTCAATGGACATGACGTCATGGCGCAACTTGTGTCCTTAAACCAGTCATGAGACATGACGTCATGGTGCGACTTGTGTCCTTACAACCAGTCAATGGACATGACGTCATTGTGCGACTTGTGTCCTTATAACCAGTCAAGGGACATGACGTCATGGCGCGACTTGACGTCATGGCGCTACTTGTGTCCTTACAATCAGTCAAGGGACATGACGTCGTGGCGCGACTTGTGTCGTGACAACCAGTCAAGGGACATAACGTCATGGTGCGACTTGTGTCCTTACAACCAGTCAATGGACATGACGTCATGGTGCGACTTGTGTCCTTTCAACCAGTCAATGGACATGACGTCATGTGCGACTTGTGTCCTTACAACCAGTCAATGGACATGACGTCATGGTCGACTTGTGTCCCTTACAATCAGTCAAGGGACATGACGTCGTGGGCGACTTGTGTCGTACAACCAGTCAAGGACATGACGTCATGGTGCGACTTGTGTCCTTACAACCAGTAAGGGAAAATGACGTCAATGGCGCGACTTGTGTCGTTACAACCAGTGTCAATGGACATGACGTCATAGCGCGACTGTGTCGTGACAACCAGTCAATGGACATGACGTTGGCGCGACTTGTGTCCTTACAACCAGTCAAGGCACATGACGTCATAGCGCGACTTGTGTCGTGACAACCAGTCAAGGGACATGACGTTGTGGCGCGACTTGTGTCGTGACAACCAGCGTAAGGAAGTGATTTGGCAGTGGTGGAGCACGACAGGAAAGGCAAGATTCAAGACGTTCTTCAAAATTCCCGTTGGTCCTACACACATCAGTACAATGCATCAGTGGTAAGGGTAGAATTAGGTAGGTGGGTGGGGTGGTAGTGATGGGTAGGTGGGTGGGGAAGTATTGATACAGGAGATCAGCGCCATATCGAGGCGTTCTCTGCAGCTGATCAAGTTTCCTGATACACTTAGAGTTTGCTGTTGACTCCGAGTACTTTGACACACACGCCCAACTCTGTCTGCACCACTTTGCCCTTTCCCTTCCCCTCCTTCCACCCATCACATTTGTATTCTTCCCCCATCCACCAAACGCACACTCACACGCACACCAGTACACACACAACACACACACACACACACACACACACACACACACACACACACATGCACCAGCACGCGCGCGTGTACACACACACACACACACACACACACACACACACACAACACACACACACACACACACACACACACACACACACACACACACACTCACACATACACACTACACACTCACACACACTCACACACACACACACACACACACACACACACACACACACACACACACATGTGCACACGCACACGCACGCGCACACACGCTGTTCTGCCTGCACCTCCTTCCCTCCCCTCCTTCCATCCATCACATTTTTGTTCTTCCTCCATCCTCCAAACACACACTCACACACAGACACAGATACACACACACACACACACACACACACACACACACACACACAACACACACACACACGCACGCACGCAACGCACACACAGACACACGTACACACACGTACACACACAGACACAACACACCCACCCACCCACCCACCCACCCACGACAAAAGTGTACCGACTGTTCTGTCTATCATGGGAAGTTTGCAGTTCACTTACAAAGGACTCAAGCCAGGTTGGAGTGTCTGGCTGTCTTTCAAATTTTGGAGCTGAACCAACAACGTTCTGCGATACAGTATGACGGATTGACACAGTCCTGAGCACACACGTGAGAGGGCGAGGAATCCATTGATCAATTTGCAGTCCTACTCGCCTCTGCAAGCACGATGGACAGTTTTCTGGTGTGCAGGTCAATCAGAAACTAGGGGAAATCGATTGAAATTGGAGACCAGTGGCTGGAAGAGTACAAAGAAAGTTATGGATAGTTTGCATGATGGAGTGTGTGTGTGTGTGTGTGTGTGTGTGTGTGTGTGTTGTGTGTGCGCGCGCGCGTGTGCGAGTGTGTGTGTGTGTGTTTGTGTGTGTTTGTGTGTGCGTGTGTGTGTGCGTGCGTGTGTGCGTGCGTGCGTGCGTGCGTGCGTGCGTGCGTGCGTGCGCGTGTGTGTGTGTGTGTGTGTGTGGTGGTGTGTGTGTGTGTGGTGCGTGTGTGGTGTGTGTGTGTGTGTGTGTTTT
>CM065718.1:30547261-30549761 GCA_033310375.1 Conus canariensis
CATTACTACTACACTACTACTACTACTATTTCTGCCGCTATTACTGCTGCTGCTGCTACTGATGCTGCTGCTGCTACTACTACTACTACTTCTACTACTACTAATACTCACACTGCTGCTGCTGCTGTTACTACTACTACAACTACTTAGTACGACGACGATGACGACGACGACGACGGCGGCGGCGACTACTACCACTACCACCACTGCTGCTGCTGCTGCTGTTTTTACTACTAGAACCGTTCCTCTTCTTGTTCTGCTTGTTCTTGTTCTCCCCCTTCCCCTTCTCCCTCTCCACCCCTCCTCCTCCTCCTCCTCCTCCTCCTTCTTCTTCTCCCTTCTTCTTCTTCTTCTTCTTCTTCTTCTCATCTGTCTCTTCTTTCTCTCTCTAGGTCCGCACTAACATATCCCAAAAGTGTATTCAGCTTTCAACACTAGCATCCTCGTTTGCGATCCGATCTTCATTCGAGGAATAATGACATCAAAAATAAAGGAAAGCAAGACAGCTAGTTTTTTTTTTCTATATTATTTATTTAACTATTTATTTATCTATTTGTTTATTTATCAATTTATTTCTTTACTTGTCTATTTAATTGCGTATTTATTTGTTAATTTCTTTAATTCATTCATGCATTTATTCATCATCATTTATCTATTATTATTTATTTATTTATTAGCGAATCGTCAACGTTTTTCTTTATGAATTTATTTGATAGTATTATTAGTATTATCATCATTATTATTATAATTCTATTGATCTGTCTGTCGCATCATTATCTACGATGTCTTTTGAGTCAGCACGCATCGACTGTACAATTATTTAAATCATGTATGATCAGATTCCATCCATGCCATAATTTGCAAATTGCTTTATGGACGACCAGTGGGAGACAGGCGCAAGAGTTACAAAGATCAGTCCTTGCTCCGCAGGTTCTGCTGTATGTGCGCAGGATAATCCAAATCTGCCCTTCCACACACACACACACACACACACACACACACACACATGCACGCGCACGCGCGCGCGCACACACACACATATCGCGCGCGCGCACCACACACACACACACACACCGCCACACACCCACACACCGCACGCCACCACGCACGCACACACACACAACACAACACACACCACACAACACACACACACCACACACAACACAAAATGCATGAATGAATAAAGAAATTAACAAGTAAATAAGCCATTAAATTAAATCCCGAGCTAAAAAATCGACTATAAATACTATGAAATAAAACATTATTTCATGAGTTTTCTCTAAAGGGTACCAGTATTACCTTTTGCTGGATTCCTTCTCACTCCGGATCACCCCCAACCGAGTGGGCAGATCATGCGGCTAAAAGGGCAGCAAAAAATAAAGAAGGTCACAGCATCTCGACATTCGACTAGATCTGCATGAATTAACCAGCGCATAGAAACAGTGTCTCAAATCAGGTTGCGAACTGCACAAGAAAACAAATAGTCAGTATTACCAGCACTGTGTACAAGTAAAGAATGCAGCGAATCCGAAATCCTTTTTAAACAATTTATCTGTAATGCATTCCAGACATGTTACTGGTTTGATGCATAGGTTCCGATTAAATGCTTTAGAACAAAGTACTCTAAAAAATATACATTGCATATGTGCAAACAAATAACTGTAAACCACCTACTTCTTCACTGCCCAGGAGTTAGGCACTTTGTTCCTAAGATAAAGTTAGCAGATCAGTTGTCAGCCAGTGCACCATACCACTGAAATATTTTAAAGAATCACTCATTACTTTGCGTGTTCTCTGACATTTTTAATTCCGTCCACTTGGTATCTATCTCTGATGTACTTTAAACAAATTGTTGTGTTGTACGGCATTAATTAAAAGAGTCACGATTATAGACATATATGGTTATCCCCCCACCCTCCCACTCCCTTCCTCTATTCCGTCCTCCTTTCCACCCTGATGCCCCCCACCCCACCCGCAAACTTTCTCCTCCCCCACCCATCCCCCTGCATTATGCTCCAATTCTACTAAACTTGTTCATTTGATATACTTAATTCCCCCGATCAACATACACTAAAGGCTAGATAAGTAAATATCTACCTATCTTACCACCCATCCCAACCTTCCCCTCTTGTCCCTAACACAGTCCTCTCTCTCTCTCTCTCTTGCACCCCCCCTCCCCACACACACACACACACACACCACACACACACACACACACACACACACACACACACAAAGGATGTCAGATGAGCCAGACAGGGCGTTTCGGCTAGCTTGGAGGGGGGGGGGGGAGAGAGAGAGAAATAGAGACAGTTGTGTAGTGAGCAAATGTTTCTGGTTATGGAAACACTCACCGTAAATTCTGCCCTGAATCTCCTGAATCTGACCTCATTTTGACCTTGCTGTTGCCACGTTGTTTTCCATTTTCAAACGCCCCCTTCTAATCCCTCCACCTCATCCCATCTCTCCCATCATCCCTCCCCCCCCCCCCCCCGCCTTC
>CM065718.1:30574761-30579761 GCA_033310375.1 Conus canariensis
TCTCTCTCTTAAACGCCCCAGATTTTCATCTAAAGCAGATAGCAGAGCGAAAAACCGGCGCAGTTTCAAAACACACACACACACACACACACACACACACACACACACACACACACACCACACACACACACCTCTTCTCTCTCTCTCTCTCTCCCTCCCTCCTCTCTCTCTCTCTCTCTCTCTCTCTCCTCTCTCTCTCTCTCTCTCTCTCTCTCTCTCTAAATGCCCCGGATTTTCATCTAAAGCAGCTAGCAGAGCGAAAAAAAACGGCGCAGTTTCAAAGGCTGTAAATTTTTCTTTTTTCTTTTTTAATTTTCCCCTCACCAAACTACACCGCCTGCCTACGCTGCCCCCCCCTCCCCCCCTCCCTTTCCCTTTCCCAACCCTACCCCTTTTAAGTGGTGGTTTCTGCGCGTATGGAGAATGTCCACATAGTGAGAGCGGGCAAAACGGACGCTACTTAACCTACATTCATCTCCTGTCGATGTTACGGCTTGTTGCTCGGTATCGTGATTATCTAGGCTGGATCGTATCGTAAGACATATATTGTATCGCCTTATTTTAAGTTGTGTTGAGTAGTGATGTACTGTGTTGCATACTAGTTGTGTATTGTATTTTGTTGTTTTCTACTGCATTGCATTGTACTGAATGTTGAGTGGCATACCTATTGTATTACACTTTATTGTACTGCGTTGCATTTTATTGTAGAGCATTGCATTGTGCTGCATTCTATGGTGTTTATTCTATCGTATTGTATTGTATTGCACTGTGTACTGTGTTGTTTCTTGTGTTGTACTGCACTGCATTTTATTATTCTATGCATTGTCTTGTATTGTGTTGCATTGTATCCTACTGTATTGTGTCGCACGCAAGCACGCACACACGCGCGCGCGTGCAAAACACACACACACACACACACACACACACACACACACACACACACACACACACTCACACACACACACACACACACACACACACGCGCGCGCGCGCGCCCTCGTCCCCCCCCCCCCCCCCCCCCCCCCCCCACACACACACACTGACAGTGAACAGTGCTGGAAATAAGACGTGATTTTCAATTGTGCAAGGAATGGCTTATCCTATCGACAAACACTGATATTAACACGTTTTTTTTTTATTGTTTTGTTTTTCCCTGGCTCCCTTTTTCTTCTGAGTGAAGTTTCAAATACTGCAGCTTTTCCCAGTCTTTTCTGAGATTTCCTAGCTTTGCTGATGAAAAGAAAACTATCCGGAAACCGGATGTAGACAACTGGCAAAGTCTTCATCATAGCTACGGCAGCCAGCGAAGCCATGTAAAACTGATCAGTTCCACGAAACACGTATGATGGCGGGTGGAGTAGGCACGTGTGTCTGAGTGGTGGGGAGGAAGGTAGATATGGATGTGGAGGGAGATGGGTGTGCAGTATGTTACGGGAAGGGGATGAGGGTGAATGAGAGGAGAGGGGGGGGGGGGAGCAATTACCGCGAGCACCGACCCTCGGCAAATTAGGGGCCAAAACCATCAACACCAAACAGAAGAGAGAGAGAGAGAGAGAGAGAGAGAGAACTCGTGAACTCGTGACTTTAATGTGAGGCCTCCAGCCTATCCACATGAGACACGTAACATGCAATTGTTTGTGCTATTGGAAATGAATTTTATATATATATATATATATATATATATATATATATATATATATAATAAACTAATAAATTTTCCGCGGTCACTGAGGAGAAACAATCAGGTTTCGAAATATCGGTATCTGACCAGGAGTTATATGTTAGTGGGTTTCCTCCCCATTGGAGATCGTCTCCCACTTGGAGACTATAAAGCTTGCTGAAGGCTCATTTTGAGAAGCATTTATTTTATTTTTCCCCATTCACCCACTCAAGCACATACTGTTAGGCAGAATGATCTACCACTGCAGATATGAATGCTTATCTCCCCCTATTTCTTCAATCTAAGACATAAGAGCAAGCTTTGTTTATAATTGAATATATATATATATATATATATATATATATATATATATATATATATTAAAAAGAAGGGTGCTCATTTGGCGATAGCCAGTAACAAACTTAGGTTTATAACATTTCATTACAACTGTTCCTCTCTGAAAACGTACAGCGTAATGTACAAACATAACAACATCTCTCATTGTGACAGCATTTTCGTTTTGCAACAGTGTTTTCAACTGGACAGGAAAGCTATCTTTATAGTGTTATAATGGAGAGAGAGAGAGAGAGAGAGAGAGAAGAGAGAGAGAGAGAGAGAGAGAGAGATGAAAATAAGTTTACTCTGTGTGTAACTGTAGCAGAATTGCCGTATGTTACCCCCAACCTCTTCCCTTCACAGCATCCCCGCCTTCCCCATCCGCCCCTTCCCCTGCCCTGCATTGCGCATCCTAGATCTCCCCTTCCCTCACGCCGCAACCACCTCTCTCTCTCTCTGTCGTCTCTCTCTCTGTCTGTCTGTCTGTCTGTCTGTCTGTCTGTCTCTCTCTCTCTCTCTCTCTCTCTCTCTGATTAATAATAATGATGTAGTTTGCTACTAGCATTACTACTACTACTCCTACCACTGCTACTGCTGCTACTAATATGAAGAAGAAGAAGAAAAAGAAGAAGAAGAAGAAGAAGAAGAAGTTTTGTAGTTTTGTGCAGTGCTTTTCGACAACTCAGAGCCTATTACAATAACAGAGTCACATAGCTGCTCTAGGGCGAAAAAAAAAAGAAAAAAAAAAAAAGGGAAAAACCTCTTCTCACCTTCCTCTCCCTCCCCTCCACCTCCTTATCACTCCTCTTCTACCCCCTTTTTGTTCATCCTCTCCATTCACACACCTTCCTCCACCCTGATCTACCCACCAAGATACATGCAACAGACTGATCCATCTCCCTCTCCACAATTCTTCTCATGAAAGTACACACCAGCATGAAAGGGAAATCAGTTGTTTTTTTTTTAAAGTACGAAATGGATATCATTAATTACTGCTTTAACAAAAAGTGCTTTAAGACTGGTTTTGAGAGAAACGAGTGATAGCCAGTATGACAGACACAGAAGGACAAGTCCCATGTCAGCACTGCAAAAAAAAATCTGACTTCCCTTCCACCATATTGCTTTCTTATGAATTTTCAGATGCGAAAAACCATGTTATCAGTAAAAGAGCGGAAAGACCTTGATTGAATATGACAACAAGCTCTCTCCATTTCTCTCCATTAGAAAAAAAAATTGTAGACATAATGCCAGCGCAGTTCCAGAAATAATATTACAGGAGAGACACCAAGCTTTCTTGTCTTGCATTCGTTGTTCAACAGAAAGCCAGTTTCAAAATGGAGTGACTGATGGCGGAGAACGAAGCAAAATTTAGAACGAGAGGGGGTTAGTTACCGCCAAGACATTGACAAACAAAGCACAGAACAAGACACAATGCATTTCGACCTCTTGGGTCTTCTTCAGGCAAAAAAAAAACAGATCATATTTAACATTTAGGACAGTACGAACAATGAACGAAGAGTGACTTATCTGTTGTCCTGTGGTAGGGAGAATGGCCGCCAGGGGGAAACGCAGAAAGCCAGTGTTATTTTTGAAGAGGAATGCACAGTGTCGAGATTTATAGCGCTTTAAATATGAGATGGGATGGAGAAGGGCGGGGAGGGGGGATTGGAGTGGGAAGGGGTGCATTCCTATCCTTTTGGAAATGTCTGAGGATTTTCTAAGGACAAGCAGGGAGAGTTGAGGTACTAAAGCCTATACAGAACTGAGGCACTTACTGATGTCTTGATATAGCATCTAGTGTGATATATTAGGAGATGGAGGGCTGATAGGTATGGGTTCAATATATGCAGGTTGGTGGTGGTGGTGGTGGGTGGTGGTGGTGGTGGTGGTGGTGGTGTGTGTGTGTGTGTGTGTGTGTGTGTGCTGTGTGTGTGTGTGTGTGTGTGGTGTGTGTGTGTGTGTGTGTGTTCGTGAGAGATTATGATAATGAGCTAAATCAACAGATGATGTGAAAAAGGAGGATGGTATTCCAACAGCAATAAGGGAGAGAGAGAGAGCGAGACGATAGAAGAGAAGATGAGAAGAGAGAAAAAGAGGAGGAGAGAGAAGACGAAAGAAAAGCGGAAGAAGAAAGAAGGAAGAAGAGAGAAGAAGAAGAAGAAGAAGAGAAGAAGAAGAAGAAGAGCAAGAACAAAACAAGAAGAACAAAACAAGAAAAACAAGAAGAAGAACACGAAGATCAAGAACTAGAACACAAAGAATAATTCACAGATATATTGAGAGGAATCACAGAGCTTCTGTATGGTTTTTGACAAGCATGATTTGATTTCTACTCTCCTTCCAACTATAACCACCATATTTAGTCTTCTAAACATCTGGTCTCTGAAGTTAGAAATGAAATCATCTGCATATACTTATCATGATGAAGAAATAGTAGGGGGCGGGGGGAATGGGGGGATATGGGTGGTATAGGGAAGAAAAGGAAGGTGGTGGTGGTGGGGATGGGGGAGTTATCTCCTGCCCAAATTTGTTGGGCTGCAATGGAAAGTTTGCAACAATACAAGCGAGTGACTATGCGTCTGTGGATGGTATAGAAATGATTTATATTGCAGGTATTTTGTTATTCTCGGGTCTGTTTGGTGCCAGGGTTTATCGTGGATGCCCAGACCTATAATAATGTACATTTAAACCAAAATACCACTCCGTTGCATTATTATCATTGTCGTTTATCATTGTCAGAAAAAGATTCAAGTGGCCGTGCATGTTCTTGTCTCGTGGTGATTTTAGGTGCAATCTTCTCTCCATTTCCATACCCTGAAAACTTCGTGTTTCTGGATTGTTGGCGACAATTCATCATGCTTGCTAAGTTTTTACAGCTGCGGTAAAGTAGACAATATTCGCGAAGCTAGACACATGAGTTGAAACACACACACACACACACACACACACACACACACACACACGCACACACGCACGCATGCACGCACGCACGTACGCACGCCGC
>CM065718.1:30589761-30592261 GCA_033310375.1 Conus canariensis
TAGTAAAAACAAACTAGATTCCCCATCTTCTGCTGCATGAAGCAAGTCGCCCCTGAGCTCTCAGTTTCATGTTAAAAAATCAAGGTCTACCCTCCAGAGGAGCGGTCACGTGTCAGCAAAATCGCGGTTCTCATCACACGGGTCGGGCCGGATGCACTACGCACGGTTTTGGCCGTGGCCATTAAGTTGGAAAATAGATGAATCGGGGCAGAGTGGTTGTTGTTTTTCACCCGGACTGGCGGCTCACGGTCATCTGGGTCCACTATACACACACCAGCCTAATGGAACGAGCAGACTGTTTGGTCGCCTATCAGTCGAACGTAGCTCCCCACTTGATCTCGCAATAGTTATGGAGTACACATGTTGTCCCCGGTCACCTCTGACCTGAGTCCAAAGAGAGACCACGGCAAAGACAAAGAAATTTCATGATGAACATGTCTGCGTCCCACTCTATGGAATTTCAGAGCGTATCCCACGTAATGCACATAAAGTGTCATTGCTTATTACAGATCCTCTTCTTTCAAACAACACGCATTATGGAAAATACCATACCAGAAAACCAAAACAAAAAAACCAAGCGCTACAAATCTAGTTTTCATCTTGAGCACCCCTCTGTGACAGGAATCCCCTTGGTGACCCACTGAACGGTCATCAGATCAATAATCTTTTTTTGTTGTTTTAACTTAAAACGTTGTTAAATTGTTGACGTTAGAATTTCAACAGCCCTGCAAGTGACGTCACAGTTTCTTGTCTATGGAGGATGATTTGAACAGATAAGCCAAAGTAGTTTTTATATGTTTGTTCATTTTCATTAAATCTATACCACAAACCTTTTTGTTGTTGTTACCAAATGAACCTGGTACCGTAGTTTTACACAAAGTGCAGCCTTTTTTTGAAAAAAACAAATTTTAGCGAATATTGAGAACAGACTGAGAAATATCTCGTCGTTCTTGTCTTTCCCAATGGAATTCTTTTGTGCACTATGGAGTTCAGTGAGGAAAAAAAGAGAGGGGAGGGGAGGGGAGGGGAGGAGAAAGCAAATCATCGGCAATAGCCTGCGAAACCCAATTTCCGTTTGCTGAGTTGCCGACAGACTGTAACTCATTCCACTTTTCTGTGGCAGAACTTCATCACAGCTAAGGGAAGATGGCTGAATCTCCAATCGTTGTCTAACACAATTGATCAGGTTTCTAATTAGGTTTCTGTCATCAAAGTGAACAGATAGGAGAACAAACGTCACGTTGGGGGACGGCAAAAACAAACCTATTTACTGGGCCTGTGATGTTCATTCATTTTTCAGAGAAAGTTTAACACATTCTCATTATCATAAAAATTTTTTGGCTCTGATTTAAAAGGTTTCTTCTATTTCCTGCATGCTCTTGCCTCAAGAATTATTTGCAGTTTATCTATATGTGTATATATGCACTGATTGATGAAGGGACGAATAGGTAGATGTGTTTATTTATTCATTTATTTGTTAATTTGTTTGTTTATTCGTTTATTGATTTATTCATCTGTTTGTTTATTTATTTGTGTTTATTTTCATCTATTCTTAAGAGTCTTACTTTTTTGAATTTCTATATTTGCTCTCTTGAATTATATGCTATTCATTAGTTTTATTTGTTTTGTGACAAAGACGTGGCCTCTTGAATGCCATACTTGTTTACGAAAAGAAGGTTTACAAATGTCACCTTTGTTGTCGTTAAAACATATTTGATCTTCCCCCGTCGCACATAATTTTGAATAGAATAGAAAACCTTCGAGCTCTCAGAGAAAGAAAAGTTGGGGCAGAGCGCTGCGTTAGTTACATTACAATACGAAGATGGCGACGTTCGAGTGGACATCATTCAATGAGCAAAAAGGGCCATTTTTTTCTTCATGCGGTGAGAGAGAGAGAGAGAGAGAGAGAGAGAGAGAGAGAGAGAGAGAGAGAGAGAGATGTATGTTGAATTTTTCATGAGCACTCCTGAAGTTTCGGTTTTAGAATTTCTTTTTATGGACCCCTCTGGAGTCTTTCATCTTGAAGAAAGTTTACTCCCTCCCCTCCCCCCGCCTCACCCCACCCCCTCCCCGTTTTCCATCTCCTCTAAATTCCTGCATCTAATCCTCCCATCTATGAATACATATCCTATTCTTCCCAGCGGGATTTTTTTATAGTGTTTCTACGATAGTGTACATCAGGTATCCTACCTACCACAAAGATTGAACATTCTTCTCAGTCTTCTTAGAGTCCGGGAAAGTAATGCTGTTCATCTCCTTTTTTCCCCATATCTATACATAGAAATTCTCAGGAGCATGTTTTTGAAAGAGCCAAGTGGAAACCATATATCCTGACTTTGCACCTGTTCTCTTGTCTTTGATAGCATTCTAATGTCCAAACAACATGGTTTTAAAGATAGCCTATCCAAAGTTACACATTATTAAATGATTACCACTAGTTCTTGCATATTAGTGAAAGATAAAAATTTAAAAAGAAATACACGACGAAAAACGTTGGGTA
>CM065718.1:30604761-30609761 GCA_033310375.1 Conus canariensis
TCTGTCTGTCTGTCTGTCTGTCTGTCTCTCTCTCTCTCTCTCTCCTGTCTCTCTCTTCTCTCTCTCTCTGTCTCTCTCTCTCTCTCTCTCTCTCTCTCTCTCTCTCTCTCTCTCTCTCCTCATTGTGATTCCAACAACGCATCACATCAACCAAACTTTGCTTCCTTCACCTCCCTCCCTCCCTCCCCCCCCTGTATCCTCCACCCCCTCCACTCCATCTACCTCTGTCAGGGATTACTACTGTGCCACGTCACCGTCATAGGACTGAAAAGGTCAATGGCGGGTTAAGCTTGGCTCAGACTGCTCGTCATTAGTGTTGCGATCGCCAGCACGCGCCGCAGTGAGGCGGTAGTTGAAGGAAAGGCTAAGAACAGACAGCAATCACCCCTGTGGACAAAGAAGCGCTAACAAAGGTTTAGCCAGAGTCAACAAAGGTTTAGCCAGAGTCAAGGACGACGTCAGTGTTTGCTTAAGGTACGTCGCCTGTGGCAACATTGATCTGATGATGACTGAGTAAGACATTCTGTTGTGGGGACTGCAAACTGTAAAACAAAACAGTTTCATGTTTGTGCTAATTGTGTGTATGAGCACGCACGCACGCACGCATGCACACGCGTGCGTGCACGTGCGAGCGCGACACACGCGCGCGCACAAGCACACACACACACACACCACACACACACACACACACACACACACACACACACACACACACACCTCTTGTTTTGTGTGCACTGACCTGTTTGCCTATTTGCTGTAAGAGAACTGAACTATTTGAAATACATAGCCTACATGCATACATTCATACATGCATACTAACATACATACATATATGTGCATGTGCGTATGTATGCATGTATACATACATACATACATATATATATATATATATAATATGTTGTGTGTGTGTGTGTGTGTGTGTGTGTGTGTGTGTGTGTGTGTGTGTGTGTGTGCATGCATATATTTGGAGAGAGAGAGCTACAGGGACACACAGAGAGAGTGAGAGAGAGTGAGGAGAGAGAGAGAGAGAGAGAGAGAGAGAGAGAGAGAGAGAGAGCTACAGAGACAGAGACAGAGAGACAGAGACGGAGGCACGCAGACAAACAGACAGACGGACAGTCAGACACAGACAGCCAGACAGAGGGACAGAGACAGATGTTGGATATAATCAGCCAGATTCCACTGATGTGTCCCATCAGTATAAGAAAGGTACTTCTGGACAGACGGCTTGAATAGCTCTGCATTCAAGACGGATTTAGATGTTCCTATCAGCTGCTGGTGATGGAGTGACTGCGGTAGCTAAGCCACTGGCATCCTTCAGACTCCAGACTGGTTACACTAGCTTGTGATGGGGACACCTGCCAGCTCATCCACTCCATTTTCTTTATCCCCACTTTACACAAAAAACGTGGATTGTGTTGGGGGATGGGCGTGTGACTTGAATAGGAACATTAAAATTTGAATTCGAATTCAATCATTTCAGTTTCTGTACGCTCGCTCCCTATTCTTTAAACTACAACGAGTGAAGTGGCATAGTAGACATTTTGACAGGAGAGAGAGAGAGAGAAAGAGAGAGAGAGATGAGAGAGAGAGAGAGAGAGAGAGAGAGAGAGAGGAGGGGAGGGTTGTGGTGGGGTGGTGGTGGTAATGAGATTAAGAACGGACGATTAGGATGAACACAAGATAACTTATCAGTGAATTGTTAAGATGACATATCTCAGGAACACTCGACGAACACAAGTCCTTGTTCATGGAGAAACGAACACAGGAGGTCTAATACTCGGTGCTTCCTGTCATCCAAATGTATTACTAAATTCTATACACTATAAATCAAAGACAGATCCTGGTACATTTCCTTTCTGACCATTGTTGAATACACAAATCAGGAAAAGTCAGAAAAAGGAAATAATAGAAAATTCATATAAACGGCCATTGTTACTTCCACATAATAAAAGGGGGAAAAGCATACTTCTCTACAGAAGACGAATTTCATATATTATGCTATTCAACAAATATGTTAAACACGAATATTGACGTTTTAAATATAAGTATCAGAAATAACTGAAAGTATATAAATTCTTTTTTTTTTCAAATAATCCAAGTATTTGATATTGCGTAGAAGGTGGTAAAATTAAGTGTGTCCAACGAGCTGATGAGTAGTTGTAGAAGAAACGTGTACATTTATCATTTCATTTCTTTTCTTGACAAAATAATGAAGGAATTACGTAACCTCACTTGATGACATAATCTATGACAGATATATAATGATCCGAAATATCCTAGAAATCATTCAGAAAGCCCAAAATACAGAACGGCTTGACTACATCATATAAAAGAATCGGAAATGTTGCTGAAGGGCACAGAATATAAAGCAGGATTTACACGTACACGATCTTTTCTCTACGACCTGGTACGATTTTAACATCTACGACTCCCCCGAGATCGTGGGTGATCTTGGGTTGAGAGCGCGAGAAATTGGGGTAATTGTTGGCCACGATAGCCTCCTGGCCCGTCCCCCTACGCTCTACTACGACTTGGCAGGTTCTCGCACGAGCTGGCACGATCTGATAGGCTCTTGTAGAGCCGACATATCATACGACATGCCCCGACTTCATACGCTCCCACCCAATGCCTGACACGATCTCACACGATCTCACAGGCTCTGGCCCGCTCTCACACGCTCTCATACGCTCTCACACGACCCCCCCCCACGCTCCCGCAGGAGTCTACTCCTACGTCCGCAGTCGTAGCTTTAAAACGGGCCCGCTTTGCGACGATCCTCAGTACGCTCGGTGAATTCACAGAGTACACAACTCAAGAAGCTACCAGAGGTTCTTCCTAGCAGTGCTGCAGAATTTTTTCCAGAACTTCCAGTTATGTCAGGAAGAGGCAGAGGCAAGGGGAAGGCAACAAGGGAAGGCAGAGGCAGACCCAGAGGCAGGAGGAGAGGCAGACTATCTCCACTTCCATCAATGACTGTGGGCGAAGGCTCTGACCATTCAGAGGTGAGTTTCAATACTGTTTTCACTGGGGTGGGGCATTTTTTTCAGAAAGGGGGTGGGGATTACATTCATGGAGGTGGGGCCTTATTTTCTATCTTGGTGGCATTTGTACTACAATTGCATATGCATGTTAAATTTGTATTTTTTTCCCCTCACCTTTATGTTCTTCTTGCCATTCACAGGTACAGAGTGAGGTACAGAGTGAGGAGGGCAGAGAGCCAGAGCCAGAGCCAGAACCAGAGCCTGAGCGACAGCCAGAGCCAGATGCAGAGCACTCAGCTGACGAGGGTGACAACACACAGGAGCGTGCGCCATCTCAGGAAGGTGTGAAGAAGAGGAAGCCAAAGGCACCCCCTGTGAATCTCTGATCAGCAGCGGAATGCGATGGCAGACTTTGTCCAGGACAGGCCTTTCCTCTGGCAGAAATGCAATTACTGATCCCCCCCCCCCCCTCCCCGGTGTAGCAATGGGGTTTTTTTGTTGTTTTTTTTTTTGTTTGTTTTTTTTTTGTTTTTTTTTGGGGGGAAGGGGCTTTGTAGATTTTCTACATGGGCCAATTTTCTGTTCATTATACATGCAGTTGCATCCAGTCGCAGCATGTCTTCCTGCAACAGCCATGCGGCAGCCACCAGTCTCAGCCTTCTGCGTTCTCTTGCACGTCTCTGGAGTCTCAGCATCTTGGTTGAGCAGTTCACCATGAATGACCAGCCAAGTGGAACATCCCCGTTTATATATCCAGGGGGACATCACGGGACACGGTTCCCCACGTCCTTGTACGACCTCGTACGATCTGGTACGTTCTCATACGCTCTGGTACGCTCTGCTACGCTCTGCTACGACCAGGTACGCTCCTGGTACAATGCATGACCCATCAGTCATCGTGCCAAGATCGTACGGGCAAATCAAAAAGTTTCCAACATGTTGGTAACTTGCAGGCGATCTCGCACGACTCCAGCCCAGCAGGGGGTAATATCTACGTTCTTACCACGACCTTGTACGCTTTTAACACGACTTACTACGATTCCCTCACGCTCTCCCAAGGTTCGAAAATTTCGGCCGGAAGTGGAATCGTGCCAGGTCGTAGAGAAAAGATCGTGTACATGTAAATCCCGCTTAACCTTTTAAGATTTGTCCTCAAACCTCCATTTTTCTCCACTCTTTTCTCTCTCTCTCCCCCCCCCCCCCACCCCCCACCCCTTTTTTTCTCCCCTTTTTTCTTTTTTTTTTCTTTTTTTTTTTTTGACAGTGGGGCTTCCATCCTCCAGTTTGTTCCCCCTGTCACTTTTGTCTGAAATTCACTCATACTCACCATGCGTTTTCTGTCTGTTTTTTTTTTTTTCTTCTTTTTTTTTTAACAGATTGACATTCATTTGCTGATCTTTCTGCTATTGGCCTTTGCTACAAAGTGTCTGGGTTTCTTCATGTACTAATGCGTGGTGCAATGACATGTTCAACATAATGTTACTTTGTTATTACAACAATCCACCTTGAAGCAGTGTTTAGTGTCTGTGAGTCCCACCGGTCGGGGGGTGGGGGGAGGGCGGGGGGTTGGGGGGGGGATTGTGGGTTCGATTCCCATCAGAGTCATTTGTTGGTGTATTTTTCAGCCTAACCGATTCCTACCAAGAGCTGAGTTTGGTATGGCCTAAACGGGAAGATTGGAATTACACAGTCCAGTTCCATCCACTCATTGAATCGTCTCTAAGACTGATGCTAGCATTTTTGACTAACACTGCAGGTGTCTGTAAGTCTCGGGCCTGATTGACGCCAGGATGTATTGTGGAAGTTAGTGTTGAGTACAGCCCTGTCATCCAGTCTCAGACTGCAGTGGAACTCCTCAGCATCATCTTAGTCCTCCTCCTCCTCCTCATCGATCAGCACGAAAGTCTCAGATGTCAAGGTCTTTTATAGCTTACTTTCATGATGCCCGAAATGTAAGTGACACTATCTCATCACCGGTTCCATTATCGGTGAACGAAATAGGCAATGTAATTGAAA
>CM065718.1:30632261-30642261 GCA_033310375.1 Conus canariensis
TAAACTTTTTCTTGCTTTATTCAAAATATATTGAATATGTTGGCTCCATGACAGTTTTGATGTTAAATACACTCCTAGGAATTTAACAGATTTGACGTATTGTAAGACCGACCCATTCAGGGTAAATTGTGGAAGTTTCTCTGGGTCATATCCAGAGTTAAAAAGCATTAGATTTGTTTTTTCGGTCGACAGTGTCAATCCACTTTCATGTAAGAAACTACTGATTTTGTTTAATTCATGTTGATATTTGATCTTTATGTAATTTAAGGATCTTAATGGGGTTTTTCTTTTCATAGTGACTTTCATCCACAGACATATGTCATCAGCAAACTGTACTAAAACTATGTCTTTGGATAAGCCTTTTGTTATATCTGCAATTAGGATATTAAATAAAATTGGAGATAATACTGATCCTTGTGGAAGACCCATTTCCAGTGTTCTAGTGTTGGAATATGTATGCTCTATTCTTGTTTGAATAATTCTACTTTGAAGAAAAACTTTGACATAGTTATACATGGTTCCATTTATTCCAATAGTTTTAAGTTTATACAAAAGTCGTTCATGCCATACTTGTTCGTATGCTTTCCTTATGTCAAAGAACGTTGCCAGGATATTTTTTCGACTTGCGAATTGTTGTTTGACATGTGTTGTGAGTTTCACTAGATGTTCTGTTGCTGATCTGCCTTTCTGAAAACCAGCTTGATTTATAGGGATAATTTGATGTTTGGTACAAAAATAAAGTAATCTGTTTAGGACAATTCTTTCCATTAGTTTGCATGTATGCGACGTTAGGGCAATTGGGCGGTAGCTGTTTATGTTACTTCGAGATTTTCCTTGTTTATGTATAGGAACTATGATAGAGTGCTTCCATAATGAAGGCAAATTGCCATCTTCCCAGCATTTTTGAATGAATACTGAGATAAAGCGCTTTACATTAGGTGGCACATGACGTAACATTTCATTAGAGACACCGTCTAAACCCACTGATGTTTTTCTGGTGCCCAGATTTGCAAGACATTCCTCTACTTCTTGAATTGTTATGGGAGTCTTCAGATAGTGGTTCATTACAGGGTCTGGATCGTTGTACATGGACTTTCCTTCTTCTTGTTCTCTGTGCAGTCTATTTACTGTTAACAAACTCTGTGTGTGTGTGTGTGTGTGTGTGACGTACTTCCGGATGTGTGTGACGTACTTCCGGATGTGTGTGTGACGTACTTCCGGATGTGTGTGTGACGTACTTCCGGATGTGTGTGTGACGTACTTCCGGATGAGTCTGTAAGCTGTCTTTTCAACTGCTCTTGAAAAAAATTGTGAATTTTGTGGAGTTAGTGAGCTAACTTGTATATTTTACAGTTTACGTGTGTTCTTAACTTGTCGTGGACATTTGTGTCAAGTGCGTTCGTCGCCAATTGAAACAGTGAAGTGTTTTTGCATTTTTTTGAGTCGAGTCGTTTTTTTTGCTAGTCAAGTAACTAACCTTCACCATGTCTCAAGCTGGCCCAAGTGGTTTATCCGCTGAGATCTTGAAGAACATCAGGTTTGATGACCTTGATATTGAAGGGGCTGTTCTGGGCGCATGGAACGACAGAAATAAGTCGTGTCCGTCTGCCAAAGGCAAAGGGAAAGGGAAAAGAACCAGTGGGGTTAACAATGACGTCAATGGTGATGCTGGAGATATTGCGTCACGAGTTGTAGAACTCCTCGTTCCAGTTCTTGGGGCTACAATAAAGAAAGCTGTGGATGTCTGTATTAAGGAGGTGGTTACAGAACTGTCAGAAAAGGTGTCTGAAAAACTCAGATCTATTTCTGAGAAAGCTCAACAGGGACATCTTTTGCTGCGATACGAGCAGGATAGGCTGGATCAGTATCAGCGAAGGGAAACCATGAGAATCAATGGACTCAAGGAAGAGGAGAACGAAGATCTGGTGGAGAAAGTGATGGAGTTGGGGAAGAAAGTTGGGGTAGATCTAGAAATCAAGGACATCTCTGTTGCGCATAGAACTGGCCTGAAAAACAAGAAAGCCCAAGACCAGTGCTGGTGAAGTTCACTTCACGAAGAAGCAAGGCGAACCTCATGATGAGGAAGAGAGATCTGCGCAAGCATGACATGAAAGGAGTTTACCTGAACGATGAACTGACACCCCTACGCTTCAAATTATTCAAAATTTGTAAGGCAGCACCTGGTGTGGACAGGGTATCCACTACCCATGATGGCAAAATTGTTTGTCAGCTGAAGGCCGCCCCTGGGAGGAACAGCAGTGGCAGTGCGGGATCTTCCGGCAGCAACGCGGTGTACGTAGAGTCACCTGACGACCTTTTCCGGATCGGTGTGACGAAGGTAGACTACACGGCGCTTGGGCTTCAGCACTTCATCTACACCAGCTAGGGGTTTGCCGGAGGTCGTGGTGATTCATCTGACTCATGTGTAGTCTCAACGTTATGTGCTTGTAGCTGTACTCATTCTTCATCTTGTCTATGTGTTGGTAATTGTTTCTATTCTTCCAATCAATCTTCTGATGAGCGATCATCTAGTGTGGTAACTTCTTCTGTGAATCCCTTTTGCTTGCAAACTTGCGTTTCTAATTGTGATGTCAACGATGATTATGTTCTTGATATGGATGTGGATCACACTGTTCGCCATGATCGTGAGCTGGCTTTTGTATCTTTAAATGTGTGTGGATTGCGTTCCCGTCTCCAGTGTTTGGAATTTGTGAACTATATTCAACTATTCGACATTGCCGTTTTCCTTGAGACTAAAACTGATGACCAAGATGCTTTATTTATCTCTGATTGCTTCAGTGACTGGGGATATGACATTAAACTGTTTAACAGAAAATGCCTGTCTAATCGACGTTCTGGTGGTATTGGAACAGCCATCAAAAGCAAGCTATCTACGTGTGTGGAGATTTTACCTTATTCTGGTGGATGTGTGGCTTGGTGTCTATTAAAAAGATCATTGTCAGGTTATGATAAAGACTGTCTGATTGGTGGCGTATACATTCCTCCCGAAGGTTCAGTTTATAGCAGTGTTGAACTGTTTGATGTGATTGAGACGGAATTGTTATCATTACAAGATAAATATAAGGATTGTTATGTTTTGTTGTTGGGCGATTTTAATGCTTATACCAAAAGTATGAATGATTTTATTGATATGAATCAGTTCACTCAGTCTGTGTTCTCTGATGTTCTCTGTGATATGAGCGAAGATAATTTCCAACCTTGTCAAAGATCATCTCAAGATAAGCAGAGGCCTAATAATTATGGTTATCGTCTCTTAGATTTATGTAAATCACTGTCAATATACATTTTTAACGGAAGAATTGGTTCAGATGCTGGTATTGGAACATGCACATGTAAAGG
Source organism: Conus canariensis (assembly GCA_033310375.1). Classification (NCBI taxonomy): domain Eukaryota; kingdom Metazoa; phylum Mollusca; class Gastropoda; order Neogastropoda; family Conidae; genus Conus; species Conus canariensis. The sequence continues at coordinate 30,635,622 of CM065718.1, forward strand.
AAGCACAGTTATTGATTATATCATTGGTTCTAGATATTTGATGGAAAATGCAAGTAAGTTTAAAGTTGATGTTTTTGATGCGTTGTTCTCTGATGTGCATTGCCCATTATGCCTGTCTCTTCCAGTTAAAACCTGTTTTGTTTTCAATGAACCTAATGGTACTAAACACTCTCTGCATCAAAGGTATGATGGTGCACAGATTAGAAGATGGGATAACAACAAATGTAATGAATATAAAGAACATTTAGCAAATTACAATGTTGATAAAATTGTAACTTTATTTGAACAAGGCACAATATCAATCAGTGAACTGAATAAGCGGTTTTCGTCAATTCTTGTTGATTCAGCGAAGGATACATTTGGTACTTACTCTAATACTTACAATAATAGATATTCAATGAGGCAGAATCAAAGCTGGTTTGATAAGGAGTGTAAGGTTTCTCGAAGCCAGTACTTTAAAGCAAAGTGTAAAGTTAAATGTTCAAATACTGTGCCTAATCTAAATAATCTTGCTGCTAAAAGCAAAGAATATAAAAATGTTTTGAGACGATCTGAAAGAAGAGCAACGAGAAAATGGCATAGAGAATTGCGAGCTTAAAAAACTAGAAATCCAAGGGATTATTGGAGGAAAATTAAAGGCAAAAAAGCTTCATCGTGTCCTATACCTCTTGAAGAGCTTAAAAATCATTTCCAGTCCCTTAATCAAAATACTGGATGTAATGATATCATTTTTAGTAATGAAGTATCTGAAAGAAATATCAATCTAGACATTCTAAATGATTCAATTACTGAGGATGAAATTGAAAGAGTCATTAAATGTTTAAAGAATAATAAAGCAGCAGGAGTTGATTTAGTAAGGAATGAATATATAAAGAATAGTGTTCCTTGTATGACAAAGTTTTATTGTTTATTGTTTAATCGTGTTTTGGATTCTGGTATTATACCAGAAGATTGGGTGACAGGGTTAATTGTACCACTCTATAAAGGCAAAGGAGATCAACAAGACTGCAATAACTACAGAGGCATAACACTGTTGAGTTGTGTAGGCAAATTATTCACGTCGATTCTAAATAGCAGACTTACTTATTTTGTTGAAATAAATGGACTTATTTCAGAAAACCAAGCAGGTTTTAGACACATGCATTCAACGCTTGACCATGCTTTTGTTCTTAAATCATTGATTGACATGTTTGCAATCAACAATGGAAAATTATACTGTGCTTTTATTGATTACAGAAAGGCATTTGATTCTATTTGGAGGCATGCTTTATGGCACAAACTGATGAGTCAAGGCATATCTGGGAAAATACTGCACGTTGTAATCAATATGTATGATCAAATAAAATCGTGCATTTTTCTAAATGGTCAAAAATCAGAGTTCTTTGGCAGTTTTAGGGGAGTTCGTCAAGGAGAAAACCTTTCACCCTTATTGTTTTCATTATTTTTGAATGATCTACAACAGTTCCTTATTGACAATAACTGTTCTACTTTAGAATATGATTTAACGCAAGAGTTGAAACTTGAACAGTTTATCAAATTGCTTGTATTGTTATATGCTGATGATACAATTTTATTGGCAAATTCTAAATCAGCTTTGCAAAAAGAACTTAATGCCTTACATATATATTGCACGCAATGGCAGTTAGAAGTAAATCCAAAGAAAACAAAAATAGTTGCCTTTCATGGTTGAAATAGTATGCGTGAATTTTTTTTCTTTGGGAATGAAAAAATAGAGGTTCTTAATTCAATGAAATACTTAGGCATCGAGTTCAGCAGAACAGGTTCTTTTTACAAAGCAAAAAAATGTGCTTATAATCAGGCTCTCAAGGCAATGTTTTCATTATTACAAACTGCAAGAAAACAGAAATTGCCAATTGATGTTTGCATACAATTATTTTATTCCATAGTTGTACCTGTGTTGTTGTATGGTTGTGAAATTTGGGGTTATGAAAATGTTGATATATTAGAAAAGTTACAGTTACGTTTTTTAAAGTATCTATTTAGATTAAATAAAACTACAATGACTTCAATGATTTATGGTGAAACCGGAATCTATCCTTTATCTGTACTGATTAAAGTGAGAATGATAAGGTTCTGGGCTAACTTAGTTGTTCCTGATTCTAAGAAGTATTCAAACAAAGTATATAATATCTTACATGAACTATATACAAAAGGAATTTTCGTTTCACCATGGCTTAGTTATGTTAAAAGCATTTTATTTGAAACTGGTTTTGATTGTGTTTGGGAATCTCATTCATTCACAAACAGAAGTAACTTATGTAAGTGTGTTAAAAAGGAGTTGCAAAATAATTATGCTCGTGATTGGCGCAGTTCTCTTGAAAACAGCAACAAGTGTGTATTCTATAAAAGTGTAAAGACTGTCTTTGGAAAAGAACATTATATTTCTACCTTACCAGATATTTATGTTATATCTTTATTTAAATTTAGATGTAGTAACCATAAATTGCAAATTGAAATTGGAAGACACCATAATGTTCCAAGAGAATTGCGTATTTGTCGTAACTGTGAAATGGGTGAAATTGGAGATGAATTTCATTGCATCATGGAATGTCCAAAATATAATGAACTTCGTGAAAAATTCATCCCTAAAAAATATCTAAAACCAAAGTCTGTTTTCAACTTTTGTAATTTATTTCAAAAAGGAAGACGCATTTGTTTGAATATTAGTAAGTTTCTAAAAAATGGGAAGATTGTTTAATGAGATCATTACAGTTCACCAGAATTCAGCATTTCGCAACTATGTTCACACATTGTTCTGAGTGAGTTTCGTATTTCTCTTTGTTACATTTGTATCCTCCATGCCCCAACAGGGGTCAAAGGATTAAATTTGAATTGAATTGAATTGAATTGAATTGTGCGTGCGTGTGTATGTGTGTGTGTGTGTGTGTGTGTGTGTGTGTGTGTGTGTGTGTGTGTGTGTGTGTGTGCGTGCGCGCATGTGATCGCATCTCTCTCTCTCTCTCTCTCTCTCTCTCTCTCTCTCTCTCTGGGCACTGTTGACATTGCAAATACAGTTTTTGATGTTGCCATTGCTATTGATGATGCTAATACAGGTGTTACATTTAAAACATTTTCATTCTTGCATTGGAATATTCAGGGATTAATGTCAAAACTTTATGACGTAGATTTTCTTTCTTTCGTGTGTTCTTACGATTTTGTTTGTCTTGTGGAAACATTTCATGAGTATGTTACACCTGACAAGTTTCCAGGTTACACGTTATTCAGCGAACCTGCCGTTAAGTTATCAAGACAAGGAAGACGTTCTGGTGGTGTTCTGTGTTTAATAAGGAAAGAGTTAGAACAATATGTGACAAAGATAGATGCAAATTATTCAACTATTCTTTTATGTAGAGTAGATAAATCATTGTTTGACCTACCTAAAGACATAATATATGTTTGTGCTTATGTGCAACCAGAAGATTCACCATTTTATACGGTTTTTTATGTTGATAACGGTATTGTTAATTTGGAAGATTGTCTCATCGACTGCTTTGTCACATTAGAGGATGTGTATATTCTGCTGTCAGGGGATCTTAACAGCAGAACGTCGAATATTTTGCCGAACTTCGTTTTCAGCGAGACTAAATCACTTTACAAAAGCGCTTCCGTAAATATTGGAAGACAATCACAAGACAGGGTTTTAAATCCTTACGGTAAATGTTTACTAGATTTATGTACTGCTTTAAATTTATGTATATTGAACGGTATGTGTGATGGTGACCTCCATGGTTGCTGCACGTACATTTCCAACGTTGGCAGTAGTGTTGTTGATTATTTCGTGATGTCATACGATTTGTTTTCAATTATATGTGATTTTTGTAATATGTCTGTTTTGGAAAGAATTGACTCCGATCATATGCCTGTAAAGATGTCCTTGCGTTTACCAACTGAAAACACTCCTGTTCAAAAAGAAGAAGAGAGATATGCTTTTGACAAATTTGTCTGGAATGCAGAAAATGCAGGGTTATACTTGAATTCTATAAAAAATCTGAGGATGCAAATTTACGTCCGAATGCCGCCATTGATTTAGCTGATGTCAATGTTAACGAAGCCCTTTCCATGTTTAATGAATGCAGTAAAAATGCAGCAACGTGTGTGAGAAAACGTACTGTGGTAAATGATAGGTTTAAATCACAAGATTGATATGATAAGGAATGTAGTGTAAAGAAAAGAACAGTGCTGATGTTACATACAAAAATGGCGGTGCACACTGGATGCAAGTGATCATATTAAATATTGTGTAAGTAGACGAGAGTACAAAAACTTACTGAAAATGAAGGAAATGATTTTTAATGATAGTGTCGGTATCTTTAGCAGATTCTGTACAAAATCAGCAGGAATTTTGGAGTAATGTCAACAGAATTTCTCCTACACGTAGGTACATAAGGAATGGTATTACAATGATTGGTTTCAACATTTTAAAACAGTACTTGAAGGAAGTCGAAAGTTTTGACGCCTTAAGTGATACCGTAGAGGTAGACAATAATAAGGATAACTATGTTATTAATCGTCCCATCTCTAAAGAGGAAATACTTCTAGCATTTAAGAAATTGAAACTTGGTAAACCTGCTGGACCAGATGAAATAATTGGTGTGCTCCTTAAATATGCATGTGATGACATTATTGATTTTTCTTGTCATTTTTTTAAATGCTTTGTTTGACAAAGGTGTTTTTCCGTATAACTGGAGTGAGTCTCTTATCCTACCACTGTACAAAAAAGGAGACGCAAATGACCCTAGCAATTATAGAGGCATTGCTTTAAGTGACATAAGTGGTAATTTTATGGTACTGTCATCAATAGTAGAATTCAAGCGTGGGTAACAGAAAACGACATAACAGGAGATATACAAGCAGGAATTAAAAAGGGTTACTCCACAACTGACCACATGTTCACGCTCATGGCTTTAATACAGAAGCAATTTTCTGCTAATAAAAAAACTGTACGTTGCTTTTATTGATTTTCAAAAAGCCTTTGATTCAGTAAATTGTAACTTACTTCGGCCAATTTTACTGAAGAATGGGATACGAGGAAAACTGTTCAAATGTATCCAGAGCATGTACAAAGACGTGAAAGCTAGAATTAAAACTGATAACAGATTATCGGATGTTATTAACTGCACTGTTGGTGTTAAACAGGGTGATGTATGTAGCCCTGTATTGTTTTCTTTATTTATAAACGAATTAGCTCTGGAAGTTGTAAGGAAAGGAAGACATGGAGCATGTTTTCTACCTGACGCTTTTGAATTGTTCATCTTACTGTTAGCTGACAATATTGTTTTAATGTCTGAAACTATCGTTGGACTACAGACCCAGCTAAACAGTTTGCAAAACGCAGCTTTCAATCTGGATCTGCTTGTTAATTTAGATAAAAGTAATATTATTGTTTTCAGAAAGGGGGGGGGGGGGGTATTTAGCAGCTAGAGAGCGATGGACCTATAATGGAGTTATAATGCCTGTTGTAAATGTCTATAAGTACCTTGGTATATATTTTTCGACAAAACTGAGTTTTACAGGGGCATGTAGAGATTTAGCCAGTCGTGGAAAGAACGCTTTGTTAAGTATCATGCAGAAATTGTATCTGCTTAAAAATGATTCCTTGGAAACACTCCTAATTTTTGTATGCCAAAATACAGCCTATTGTTCAGTATGAGGCAAAACTGTGAGGTTTGGAAAAAGCTGCTGAACATTGTGAAAAGGTTCATTTGTGTGCTTTGAAACGTTTTCTTGGTGTGTACAGACGTACACCAAATGACTTAGTTTATGGCGAAACAAACAGATCTCCGATTACAGTCAATTCTGTTTTTCGATGTGTAAAGTATTGGTTGAGACTAATCAGCATGGAAGAAAACAGACTGCCACGCAAAGCATATTTGACACTGTTGCATCTTGATGCTAAAGGTAAACATAACTGGGCAACCAATGTAAAGTTATGCTTGTTTAAATTTGGTTATGGTCATGTTTGGATTAATCAGGGAGTAGGAAACGTTCAAATGTTTATTCGCAGCTTCAGACAAACACTGACTGATTGCAGCTGGCATAACTGGCAACACCGTATCCAAACCAGTGAACGTTTTGAAATGTACTCTTTGTTGAATGGGATATCTCATTCTGTTACCCTTAAATTAAGTCGGTCTTTGAAACATATCACATCTAAGTTCCGATTTGGAATATCAGAAATAAAAGTTCATTACCTAAGATACAGGGATCATACTGATCATGATTTAATATGTCCACTGTGCAGTAAATCGAAGGAAGACGAAGTACATTTTGTTTTAGTATGCCCAGCTATTCAGAATATTAGAGAGAAGTCTATTCCAGAAAAAATATTATGAACAGTCCTGTCTCTTCCGCTTGTGTATGCTGATGGCTTCTACCAATGAAAAGGTAGTGAAAAATGTTAGTCTTTTTCTTTATCACGCCTTTAAAATAAGAGATGTATTATGTTCTTACACAGCTTCATTTTTTTTTGTTATGTTTGTATATGTATCATTTAGTATATTTTTCTTTGTCTTGAATTGCTTGAATATGCCGCGCTCCCCTTCGTATAGGGACTATGGCCTATGTATATGAATAAACCATTTTTCATTTCATATTTCATTTCATTTCATTTCTCTCTCTC
>CM065718.1:30672261-30677261 GCA_033310375.1 Conus canariensis
GTGAAGAAATCACACGTGTCGTCTAGCTAAATAATATGGAATGAAGAGAAGAAACACACAGTCGCTTAGCGAGAAATACGATGAAGGAAGAAACAACACGGTCGCATTAGCTGTGAAATGTGTAGAGGAAGAAACAAACACGTCGTCGTAGCTGAGAAATAGATCGAGAATAACATACACGTCGCTTAGTCGAATAGGATAGGAAGAACAACATCGGTCGCGTTACTAGAAATGATGATAGGCAAATAACAACATCGCGTCGCTTGCTGAGAAATCAGCGATGAGGTCAAAACACACACGGTCGCTTAGCTGAGAAATAGATAGATGTGATAGAATCACACGTGTCCGCTTAGTCGTCGGAAATATCATAGCAGTAGCAAAAGCACACGGTCAGCAGCTGACGAAATGGATGAAGCAAAAACAAAAAGTCTAGCGGAATAGAAGAGGAAGAAACAACACGGTCGCTTAGCTGAGAAATAGGATGAGAGGAAGAAACAACACGGTCGCTTAGCTGAGAAATAGGATGAGAGGAAGAAACAACACGTCGCTTAGCTGAGAAATAGGATGAGAGGAAGAAACAACACGGTCGCTTAGCTGAGAAATAGGATGAGAGGAAGAAACAACACGGTCGCTTAGCTGAGAAATAGGATGAGAGGAAGAAACAACACGGTCGCTTAGCTGAGAAATAGGATGAGAGGAAGAAACAACACGGTCGCTTAGCTGAGAAATAGGATGAGAGGAAGAAACAACACGGTCGCTTAGCTGAGAAACAGGATGAGAGGAAGAAACAACACGGTCGCTTAGCTGAGAAACAGGATGAGAGGAAGAAACAACACGGTCGCTTAGCTGAGAAATAGGATGAGAGGAAGAAACAACACGGTCGCTTAGCTGAGAAATAGGATGAGAGGAAGAAACAACACGGTCGCTTAGCTGAGAAATAGGATGAGAGGAAGAAACAACACGGTCGCTTAGCTGAGAAATAGGATGAGAGGAAGAAACAACACGGTCGCTTAGCTGAGAAATAGGATGAGAGGAAGAAACAACACGGTCGCTTAGCTGAGAAATAGGATGAGAGGAAGAAACAACACGGTCGCTTAGCTGAGAAATAGGATGAGAGGAAGAAACAACACGGTCGCTTAGCTGAGAAATAGGATGTTTTTTCCTCAAGTTCTGTGTTTTTGCCTGTCAATTCTGTTTGTCTTCCCTTGAGGACTTCCGGCATGACAGGCATTGTGTGTGGCCTGTCATCTCTGTCATCTCGGACAGGTTCAAAGCTTCCTTTGTCTCCAACCTGCAGTCACTCAGCTTCTGACCTGGCCGTCTGAAGGCTAATAGCTGGCTTAAGAACAACGAGTAAAACCAACAAGACGGAATTAGCTTGTCTTGACTCGTGTGTGTGTGTGTGTGTGTGTGTGTGTGTGTGGTGTGTGTGTGTGTGTGTGTGTGTGTGTGTGTGTGTGTATCTGTGTCTGTGTCTGTGTTGTGTGTGTCTGTGTGTCTGTATGTGCATGTGTCTTTTTGGGTGGTTTGTTCTAGAAGTAGTACTTTTATTTAATTATTTTTTTTACAAAATTATGAGAGAGAGAGAGAGAGAGAGAGAGAGAGAGAGAGAGAGGAGGAGCATGTGTGCTTTAATGTGTGCGTGTGTGTGTAGGCCTATGTGTGTGCAAGTGTGAGTGTTTCCATATCTTGGTCAATAGACCGCCAATACCATATTAAAGTAAATACCTAAGCTGACTACGTATCAAACAAAAGGAAACTTGAGAAGCAAGATTTGTATGAATAAAATCTGTTACAGACATGAAACCTGAACAGCAAGATTTGTATGAATAACATCTGTTACAGACATGCTTGATCAACATCGTAAGTATGAACTGAGTGGCATGTGTTCAAGCATAATATAACGTCTGGATAATACATCTATGTTTGTTTTGCCAACGTACATTTTGTTGAAGCCTTATATTTAGTTCTGAGAGCATCTAGGTTTATTCCATAAACCACTGAAACAAAATGGAGAAGTATCACAAAATTGCAGGAGGTGAACGCGTTTGAGCTAAACAGTACTGAAAAGTTGACTATTTCGTTGGGTTCTTTTTTTTGACATGGGAACTAAGGTTGTTCTGACTATTTCCTAAACAGTTCCAAGCCATTTGTCTTAAACCAAAGCAATAGTCCTCCAAAGGGAAGAAAAGCAGTACACAAGATCACAATTCCACTCTTCAAATGTTCGGCCACGTGGCCTTTTTCAAGAGAAAAAACAAAAACAATACAACTACGTAATGTCCATCTTTGGCAACTGCCCGTTGCAATATTTGTTTAATATTTGAAGACATCTTGTGAAGTGAAGGGTATAGAAAATCGTTGTGCAGGCATTTCTTTTCTAACACTTTTTTTTTTGCACATCTGTCAGTGAGTTCGTTACCCGAGATTCCGTGGAGAGGAGAACCCAAAAGAAGGGTGACAGTTTCCTTACATATCAAGATATGAATTAGAAGACAAATTTCCTTATGAAAAAAAGAAGTTATTTAAGTTCGATCTGCTAAACATAATGGATTGTAATACTGGTATCGAATCTACGCAAAGGTATTCTTGAAAAATTGACAATGGTAGGTCATTTAGACGTGTCAAAGACATTATCATAGCTGTCATTTAAGCAGCAAAACATGGATCTGTATTTTCTAGGGAAATAAGATGTTCTCTACTTTCATTGATTGAATAACAAAAAGAGATCCAGCCTCTTTTGAAAAAGAAATTCAGAACCGGCTTTTTAATCTTTTTTGTTATTGAGCCATCTGTAAACACCTCAAGATGGCTGGGATATTTGTTTTTCAAATGTATGTTTGCTCAATGTGATAAAATATAAGGCTGATCAGCGTTTGTCGCATCAGTGTTACAAAGGTCAAATGTCGCCCTGTTTCTTACCCAGTTTGGAATGGTCTCCCGTATCAGACGTCTTTGCCGATGATTCAGGATATTCAAACAAAATGTAGACTGGTAGTCAGGTGATGGATGAGGCAGACAAAGTGTACTTGTTTTTTTTAGTTCCCGGCTATGCAGAGAAATGGATGGATTTTTGTCGTGTTCGCAAATCATCGTTTAATCTCAGTCTTACTTCCAGCTTCACTTCTCTCCGATTTTTTGCATGTAGTCTACGTGTCCCTCCTTCTTCTGTGTCCATATACGTTTGCCCGCGTGAGCACACACGCTCGCTCACGCCCACCCACCCCCACACCCACACCCGCATACACACACACACACACACACACACACACACACACACACACATGCACACACACACGCACGAACGACGCACGCACGCACACGCACACACACATACACACACGCACGCACGCACACACACACACACACACACACGCGCGCGCGCGCGCACTGACGCACGCAGACACACACACACACAAACACACACGCACGCACGCACGCATACACACACACGCGCGCGCGCGCGCGTGCGTGCGCATCTGTACAAATAAAAAAGGGAAACAAGGAAAAAACAGTTAAACTGAAATCATGACCGATATTATACTGAATCCTATGAAAACATTCCAAGCATTTTGTGCAGTAAAACAGCATACACATTCCACCTGAAATCAAGCCTACAGATGTTGATATTGTTACGATGCAGTGAATGATGCTCTCCTTTCCTGTAATCTGTAAAAACGAAAGACAGACACGCCTGCCATATTTGTGCTATGTATTTACGAATTTTAGAGCTCCTGAACACTCGCTCTGAGAAACATTGCACATAGCTGATATTGAAAACAAATAAAGCCTTCTACAATCTAGTCAAATGTTGCATCATCTTCAGTATAATAGAACGTTGCATTTCTCATTAATTTACGCAATGCAGAAGTCTAGAATGATTTTTTTTTTATTATATCTATCCTAAAATAACAGTCTCGCAGTTTTTTTGTTCATTCGAGTAGCAGCAGGTGCAAGTTCGCTTATTTCTTTCAGTACTTAACATTGCTGTTACCTTCACGCCGCACATTCTGTTGCTTCTACGACATCAGTAGAGCTTATAGCTTTTGTCTCTTCTTGGTGTATGTTTCATATTCTTCTCAGGGGCAGTACTTCTACGCAACACACTGTAGCTCCTCCCCCCCCCCCCCCAACTATACAGCCACATTAGAGATCCTCCTGTCGCATCCTCCATTCCCACAGTTCACAGGGAACCATCAATACCCAGTCTTCGTGAGGCCACACAGCAACGGAGAAACTGCAATGTCTCTAAGAAAATTGAGAATTTATAGCATCCCACGATTTTTTTTTTTTTTTTTTTTTTTTTGAAAATCGGGAGGAAAGCTGGATTTCTCTTTTTCATCTTTTGCATATGAATTTGCACTAAAGCGCACTCGTTAAATCTCAGAGCTTGGGTCTGTGGGAATAGTAATGGCGACAAGTTGGAGCTAAACTACAAGGGATAGGTCCCACGGCATGTCACATGAAAAGGGTTGCACTAGTTGGTGAACTGAGGCCTTTGAAAACGGACAGAGCTAATCCTGGAATCACGGACAACTAATAGAACACTTCAGTCACGAAACAGACGTATTACTCTCTCTCTCTCTCTCTCTCTCCTCTCTCTCTCTCTCTCTCTCTCTCTCTCTCTCTCCTCTCTCTCACCAAGCATGCTCTGTGCACACATGCGCACGGGCACACACACAACACACACACACACACACACACACACACACACACACACACACACACACACACACACACACATGAATGCATGCTTACTTACCAGCAGAGAGGAAAAGCTCTGGACTTGAAGTCTTAACAAACGACCCTTTCATCTGCACCCAGACACTACACTAAAGAAGATTCCAATCACCACTCTGTCCAAGCCCACGTCACGCGATGACCCCTTCCTTCCCCCCCCCCCCCTACCCCTCCCTACCTTCCCTCCCGCTCCTCTTATCCGCTCCCTAGCGGTCACTGGGCTGAAGACAAGATGGCGCTGTGTCAAGTCGGCGAAGCGT
>CM065718.1:30682261-30707261 GCA_033310375.1 Conus canariensis
CTTGCCGTTCCCATCCAACGGTAAACGAGGTGCCCTGGCAGGCGACTAACAAATAGCCCACAGGGAGATCAGCGTGAGATCCGCGCGGACAGGGCGAGGTGCTTTGTGTCCGTAATCCGTTTCCTGTGTCAGCCATTTGCTGCCAGTCAGGCTTTGTGTGGAATGCTGATCCTGGTCTTGGATCGGCTCTGAGGATGACCCTTCTGCTGACAGTGCTGACATCGTCAAGACTTCTTAAACTGAGAAAAATGGAGAAACATGAGGAGGGGGGAGGGGAGGAGGAGAGTAACACAACAACAACAACAACAACAACACAACAACAACACCCTGACGAACAAAAATGAACAATGCAAAACAGGAACAGAGAGAAGAAGAAGAAGACAAAGAAAAAGAAGTTCTTTCAAATAGCACACAAAAGCACAACACATACATACACATATACAAAAAAAAACGTATCCAAAAGGAAACTGCTCTACATAATTCTTTCTGCAGTCGAAATAATCTAGCTTAATGCGTTACAGACGAAACATAGGTAATACTAAATCAAAGTAAAAGATAATTAAGGACCATCCGACGGCAATCACAAGATCGTCAGATATATTGATATTATGACAATTTGTAGCACTTAATGTTATAAGCATAGAATTGTCTGCTTCACGAGAAAAGAATTTTGTTCCTTCGATTATAATGCTTCGGCGATAGACTTCGTAAGCGATCTGATAGTATCTCTATCTGCTGATGAAATTATTCGAGCAAACTTATGTCTTTTCATATAATATTGCTGAAAAACGACTGATGTCAAACGTAAAGCTTCATATTCCTTTCAGTCAAACAAGAAGTGGCCTTCGTCTTCTACAACGTTTGAATATAAAGGACACGTGTTAGAAACATTTGTATCAAACCATCTTTTGTTTGCATAAAATCGTAGGGTTCTAGTTCTAAACCTTGCCAAATCATCCCGGTGCCATTTGTGTGTTACGTCGTTAAGGTTTTCTCCGGATGGAATATGTCTTTAAAGGAGTTGTACCACACATATTTCTCTGTCTCTTGTATATGAGCATGCCAGTTTTGTTGAAAACAATCAGTAAGTCTCTGTCGGAATTCCGACAAAATGCTTTTTCATTACCTACCATCTGGGTAATCCCAAGCTATTCCAAATCCATTTTTTATCAGAATGTTCTTTATGTCAGACACCCAGTTGCAATATCCAATTTCATCTTGTCTGAAGAGCATGTCATATGCGTGTCTATGTAAACGTTTTTCAGATAGTCGAATTAGTTATAACCAATACCTAATACACTTGACGTAGCTTATAATAAGCAATGCGAACCTGACTTATTCTCCATAGCACATTTTATTCAAAGAGTGAAGGGACACATTAAGAAATCTCTTGAATGCAATAGTCCCTAAAGTCCAGCAGCATATGTCAAAATAGGCGCTGTCTGAGTGTCAAATAGTTTCCAAAATACAGAAGGATCGATAGAGTTTAATCTTCTCATTGTACGAAGAATTTTGATCACTTCCTTTCTGGCCTTTCGAGCAACTTCTGACCAGCCTGCCGTTAAGCTTAGTTTTGTAGTACAAACCATGCCTAGATATTTGTATTTGTTTTTTACCTTCACCTTTTTATTCCAATACCACCAGATTTTGTTTGCTGCAAGGCATCCCCCTTTACAGAAACTATTATGTCAGTTTTGCCCACATTTATTGTTAGGTTTAGTCTGTCTACTTCAATTCTTAATACATTAAGTTGATTATGTAATCCAATCAAAATATCTGATAATAAAATCATGTCATCAGCAAACAATAGCATAAATACTTCTGCGGCTCTTGCAGCTAATTGTATGCCATGTCTTCCTCGTTTGGACAACTCTACAGCAATTTCATTAATAAAAAAAAAACGAAAAGAGTTGCGGACGTAGCACACAGCCTTGCTTAATTCCTCTTGGGAAATCGAAATACTGGGAATATAAACATTTATCGCGTACACAGGCCAAGACAGTCTGATTGACTCCTCTCCGTTCTTGATATAACTTCCCATCAATGCCTGCTATTCTTAAAATATCCCATAGTATGTTTCTGTTGACAGAGTCAACGGCCTTCCTAAGTTTCTAGAAAGACACTTTTGAACTAAAGAATAAAGCGTGAAAATATGATCAGCTGTACTGAAGCCCCTTCTAAACGCAGTTTGCTCTTAAGAAATGTTTTCCTTCCCTTTCTGCTCATTTCGTGTCTATTATTTATGTTCGTATACATTTTACCTGCACGCTCGGTAGTGATACACCTCTACAATTATCAGGGTTATTGTAATCGCCTTTTTGTGCAAAGGCACAATAATTGATTTTGACCATTCGATTGGGACGATTCCTGTTTGAAAACGTTTATTAAACAGATTGCATAGAAATTCAATCACTAAGTCATTTGAATTTGTCAGCATTTCGTTTACGATTCCATATCAACCAGCACACTTATCACGTTTTATACTATTCTTAACTTCTGTTTGTACTACTGAATCATTGAACAAAGGTTCGTGTGAATTTTCCTCATCCTCTTCGACATGATCGTCTTGACTATCAACATTTGCACATGAGTTTAAAACACCATGAAAATGGTCAAACCACTGCTGTATTGAAACATGATTATAAATGACAGATTTTTATGAATGGATCTTATTGTTGACCAGAACAATTTTGGATCTTTAACGGACTCTGTTAGTTTATTCGATCTGCTGAGGTCGTGTGCTTTTTTCTCTTTTCAGTTTGTTATAATCTGTTCTTGCCTTTACATATGTCTCTTTCCGTTCATTCAAACCAGTTTTTGAGCGCTGGTAATTTCTGAGAAGTCCCTTCACGCGTCTTCTCTCAGCTTCACACTCCATATCAAACCATTCGTTTTTGTCGACTTTCTTTCCCCCAACCACACGGACCATACATGTGGCAGCGCTGTAAAATGTTCCCGAGAAAAGCTCAATCCATTCATTTACATCAATGTGTAAATCATGATTCACTCTTTCTATACATTCTTTAAACATATCAGACTCAAGCTCCTCTCTCTATGTATATGTGCATTCTCCTCACACCACATAATTCCTTCTTCTCTATTTTCACAAGTTCCTTTCCCCTCCTCTAGAGCCTTCCTTTTCTTCCATCTTCATTGTACTGGTTGGTGCCAGGAATACAACATGTCAGCAATACAAACATCACAATTCATTTTCAGTTCTTCAGACACAAAAAAGTAATCAACAACACTGCTTCCGTTAAGTGAAATGAAAGTGAAAACACTTTGTGGGTCTCCTGTACAACATCCATTCAGAATTACTAAACCATACACGAAACAAAAATCCGACAGTGATTTACCAAACTCATTTATGGTTTCATCTTTGGAACATCTGATAAAAGTCTCTTCTTCAAAATCCAGTTCATACCGTGGGTTCAAATAATTTGTCATCTTTTCAGTTACTGGTTGCTCTCTCCCTGTCCTAGCATTCAGATCTCCACAAAGTATATGTGATGATAACATGGACTTCCTTCTGGGGGTACATAGGCTGCAATAAACAAACCATCTTTATCAACACCAGACTTCTATCAAGCATTACTGCAACCCGTTGTACACTAGACAGTTGACGCTGGCTCAGTGGCATATTCGATAGCGAAGACATTTGTTATGAAACAGTTGAGAAGGGACAGCGGCGACAGCAGCACAACCAAAGATATGAAAACATCAGCCACTGGCACAGTCTCGTTTCTGCTCACCTGACACACCTTTAAGATTCGCGCTCTGCTCTACTGACACATGAGAATGTCCAATTCTGCTTCTCCACCCGCTTAAGTCAATCATTTTGTCAGTCTCTGTCGTTCTAAGTGCTACGGTAAACTTCACTGTCACACTCTTGTTGGTTAGTGGAAGAAGCTGACGCCGTAAACCATTATTGAAAACGGAACACCACGCAGAAGCAGTTGCCACGCCGCCATCTTTCTTACTTCCCCTAGAGAGAGAGAGAGAGAGAGAGAGAGAGAGAGAGAGATTCCTTGAGACAGGAATAGTCAGGGACATGAGCTAGTCATAAAACACACTAAATCGATGGTCCACCTGGCAAGGAGCCTTCAACAACACACCCTCCCCCTCCCTCCCTCCCCCCTCCCCCCCTCCCCTCCCCTCCACACACACACACACAATCCTCCTCCTCTAGCGCTTTCTCGTCTACGCCTTTATTTTATTTTTTTTTCTTAATTTCAATCCCTGATCCTTGAATGTTTTAGTGCTTCCTTTGTCTTCCGTCTCTTGTCTTTTTTTTCCATTTTAGCCTTTCTATGTTTACGTTTCCTTGTATTCCTATCTCTTTTCTTTCTTTTTTTAATTCTTCATACTGTCTTTTTGTTTTTGTTCCTTTCATTCTTGTCCCCTTTTCCCCCCTATTTTTTCAATGTTTCTTTATGTTTGTTTATTTCGGTGTTTTGATTGTTGCTTTCCTTCCTTGCTCATCTCTGTCTGTGTGAGTGTCTGTCTGTCTGTTTGTCTGTCTGACTGTCAGTCTGTGCCTATCTGTGTGTGTGTGTGTGTGTTGTGTGTGTGTGTGTGTGTGTGTGTGTGTGTGTCTGTCTGTCTGTCTGTCTGTCTGTCCATCTGTCTCTCTCGCTCTCGCTCTCACACCATCACACACACACACACACACACACACACACACACACACACACACACACACATACACAACACGCACGCACGCACGCACATACACACACACACACACACACACACACACACACACACATACACACACACACACACACACACACACACACACACACACACACACACACAACACACACATTTATCATTTTCTTCCTCTCTGCATTTCGTTATAATGTCCACTCTCTGCCGTTCACAATCTCTTTTCTTTATATTTTTCGTCCCTCCCCCCCACCCCCCCCCCCCCCCCCCCAATTCTTCCCTATTGAATCTGACCTCTCTCCTCAATTTCCTTTCTGTGTGAGTGTGTGTGTGTGTGTGTGTGTGTGTGTGTGTGTGTGTGTGTGTGTGTGTGTGTGTGTGAGTGTGTGTGTGTGTGTGTGTGTGTGTGTGTGTGTGTGTGTGTGTGAGTGTGTGTGTGGTTGTGTGTGGGGTGTGTGGTGTGTGAGTGGTGTGTGTGTGTGTGTGTGTGAGTGTGTGTGTGTGTGTGGTGTGGTGTGTGTGTGTGTGTGTG
The DNA here is from genome assembly GCA_033310375.1 of Conus canariensis. NCBI lineage: Eukaryota > Metazoa > Mollusca > Gastropoda > Neogastropoda > Conidae > Conus > Conus canariensis. Next base: position 30,687,462 of record CM065718.1, read on the forward strand.
TGTGTGTGTGGGGGTGTGTGTGTGTGTGTGTGTGTGTGTGTGGAGTGTGTGTGGTGTGTGTGGTGGTGTGGTGGTGTGTGTTGTGTGTGTGGTGTGTGTGTGTGTGTGTGTGTGTGTGTGTGTGTGCATGCGCGCGCTCGCGCATTTGTGTGTGGTGTGTGTGTGTGTGTGTGTGTGTGTTGTGGTGTGTGTGTGTGTGTGTGTGTGTGTGGTGTGTGTGTGTGTGCATGCGCGCGCTCGCGCATTTGTGTGTGTGTGTGTGTGTGTGTGTGTGGTGTGTGTGTGTGTATCTGTATGTTCGTGATGTGTGTGTTCATGCGCGCACGTGTGTGTGTGTGTGTGTGTGTGTGTGTGTGTGTGGTGGTGGTGTGTGTGTGTGGTGTGTGTGTTGTGTGTGTGTGTGTGGTGTGTGTGTATCTGTATGTTCGTGCATGTGGTGTGCACGTGGCGCGCCGTGTGTGTGTGTGTGTGTGTGGTGTGTGTGTGTGTGTGTGTGTGTGTGTGTGTGTGTGTGGTGCGTGCACGCGCGCTCACGCGCTTTTGTGTGTGTTTGTATCTGTATGGATGTTGTGCATGTGTGTGTGCATGTGCGCATGTGTGTGTGTGTGTGTGTGTGTGTGTGTGTGTGTGTGTGTGTGTGTGTGTGTGTGTGTGTCGCGTCTTCCGCTGGGTTGTCTGTCTGTCTGATCTGTATGTGTTCTGTGCTGTGTGTGTGCATGTGCTGCCTGTGTGTGTTGTGTGTGTGTGTGTGTGTGTGTGTGTGTGTGTGTGTGTTGTGTTGTGTGTGTTGTCTTCCTCTGCAGCAATGTCTGTCAAGAGCTTTTCCCTTGGCAGCACGGAGTGAATATTCCATCGACACGGTTGACTGAACATGAGGCCGATATTGTGGTTTACACAATGTTTTAATCAAGGCAAAAGACAAAATAAGAACATGGCCATATGCTCGTGCATGTATCACAAAAAACAAAACCAAAGGCAAAAGCAAAAAGAAACAAACAAAAACCAGCAACAACAACTCAAAACCAAAAAAGAACAAAATAAATAAATTAGTTGATTAAACAGCAACATATATATATATATATATATATATATATATATTATTAAAAAATTTTTTTTTAATGAAGTATAAAAATCTACAAGCTTGTTTCAAGCCTTGCTATCATCAGGATATCTTTTTCTGGGGCACGCCAACGATCTTTTATGGCGTGCGGGACTTGATTTCAACTCTGTGTGGCAGGCGGATCTCATTTGCTGCACGTGCGGCCTGTGGTTCTTATTGGGGCCTGTTCAGATGGAATGTGCTAGCAAAGATTTCCACTTGTGCCTGCAATTGTTTACAATTTCTACTTTTGTGTTCAGAGTTGCTAAGTGTGGTTTACATAATATCAACCATTTTTCTGTTGAGCATAGATTGTATCTTTTTGAAATATTGTTGTATGGTGTTGCTCTTTTTATGATTTTCCATGATATGTTGTAGTCTATTTTTTTATCTTTGAGTCTCCAAATGTATTTACTCAGCTCTGTTTGATTTTTGTATTTTTCATTTTTGAATGACTGTTTGTGGTTTGCGTATCTGGTTTTGAAAGTGGTTTCAGTAATCCCTATATATGTTTCTTTTTCATTTTCTGATGTTACCATAGCTTGGTATACAATGTTGCTGTGAAGACATTTGTTGCTTAGGGGGCACTGTTCTTTTTTAGTGCAGTTGCAAGATGTCCTTTCAGCACCCTTCTCTTTTGTGTTGCTTTTCTTTTTGTTAGATGAATCAATTATGTTTTTGAGGTTAGGCATACATGAGTATGATAGTTTAATGGTGTTTTTTTGAATATTTTTGACAGTTTGTGTTCTTTTGGAAATGATGTTGCCAAGATTTTAAAGAATTCGTTTCCTACATTTGTTTTTACTTGTCCATCGTATGGTGGGTTGTACCATATGATCTTTCTTTTCCTATTTTTCTTATTTCTGTTCGTGTTATTGTCTGCTCTGTATTGTAGTTTGTAATTGTAACCACTTTTTTGTAATGCTTTTTTTGTAAAGGCTGACAAAACTAGCAATTTTTACAAAATGGAACCAAATGAATACTCTCAACTCTTAAACAAAAACATCCAGAAAAACTACAAGAAACCTGATAAAACCACAGATAGCAACATCCGCAAAAAGAAAAAGAGCTTGCACACCGCATGTTGTTAAGCGATAGGGTAGAGGCAACAGCAACAAAAGAAGCCTTCATAACACTTAAAGACCACAAGCCTAACTTCCAAAACAACCCAACATGTAGACTAATAAACCCATCTAAATCCGAACTGGGCAAAATAAGCAAGAGAATTTTGGAAAAAGCTATAGAAGATGTAAAATCAAACACCGAATACAACCTTTGGAAAAACAGCTATGAAGTCATACAATGTTTAAGAAACTCAACAAACAGAGAAATACAATGTTCATTACATTTGACATAGTAGACTTCTATCCATCCATAGATGAAGAACTACTAAACAAAGCTTTGAAATTTGCCAATAGATACACAAAAATAACAAAGTCAGAAATGGAGATTATTTTCCACACCAAGAAAACCTTACTCCATAGCAGAAATGAAACTTGGATTAAAAAAAACGAGCAAAAACTCCACATTTGATGTAACCATGGGATCGTATGATGGTGCCGAAACATGTGAACTAGTCGGACTATTCATGCTATCCAACATCCAAAAACAACTTGGAAAACAGGTCGGTTTATACAGAGATGACGGCCTCGCTGCATTAAACAATAATCCAAGAACCATTTTAAAAACAAGAAAAAAGAATTATGTAAAATCTTTAAAAACCACAACTTAAAAATTACAATAGAAGCAAACAAAAAAGTAGTGAATTACCTAGACATAACATTAGACCTCAATGATCATGTGTACAAACCATACAAAAAACCCAATGACATACCAATCTACGTAAACACCAAAAGCAACCACCCACCATCTATACTAAAAACAATACCCAATGGTATAAACAAGAGACTATCCAACCTGTCATGCAATGAAAACGCATTCAATGATGCAGCAACAGAATATCAAGAAGCATTACAAAAAAGTGGTTACAATTACAAACTACAATACAGTCCAGACAATAACACGAACAGAAATAAGAAAAACAGGAAAAGAAAGATCACATGGTACAACCCACCATACGATGGACAAGTAAAAACAAATGTAGGAAACGAATTCTTTAAAATCTTGGCAACATCATTTCCAAAAGAACACAAACTGTCCAAAATATTCAACAAAAACACCATTAAACTATCATACTCATGTATGCCTAACCTCAAAAACATAATTGATTCATCTAACAAAAAGAAAAGCAACACAAAAGAGAAGGGTGCTGAAAGGACATCTTGCAACTGCACTAAAAAAGAACAGTGCCCCCTAAGCAACAAATGTCTTCACAGCAACATTGTATACCAAGCTACGGTAACATCAGAAAATGAAAAAGAAACATATATAGGGATTACTGAAACCACTTTCAAAACCAGATACGCAAACCACAAACAGTCATTCAAAAATGAAAAATACAAAAATCAAACAGAGCTGAGTAAATACATTTGGAGACTCAAAGATAAAAAAATAGACTACAACATATCATGGAAAATCATAAAAAGAACAACACCATACAACAATATTTCAAAAAGATCAATCTATGCTCAACAGAAAAATGGTTGATATTATGTAAACCACACTTAGCAACTCTGAACACAAAAGTAGAAAGTGTAAACAATTGCAGGCACAAGTGGAAATCTTTGCTAGCACATTCCATCTGAACAGGCCCCAATAAGAACCACAGGCCGCACGTGCAGCAAATGAGATCCGCCTGCACACACAGAGTTGAAATCAAGTCCCGCACGCCATAAAAGATCGTTGGCGTGCCCCAGAAAAAGATATCCTGATGATAGCAAGGCTTGAAACAAGCTTGTAGATTTTTATACTTCATTTTAAAAAAATATTTTTAACAGATGTTGCTCCCCAAGGGGTTGAGCATTTTCAGATTTTTTAAGGACTTTTTTTTTATATTGTTCATGATATATATATATATATATATATATATATGAATAGAGAAATAAATACACAAATAAATGGAAGAATACATTTAAATAAATGAACGAATAAATGATATGATTAAATAAAGAAATAATGAAATGAAAATGAATCGATAAATAAATAAACAAATAAATGAACAAAATAAATAAATAAACGTATACATACTTTAACAAACCCACAGATGAATAAATGCATAAGGATAACCAACACATAAAATTCGCTCTAGTTTGATAAATCACACAGTGAATTATCAAAATCAGCCATAAAAAAAGGTTTTGAATCAACAAAACTTTACTAAAGTGTGTACTCATTAGCTAGTCCTGCACGGTTACAAGATCACCGGAAAAACGTAATTCAAAATGCCAAACGACATTAATATTATGTCTGTGTCATTTCCCCCAAGCATGACGATGTCATGTTAACAAAACGTCACAGCACTAGGTCACCAAAACATCATCATGACTCGTCATTAAAACATCACAATGGTGGATCAGTAAAACACCACAATGTGAAGTCATCAAAACATCGTCAAGTCATCATCAAAACATTGTCAAGTCATCATCTAAACATCGTCAAGTCATCATCAAAATATCGTCAAGTCATCATCAAAACATCGTCAAGTCATCATCAAAACATTGTCAAGTCATCAAAACATCGTCAAGTCATTAAAACATCACAATGGTGGATCATCAAAACACCACAATGTGAAGTCATCAAAACATCGTCAAGTCATCAAAACATTGTCAAGTCATCAAAACATCGTCAAGTCATCAAAACATCACCATGGTGGATCACCAAAACGCCGCAATGTGAAGTCATCAAAACATCGTCAAGTCATCAAAACATCGTCAAGTCATCAAAACATCACCTTGGTGGATCACCAAAACACCCAATGTGAAGTTATAAAACATTGTCAAGTCATCAAAACATCACCTTGGTGGATCACCAAAACACCCAATGTGAAGTTATAAAACATCGTCAAGTCATCAAAACATCACCATGGTGGATCACCAAAACACCCAATGTGAAGTTATAAAACATCGTCAAGTCATCAAAACATCACAACCGTTCACCCCACACAACAGTCGCCCCACCAGGCCTCGCTGCCACAACAGCAACAGTGAACTGATGAAGACAGGGCGACCCTGTCGAAATATTCTCCACGTAAGTGATTCGGAGTCTTTAACTACTTTTCTAATCACATTGTTGCTTTACCAGAACATTTCAGAGTCAACTTGCCCATCTTGTGCCGCATATGAGAAGATAAGATATTGCTCGTTCTTCGCTTTCATTGTCCTGAATGTTGTTTATCTTGCCTGAAGAAGACCTAGGAGGTCGAAACGCGTCGTGTTTTGTTTTGCAATTTGTTTGTCCCTGTTGTTCTTCGGAATCACTCACTTTATAAAAAAAAAAAGGGACCGCAAATTCAAGTCGGCTAAACATCACCATCTTAAATTACCAGAACGTTACAATGGCAAGTGTCAAAACATCACCACGTCGAGCCGATGAACCATTTCCACGGCAAATCACTAAAACATCACTATGCCCATTCATCAAATTATCACCAGGCCAGGTCAACGAAACATCACAGCATTAAGTTACCAACTTGTCACTACATAAAGTCACCAAAACATCACAACGTCGGAACACCAATCGTCACATTACGTCACCAATACATCGTCACAAGTGGTCACAAATCATCACCACATCAAGTCATCAAACACCACGTTGTCAGGTGTCCAAAACACCAGTACGTCGTCAAGTCATCAAAACGTCAGCACATTAAGTCATATAAACACCAGAATGCCAGTGATTAAAAAAACAAAGTAGGATAACTCTTGCTCCCATGATGAAATAAATAGACGCCCATAACTCCAACCGAATGCTGCTTACGGCACCCAATCGCCTAGCAGAGATAAACAGAGAGAACACACAGAACAAACAGTCATCCCCAAAAAGGAGAATCCAAGCTTGCCCATATCCTCTGTACCTGTCACATCTACACAGCAACAACAACACCTGGAGAAATAAACAGACACACATTAGCATTTATTCTCAAGACTGGCACAGCCTTTTTGTTCTTGAAGTGTCAAACAAACACATGGACGAACAGTAACAAATACAGATTACCTCGGTTTGACTGGTAAGAAGGGAAATCTTAAATAAGGCATAGGGACAATAAACAGTGATGAAAGAACAAGTAGGGTAACTCTTGATCCCTTGATGATATAGATGCCCACAATTCCAAATGAATGCTGCAGAGAGCACCTCATCGCCTGGCAGAACTGACAGCACAGAGCACAGAGATCAAACTAGGAGAATTCCCTTAAAAGAGAATATTCCAAGTTTGCCCATATGTAATGTACCTGACACATGTGCACAGCAACAACAACTGGAGAAATGCGCAAATACCAGTTAGCATTTCTTCAAGACTGGCAGAAAGTCAGGTTTCCAAAACACCATCAACATGCTATAAAAACGTTACCACTTCAATTCACACACACACACACACACCACACACACACACACACACACACACACACACACACATGAAAACGCTTCGCGCGCAAGAACGTGCACAAAAACGCACGCACGCACGCACGCACGCACGCACGCACACACACACACCACCACACCACACACACACACACACACACACACACACACACACACACATCCCTTTAGTGTCCAGAATAACTAAGTCATGTATCCAACATAAACCTGAATGAACACGAACAGGCAGATTCTAGGGAAGAAAAATGGAAAGATAAAGATGGGGATCGGCAAAATCTGACTGAGACCCAGATGAAACAAACAATCAAGCAGACAAAGCACAAAGAAACGAAAATTTATCACAGAACTTTTGGATGACTCAAAATTAACTGCATGTTTAACAATACATATCACAGATATTTTTGTGTATAATTCAAATATGCAACTGTTTAAGCAAGAGTAGTTAAATGTAATTGTTCTCATTTTTAACTCATAACAACGGTAAAATGCGTTTCCATACATGAGAAAAAAATGGATCTCATGTGATAAACGAACAGCAATGCAACTCTGCGGATAATTCACGTATAATGAATTGGTTTACTCTAATTGTGTGGAATAGGATATGGGGTAAAAAGAAATATGAAGGCATTATTGGTTTCAGGAGAAATAGATATAAACAGTAATGCAGTGCACGTATACTAGCTAAGATTGACTTCGTGCACCGATCACGGTTTTATCAAGAACGTTTTTTTGTTTCTGATATGAACGATTGCATTTGCACTTTAGGTGCATAGATAATTGGCGACATTAGAGGTCCAGAAAATGGTCTGGCATGCGAATGGTCAGAAGGACACAAACTGAGGGGGAGGAGAGGGAGGGAGAGGGAAGCAGAGGGGGGAGGTAATATGAAATATGTGTAACGTTGCAACACATGTCTGTATAATTTCCAAAGCGTTTGGATTTGCATTCTGAACAGAGACATCGTTCACGCCAGCAGTGGCGAAGTGGTTAGCTGTCGTGGACCTCCTCGCTGGGACCTCGTGGGTTCGATTTCCATCGGAGCCATTTACATATGGGATTTGTTTTCGTTCCAACCAGCTTCTACCCAGCGTTGAGTTTGCTGTATGGGTTCAACTGGGAAGACTGAGAGCATGTTGTAGAGTTTCATCCACTTTAGGGATATGCCCCTTAGAGTGTTGCTCAGATTTTCTGACCAACACTGCAGGTGTCTATAGTTTTTGGACCTTATTGACGCCTGGATCTATGCTTAGCGTACAGCCGTGTCACGCTCTCTCAGACCAAAATAGGAATCTGTAACATCATTTTCATCACGCTCGTCCTCAGCAATCACCATTTATGAAAAAAAGGGGGGGGGGGTGGAAGGTTTCTCAATTTCTGTCGCCCTTCATGCACTGAACTGCTCTCATGGTGACCCCAGTTTCAATGGCCTCGCTAAGTCTGTGACTAAGATTTGAATCTGTTGGGGTCACTGGTATTGGCAAAATCATGGAAACTGTCGCTGTACGAAGGAGGTGGCGCTCTTCGGTGGGAAAGACCATTCATGCCAGCTCTGTAATTATTCGATTATTGTCGTCAGTGGGGCGTTTAGTAGAGGTGTTTTGCATATTTTGAATTAGAACAGGCACAACTGAACGCCACCAAAGTGAGTCGGGTTGTACCATGATGACTTGACATTGACTGCTCCTGTGGATTGCCGGTGCCAGAGTTATGGTGGGATGGGCCAGGCTTTGGCTGTGGGCTAGCGTGGGTGCATTGCTACTGAGTTTACCGTTTATTATAAATCCAGCAAGTGAAACCACATGAAACAGAAAATTAAGCAACCTTACTATTGTCTTTGTTGACAGTTGCAAAATTATGCTTTGTCTCTGCAACTGAGTCAAAAAAAAGTCATGAACGCTTAGACTTACAAAAGAATGGACTTTGAAATTAACTACATCATTTGAAGTGAACGTCATCTGTTACGTCAGTGTGAGATTGCAAAGAACATTTGAAACAAATCTAGGCTAAGACACCAAAGTTTATTTCACGAAGGGAAGCTCGGAATAACCCACTTCTCTTTAAACTCCATCGCTTTGACCGCGGCTTCACTGAAAGCAGTCTCTTTCACTAGACCGCGCTTCGGTTGGCAGCTGTCTTTGACACCTGTGGGGGGATGCTGTGAGTAAGCTGGACAGCCTTCCATTCAGCTCTCCCTCCTCCTCCTCGCCCTCTCTTCTTCCACGCCATGCAATCAACTTTCCCCTTATCCCATCCCCACCCTTCTACTCCTTCCCGCCTGTCCTCTGTACCCCTTTCCCTCTTCCCTTTCTTTTCCTCGCTTGACCCCCTGCACGTCAGCTGATGCTGGCACATTGCCACATGAAGTTTGACACATCTTCACAATGTGATCACATGGTGGCGATGAGGCGACATGATAGGTAGGATGGTGTTTTAACGCATGTATAAACTTGTGTAAGTGTCAAGAAGGTTGAGATACTAGGTCAAGGGTTTTATTCAACTCCATTCATCCACCTGAATGGAAATACAGTTAGAGAAGTTGGCTGGCTAAGATCAACAATATCTGGCACACTGTCTTTTGATGACGAATTAAGCACGAAAACTGGCTAGACAAGACTGCAAAAGCATTTGCGAAACTGGTCCGGCAAAATGACAAGCATACAGCAAAGATCAAGATGCTGGTCTACCAGGGGTGTGTCATCACTACTCCCCTTTAAGAAAGTGAAACATAGACATTCTAGTCAGATCAAGAAAGAAGACTGAACAGTTTACCCATCAACTGCTTGAGGCATATATCGAACATCAAAAGGCCAGACAAACTTTCTGACGTGTAAATGCTCCAGAGAGCAGATGCATTGAACATTAAAAAGCAAGACAAACTTTCTGACGTGTAAATGCTCCAGAGAGCAGATGCATTGAACATTAAAAAGCAAGACAAACTTTCTGACGTATAAATGCTCCAGAGGGTGGATGCATTGAACATTACAAAAGAAAGACAAACTTCCTGACGTATAAATGCTCCAGAGAGTAGATGCTCCATCACTTTTCTCCATCCTCAGGTCCTGAAGACTCAGATGCCTGGGCCATGGTAAAAGAACGGAAAATTCTAGGATCCCCAAGCAAGTGCTCTATGGCGAGCTATCAGACGGATCAAGAAACAGAGGATGCCCAAAGCCACACGTGAAGGACCAGTGCAACACCACCCTAAGAGAGGTCTCTAATTGATGAAGAAAAAAAAATGGGAACAACTGAAGAGGACTAAAGCTGGCAGAAATTGACTATGTACAAAGGAGCTAAAGCCTATTAAAGCACCCGCGTTTGACATGCCGAGGAATCAAGGCAAACACGCGCATGTGTTTAGGTGACAGACAACGCTGTGCATTCCACTGCTAATCGGTGACCGACACTGAAACGAACAAAGGAAACCAGTGTAAACAAGAGGTGTGTCAGTAAGGAAGCGAGACTGAACTGAAAACAAAGTCTTTAATGTGGCCAAGGAGTGCCACAATAAATGGTGAACGCTGAACAGAGAGAGGAAAATCTTTAGTACAGCCAAAGAAAATATGTCATTAAGTGACCGACAGTGAACTAATGAAGGAAGCAAGGAAGTGACACTGAACTGAAAACAAATTGATACACCCAGGGAGTACTTTAATCAATTGCAGACACTGAACTGAGAAGTGACGATCTCCAATTTCCATCACCGACAAAAGCAATGTCACTAAAGTGATCGACAGTGAACTGATGAAAGCAGTCAGAGTAGAACGGAGGCGTGCTCGTGCCTCTTGTTGAACGGATAAAGGCAATAGTTAATTTCACCGGGAAGAGTGTCAATAAGTGAAAAACGTTAAACTGATAAAGGACATATTCAGGGTAACCAGGAAAGGTGTCAATCAAATGACTGCCTTTGATGACGAAGGAAAGCAGAGTATTGATATCGTATTTGGTAAATGACTAAATGGACCTGATGAAGGAAATCAGTGCAAACAGGCGATATGCCATTGAACTGGTAAAGGAAATCGTAAGTGTGGCTGGGGTGTACGTTGGTAAATGACTGCCACTGAAGTTAAAGGAAATCTTTCTTGTGGCCAGAGTTGTGTGTTGGTAGAGGATAAACGCGAAATCAATAAACATTAAAAGTTATTAAATGTATTGAAAAAGTGACAAATGACTGAAAATAAACAGTTAAAACGGATTCAATTGTAAATAAGTAACAGATACCATGATAAGATACTCAAAGCAAAAACCTCTAGGTGCTAAGTGTAGCGTTGTATAAAAAGCGGTGGCGAAAGTCATACGATTTTTGTTTCATTGTGAAAAGGAAAAAACCCAAAACTAAACGCACTTGCTTATTACTTCACTTACAATTTAAGCGAAGAAAGTGTTACCGTGTTTTTGTTTTCCAAAGAGTAAAAGGATAGAGAATGATGTGAAATGCATGCATTCGTATGTAAATGGCACGCTTGCGTGCATGGATCGAGATTACATTGTGAAATGTTCTGTAAGCCCTCAGATCAGGTAAGTAGTTGCTGCACACAAAAAAAAAAATATATATATATATATATATATATTGAACGTGATCATCACCACTATGAGTTCAGGCGCTGCTAACGGGTTACAGGGTCCAAGACACCTCATGTCCACCAGGGTAACCAGGCCGGCTGAATGACCTGAGAGCTCTTCCTTCTGGGGGTGGTCTTCTTGGCATCAGTCCCGTTCTCTGGGTCAGATGCCTCGCTACTCTTTCTCGTAGGCGGGGTCTTCGCTGCGGCCGTGCTTGCAGGCGGTGTGTTGACAGGGGGTGTGTTCCCTGGCGACGACGTCAGCGGGGATGGCTTTGCAGGAGCGGGCTTCGACGGAGTGGCGTATGCAGAAGTCGTCGTTGTGGCTACTACATAGGGCGTGGCAGCTGGAGCTGTCTTGGAGCGGGAGCTTTTCTTGCAGCAGCGAACCAGAAGCACTATCAGCAGAATCAGCAGGAGGAGGACGATGACACAGCCGAGGACGATGAGGGCGATGACGTAGGGTGAGAAGTCATCACTGAAAATGACATTTGTTTTCGTGTGTGAATTCAGTTTTAACCTATAAAAGCACTGCAGTGCACGCCGCTTGTAAAGAAATTAAGAGGAGCATCGACATCTAGTTTGTTATATCTGGCGATTGATGCTACCTAATTGCTTTACGTTCAGCAAACTTCCCTACACTGGCTGCGATTGCAAAATACAGAAGTTCAAACAAATCAGCAAAACAACAACAGCAACAACGACGACAACGATAACAACAACAACAACAACAACTACAATCACAAAAATATATTTAGTAAACGTAATTTTAACATCAAACAGGGGCCTACGTGATACGCGCATGAATGAAAGCAAATGAAGACGCCACACAACATGATGTCCACGAAGTTATCATGACAGAATTGTAAAGGTGTCATCCTGTCTAAAGACACGTCAATTTCCACTGACTTTGTAAGGTGTACAAAACTGCAAATTAAGCTCTAGGCAGTCATTAACATTACTTGCTTGTCTATTCATTTGTTTTGTTGATGACATATCATCGTTAAAAGGTAGATAAATGAATTCATTTGATGTTTGTTTACAATCAGACACACTACATTCTGACATGGACATCAATGAAAATATGATTCAAAAGCAAACACGCAAAGAAGACACATACGCGAAAAGCTGGTTACAGGCTACAAGGTGATTGATATGAGCAAGTGAGCTTCATGTACACACACTGGAGACATTGACCTCGATGACATCGTTTGTCCGGATGCGAGGTAAACAATTTATAAATGTTAATGTATTCGCGTATATAAGATTGTTACGTACATCGAGAAAATGATGATTATTCATCAGTTTGACAGATATGATAACAGAACTGCATGTATTATAGTGCCTTATGCAATAGCGGAAGAGTCACACAAAAACGCTCTCTTCACACACTAACAACAACACTGACAAGTAACGGTCTGACACTTACTCATCATCGTCATCATCCGGTTTTTTCACATCTTAATCTGTTGTGAGAAAGAAAAAAAAAACAAATAAAAGAAAGAGAAGGAAAAGGATATACAAAAGACAGAAGCTGAAGGACACTGATGTATAACGAGATTTACCCATTCCCATCCTCCCCCCCCCCCTTTTTTTTTTTAGAGGGGTGGGTGGGTGGCGGATGACAGGGGGTAGGAGGGGGAGGGATGTGGTACAGTGGTGTCTTTTTTCGTCGTTTATTTCCCCTTCTTTTCTCATTGTGCATTTTCTCTTTTCATCATCTCTTGGATCATTACATTTCACTTCCTTCTTTATTTCTGTTCTTTTCTTTTCTTCTTCTTTTTTTTAATACGTTGAGCAGTTCATATTGTGTCAAGTCATCACCTTCAAGAACTGGAAATCTCTTCACTTCAAAGCGATTTCCCTCTTCTAATTATACCCGTGAAGTTCAATGAAGATCTGCTTGGTCATATCTACATGTTTTTGTGCAGACTCTCAGATAGACAGACAGACAGGTAGATAGTCAGCCCGCCAGGAATATAAACCATTCCCGTGTTCAAAGGTACTGTCTTCTATAAGACCAGTAATCTCAGTAAAATGTAACTGTGAACATGATGTCGAATATGAAGGAAGAGCGAAGTCTATGATACTGGAGTACGGTATGTGACATGTCAGAAGTATTTTTACCATGAAAAGCACTAAGAGAGTGAGATGCCTCGACTGTAACCATCTCACTTCAAATACATTCGTACATAACCAAACGTGATTTGTCCCGTTCCATACTAAAGTCATACGTCTTCAAACATTGCCTCTACATGAATGTCAAACCAATTCCGGACGGTAAAATAATTGATGTATACTGCCCTTTATATCCCTTTGTACATCCAGTGCACTTTCTATTTTAAACAGAATGACTCATCTTTACAAACGTGTTTCATGTAATTTCTTCCTTTATTTCTTTTTTTTTTTTTCATAGATTTATTTTTGTTTTATTTCATTTTGTCTCATTTTATTTTTTGTCTTGCGGGCATTTTTTTTCTTAATAAAAGTAAGAACACCCATGGTACATCGTCTAAACTATTAAGATTTACAGTGATATTATACATGCACACACACACACTCGCACACACACACACACACACAAACACACACACACACACACACACACACACACACACACACACACACGATTACACATACACGCACACACGCGCGCGCGCGCGCGCACACACACACACACACACACACACACACACACACACACACACACACACACACACACATCTATGCAAACAAAGAAACAAACAAGGAAGAAACAAAAGTTGACTGCAGGATTCGTTGTAAAATGAAAAAATAATAAAGTTTATAAAAACCTTTTGGTGGTAGTAGAATCCATTAGTGAGAACACTGACGTTTCAAGCCATAGGCCCGTTGTCAAAGTGAAAGGAGAGGACAGTGTAGACAGGAAAGCCTCTGTGAGAATTGGGTGAGAACATTTCATTTAATGATCAAGTTGGACCAAAATAAAGTCACTGATCACTGTTCAGGTGTATTGAGTTCACACAGACACACACCACAGTTCACACAAAGACACCAACACACACACGCGCGCACACACACACCACCACAACCCCCACAAAACACACAACACCACACATACACACACACACAACACCCACCCCCCCACCCCACACCCACACCACACACACACACAAAAGGAGGGGAATAAATGGAAATATTCACTATTTTGCCTACTGAAAGAGAAAGAAACAGGGGCTAAAGAGGGACAGGACAGAGAGATTAAGGCAGAAGGGCCCTGGCTCAGCTAGACGTCAGTGACTCTGATGTTCATCCCAGCTGGCTGTGTGGTGCCCAAGCGGCTGATGACAAGGCTCTCCATGTGCTTTCTGTATACACGATCTCTGGGGTTCTGCCACACTGCTGATATCTTCGCATGACTGAAGCTGTGATACGGACCAACAAAATGTTGGCCGACTGGGTTGTTGTGGCCCAGCTTCATCGACCTCAGGTGCTCTGAAAAGCGGTCGGCCAATGAGCGGTAGGTCTCCCCAATATACAGCTTGGAGCAGAGGGTGCAGGTCAAGACGTACACTAAGTTCCTAGACTGGCAGTTTAAACTGGACCTCACAGTGAATGTGCCAGTGGGTCCCACGACTGTAGTTGCAGTGTCTATAAATGGGCACGTCTTGCATTTTTTGTCCCCACAAGGTCTGCACCCAGGTGAGGTTGACTGGGTGGCCTGCGGTCTAAGCTTGGACCTCACAACATGTCACGCAGGTTCTTGTCCCTCTGAAAAGCAATCAGTGGTGGCTTGGAAAAAATTTGTTTGAGGTCTGGATCTTGCTGGAGGAGATTGCAGGCACTGAAACACTACTTGGAGAAGAGTGACATCAAACACCTTCACATCCCTACCATCCTCCGCCTAGCAGAACTGGTTCTCTCCCTGAACTCGTTTGCCTTCGAGGATCACCACTACCTACAGACAAGAGGGGTCGCCATGGGCACAAAGATGGGGCCCAGCTTTGCATGCTTGTTTGTAGGCTTTGTGGAGGAGCAAGCTCTCAGCTGTTACACGGGAACACAACCAGCACTGTTCAAACGGTATATTGACGACTGCCTTGGTGTGTCGGTGGGACCAAGGGAAGACTTGTTAAACTTCATCCAACACATGTCTAACTTCCACCCTGCCCTCCGATACACCCACGAAATATCATCCAAATCTATCTCCTTCCTGGACCTTTCCATCTCTGTCCACCCAGACTGTTCCAAACTCTCCACCACCGTCTTCTACAAGCCCACTGACTCACATGCATATCTCCTATACAACTCCAGCCACCCATCCTCCGCCAGGAACAGTATACCACATTCTCAGTTCCAAAGGCTCAGGCACATTTGCAGTAGAGAGCAGAACTTTGAGAATGAGGCTCAGAGGATGTCCACCTTCTTCATAGCCCGCTAGTACCCAGAGGATATTGTGCAGACAGCACTTGAACGTGCACGCTCTACCAGCTGCACAGAAGCCCTGAGACCAAAAGCAACGGGAGAGGATGAGGACCGCGCTGTGGTAGTCATCCCATACCACCCTCACAACCTACCAGTCTGCAGAATCCTGCGTGAAAACTTTAGTCTCCTCCAGCAAGATCCAGACCTCAAACAAATTTTTTCCAAGCCACCACTGATTGCTTTTCAGAGGGACAAGAACCTGCGTGACATGCTTGTAAGGTCCAAGCTTAGACCGCAGGCCACCCAGTCAACCTCACCTGGGTGCAGACCTTGTGGGGACAAAAAATGCAAGACGTGCCCATTTATAGACACTGCAACTACAGTCGTGGGACCCACTGGCACATTCACTGTGAGGTCCAGTTTAAACTGCCAGTCTAGGAACTTAGTGTACGTCTTGACCTGCACCCTCTGCTCCAAGCTGTATATTGGGGAGACCTACCGCTCATTGGCCGACCGCTTTTCAGAGCACCTGAGGTCGATGAAGCTGGGCCACAACAACCCAGTCGGCCAACATTTTGTTGGTCCGTATCACAGCTTCAGTCATGCGAAGATATCAGCAGTGTGGCAGAACCCCAGAGATCGTGTATACAGAAAGCACATGGAGAGCCTTGTCATCAGCCGCTTGGGCACCACACAGCCAGCTGGGATGAACATCAGAGTCACTGACGTCTAGCTGAGCCAGGGCCCTTCTGCCTTAATCTCTCTGTCCTGTCCCTCTTTAGCCCCTGTTTCTTTCTCTTTCAGTAGGCAAAATAGTGAATATTTCCATTTATTCCCCTCCTTTTGTGTGTGTGTGTGGTGTGGGTGTGGGGTGGGGGGGTGGGTGTTGTGTGTGTGTGTGTGTGTGGTGTTGTGTGTTTTGTGGGGGTTGTGGTGGTGTGTGTGTGCGCGCGTGTGTGTGTTGGTGTCTTTGTGTGAACTGTGGTGTGTGTCTGTGTGAACTCAATACACCTGAACAGTGATCAGTGACTTTATTTTGGTCCAACTTGATCATTAAATGAAATGTTCTCACCCAATTCTCACAGAGGCTTTCCTGTCTACACTGTCCTCTCCTTTCACTTTGACAACGGGCCTATGGCTTGAAACGTCAGTGTTCTCACTAATGGATTCTACTACCACCAAAAGGTTTTTATAAACTTTATTATTTTTTCAAAGAAACAAACAACAAGCACGTCAGTAATATAATGTATGTATGTATGTATGCATGTATGCTTGTATGTATGTATGTATGTACACATGTATATATATATATATAATATATATATATATATATATACATATATGCATGTATAAATAGATAGAGAGATGGAGGGATACAAAGAGATTGAGACAGGTTTATGTGTGTATAGTCAAATATGATGCATGTACGGAATGTGTGCGTGCGTGCGTGCATGCGTGCGTGCGTGCGTGCGTGCGTGTGTGTGTGTGTGTGTGTGTGTGTGTGTGTGTGTGTGGTGTTTGTATGTGTGTGTGTGTGGGGTTGGTGAGGGGGGGGGTTGAATGTTCCAATGCGTTTTTATATCCAGTGCTTCGTGCTTAAAAACTACGGTAACGTCCCTCCGTGGAGACGCAAGTCAAACACATGAATCCTAGTGTTTGCTTGTGTGGGGTGGAGGTGGGGTGGGGTGGGGTGTTTGTGCGAGACAGACAGACAGACAGACAGACAGTCCAAGACAGACAGAGAGACAGACTAAAACAGACAGGCAGACAGTTGGACAGACAGAAAGACAGACGGAAAGACAGACAGACACACAGACACACAGACAGATAATCAGACACACACACACAGACAATCAAACAGAGAGAGAGAGAGAGAGAGAGAGAGAGAGAGAGAGAGAGAGAGAGAAAGTTGTGTAATGCATATGTGTGCGTATACGTATGAATGTTAATATGTGTACATGCGTTTATTTAAGGATGTGAGATCGGTGTATGCCTTTTGCAGCTTATTCAGATTTAAAAAAAAACACGTTTCTTTGAAAGTAGTAGAAGAAGCTTATTCTTTGCCAGAAAGTATATGATTCAAATGCCTGGAGCTCCGACAATACTCACCAGTACAACTGACAGCACCTACATACTGTGTCGAAGCGGTGACCGAAAAGATCGCGTCACAGTCAGTGATGTCTTCTTCAGTTCCGATGCAACGAACGATCACGCTTCTTCTGTGCTGCAGTACCTCCTGTAACACTCCAGGATTGGTTCTGTTCAACACAGCAAGCACTCCTACGTCAGTCTAGTAGGTTTCCTCCACTGGGTGAAATCCTGTTAGTTCACCACTAGATTCTGTATCTCATATCATCCATCTCCATCTCTCTCTCTCTCTCTCTCTCTCTCTCTCTCTCTCTCTCTCTCTCTCTCTTCATACACACACACACACACACACACACAATATATATATATATATATATATATATATATATATATATCATGAACAATATAAAAATGTCCTTAAAAAATCTGAAAATGCTCAACCCCTTGGGGAGCAACATCTGTTAAAAATATTTTTTAAAAATGAAGTGTAAAAATCTACAAGCTTGTTTCAAGCCTTGCTATCATCAGGATATCTTTTGGGGGGGCACGCCAACGATCTTTTATGACGTGCGGGGCTTGATTTCAACTCTGTGTGTGCAGGCGGATCTTATTTGCTGCACGTGCGGCCTGTGGTTCTTATTGGGGCCTGTTCAGATGGAATGTGCTAGCAAAGATTTCCACTTGTGCCTGCAATTGTTTACAATTTCTACTTTTGTGTTCAGAGTTGCTAAGTGTGGTTTACATAATATCAACCATTTTTCTGTTGAGCATAGATTGCATCTTTTGAAATAGTGTTGTATGGTGTTGCTCTTTTTATGATTTTCCATGATATGTTGTAGTCTATTTTTTATCTTTGAGTCTCCAAATGTATTTACTCAGTTCTGTTTGATTTTTGTATTTTTCATTTTTGAATGACTGTTTGTTGTTTGCGTATCTGGTTTTGAAGGTGTTTTCAGTAATCCCTATATAGGTTTCTTTTTCATTTTCTGATGTTACCGTAGCTTGGTATACAATGTTGCTGTGAAGACATTTGTTGCTTAGGGGGCACTGTTCTTTTTTTTAGTGCAGTTGCAAGATGTCCTTTCAGCACCCTTCTCTGTTGTGTTGCTTTTCTTTTTGTTAGATGAATCAATTATGTTTTTGAGGTTAGGCATACATGAATATGATAGTTTAATGGTGTTTTTGTTGAATATTTTGGACAGTTTGTGTTCTTTTGGAGATGATGTTGCCAAGATTTTAAAGAATTCTTTTCCTACATTTGTTTTTACTTGTCCATCGTATGGTGGGTTGTACCATATGATCTTTCTTTTCCTATTTTTCTTATTTCTGTTCGTGTTATTGTCTGGACTGTATTGTAGTTTGTAATTGTAACCACTTTTTTGTAATGCTTCTTGATATTCTGTTGCTGCATCATTGAATGCCGAATTGATGGTGCCGAAACATGTGAACTAGTCGGACTATTCATGCTATCCAACATCCTAAAACAACTTGGAAAACAGGTCGGTTTATACAGAGATGACGGCCTCGCTGCATTAAACAATAATCCAAGAACCATTGAAAACAAGAAAAAAGAATTATGTAAAATCTTTAAAAACCACAACTTAAAAATTACAATAGAAGCAAACAAAAAAGTGGTGAATTACCTAGACATAACATTAGACCTCAATGACCATGTGTGCAAACCATACAAAAAACCCAATGACATACCAACCTACGTAAACATCAAAAGCAACCACCCACCATCTATACTAAAAACAATACCCAATGGTATAAACAAGAGACTATCCAACCTGTCATGCAATGAAAACGCATTCAATGATGCAGCAACAGAATATCAAGAAGCATTACAAAAAAAGTGGTTACAATTACAAACTACAATACAGTCCAGACAATAACACGACAGAAATAAGAAAAATAGGAAAAGAAAGATCATATGGTACAACCCACCATACGATGGACAAGTAAAAACAAATGTAGGAAAAGAATTCTTTAAAATCTTGGCAACATCATTTCCAAAAGAACACAAACTGTCCAAAATATTCAACAAAAACACCATTAAACTATCATATTCATGTATGCCTAACCTCAAAAACATAATTGATTCATCTAACAAAAAGAAAAGCAACACAACAGAGAAGGGTGCTGAGAGGACAT
>CM065718.1:30712261-30717261 GCA_033310375.1 Conus canariensis
TGGCAAGAATTAACTTATCTAAAAAAAAATGTTGCTGCATGGAGTACTTGGGACTGACTTTTTTATTTCAAGTTTAACAATTTGCTAAAAACGAAAGCTTAGTTCAGTTTACTTCAATGGCTTTAGTTATCCAATGGTTTTATTTAAAGCATTGAATTACAGATTTCCATGTTATATCAGACAATAAAGAATTAAAAACAACTATCCACTTCTACTCCAAAATTCTCACATATACATACTGAACTTAGAAAACAGACCCCAGCAATCAAGATCTGGATCCTAAAAATAGCCTGGCCACTTCAGATTGAGCATTAGCGTTTGCAATTTCAATAATGCATGGTTCATTCTACGTACAACTTTTCATGTTGATACTTTTTAATACATTTTTCCTCGAAATGCTCTGTTAATACAGGACAATATACTATTAATGATGAACTTAAGTAGGTCTCTTACAGACACACACAACACCAAGAGAAAACTTGCTGTCCATGTGTTCAACCTTAATTGTAATTACTTTTGCTCAGCGGCGTGGGCAGATGGGCGATGTGTCTGGCTCGTCACAACACTTTCTTTTACAAACATCGCGTTCAAAGTATAGTACATTTCGAGCAGAAAACCTTACAGTGGAAGAATTGAATCATTTTCTGTACATTCCCGTTATTCCAGTTTTGCAAGACTGTCAGCTGCATCATTGCATCTTAGACCACAATGTGACTGAACCCAACAGAAATCTACATTTATACCTTAAAGACATTATGTAATATACCAAGTACTTAATGACATAAAGTAAACCTGTTCTGACTCTACAGTTCTAGGTTTGCAACCAATGCAAAACAGATATGGCGTCAACGCAAAGTATAACATGTAAGAAGGACTTTAGTGCATCATTTAGGTAGGTTAAGGCCATGAGTATAGCATATAACCCTGCCGTGGTTATCTAAAAAAACAAAAACAAAAACAAAACACTTTTCAAACAGCAGAATGTTTTCGTATATTCAAGCTTGGAACGACAGACCCTGAACCAAAGGCAGTTGTATCCACAACTGAACCATTAGTTTAAACTTTAAGGTGATTAGGACAAGAACTCTCTAAGTGCTCTCTCATATCATTGACAGGTATGTCATTTTTTTCTTAACATTGTCATAATTAAACCTTCCACTTTAGTGCTCCCATTAAGGTATTCTGAGGTATACTGAAATTTTCAGGAATTAACATGGTATCAAAATTACAGATTTCCAAAAGTTCAAAAGTAAAGTTTCTTATCAAATACGAAATTCTGTGGAATATATGCAACGTGTGTGGCTCTATTTGGAGAAACCTTATCTGAATCCATTAAGATTTCACTAGTGACTGAATGTTTGGCTGACAGTCTTCGAATCATCCAGTTAGTTACTTCTAAACTCCTTTGTTTACAAAAAAAAAGTGCAATATATGTTCCATTTTGTAGCACTGGTATGTATTAATGGAATCCCTGAGCACAATTTAGCACACTGCCATTTTTTTTTTATCAAGAAAGACAGCATTGAAGGACTTTCTCCATTATCGCACAGAATCTTAAAAATTCTTTTAGCCTGATAATTCTTGTCCATGTTCCTTCCTATGTGTAAATAAGCTGTTCAATTTCCGTTGATATGAATTCTGCACATGACTAGTTGACCACATATTGGCCTATTTTCTGAGACAAGTAGTTATCTTTATTTCAATGTCATCCGCATATTGAACCACGTGGGTGTTTGGACATCAGGCTCAGAAGATCGTAAAGAAATACTGAGAACAATCTTGGAGCAAGTATTGAGTATTGGGGGGCCGGAGTAGCTCAGTGGTAGAGCGCCGGACTCGTAATCTTGGCGATTCTGGGGTTGCGGGTTCGAATCTCCGACGGGCCGTTTCGGTACAGAGGGAGTTTTCCCTCGGAGTTAACATTGGTTCTAACCCCATTTCCCTACAGTCCTTCGAATGAGACTATAAACCGAGGTTCCGTGTGTGAACGCACGCATAAAATCTTGCACACACGTAAAATCCCATCACCAGCTTTCGGAAGAGAAGGCCAATTTGGCTATTGATATGGATGACACGGTACACATAGCATGCACCCTGCGTAAGAAATGGAAAGAATGAAGGAAGAAAGGAAACTGAGTGAACGATATTGAATGATATGGACTGTATGACACGGGAAACGACTGAATGAAGCGCCAGGTGGCAGCTCTTCGGTCGGCGCTACCCAGGTAGGCAGCCCGTTGTGTAAACGAGTGTGGATTGTAAAGCGCTTAGAGCTTGGTCTCTAGCTGAGAATAGGCGCTATATAAGTATTCATTATCATGAATAACAATTGAACTTGGAAGGAATGCGCACACCTACACTCCTGAAAGACAAATACATTTTACCAGTTCTTGTACATATAAGTCTGTCCTATAAGTATTGTTTTCTGTGAGAAAGTAATTTGCCAGAAATACTAACCTTTGTAATAGTTATTAGAGTAGCGGGCTATGCCAGACAATGTCGGACGCTTTATTACCATGACAAATGCAGCCAAGATACCTTGTCTGCAGGAAAAGTGTTGTTTTTTTATTTGACTTGTAAGATTTGCAGTGTGCTATGTTGTGACCTTTGCTAAGTCCAGCAAGTTTTACTGGATAAAAATTTTTTTCACAATAATACATCGGACCTTTCAGTATAGTCGTTGCTAGGAGTTTTTTTTTTAACACGAGAGGTCATAAAAACAGTTCTGCAGCTGTTTATCGAAGTCCTTAGTTTGCCTTTTTTCAAGACTAGTATACCCACTAAATCCCAGATTTTGGGGATAGCATCATTATTCCAAATTTTGGAATAAGGAATGTCATACAAATTGCCAGGAAGAAGGCAAATGACAAAGCATTTGATTAGAAATACTATCTAGACTAATTGCTGAGCTTTTAAATGAAATCGTTGATTGAGCTCATGTAGATTCCAAAAACTGGATCAGAGAATTAATAAAAATACAAAGTTCTGCAACTGAACCTGCGTACGAATATTCATGTTTTGGTTCCTTCTAAAATGCCTGATTTCTGCCCAGAAACTTGAAGTCAGACTATTCTGACCAAAAAAAAAGAAAGTTAAATAAGTAGCCAAAAGCCTCAGCTTTATTTTAAAGCAGTTGGAATTTCCTGACTAATATTGCAGATCTTAAATAAATGTTAGCGAACCGCCCAGAGAACGTGGACAAACGAGTCACAAGACGAAACACAACGCGTTTCGACCTCTTAGGTCTTCATCAGGTGAGACATAAACGAATAAAACAACGAAAATTCACTTAGCTTTGATCGCTTCAGATCACTTTACCCTGCGAAGTGATCTGAAGCGATCAAAGCTAAGTGAATTTTCGTTGTTTTATTCGTTTATGTCTCACCTGATGAAGACCTAAGAGGTCGAAACGCGTTGTGTTTCGTCTTGTGACTCGTTTGTCCACGTTCTCTGGGCGGTTCGCTAACATTTATTTAAGATTTGTTTAGATTTCCGCCTGCAGTCCTCTCGCTTTGCAACTAGATCTAATATTGCAGAGTAAAGTTGATTTTTTTTTGGTAGCCAGTTTCATCCCTTTTCCTTTTTTCCCACACTGTATACATGTCTTTTGAATCTGTTATTTCGCTCTCATAATATCCATCGCAACATGTCTTTTTTTTTGTTTAAGGGATTGTTTTGTATGGATTGTTTTTCCTGTTTCATAAATCAAAAAATACTTCAGTCTTATTTTGGATTTTTGGCAATGACTTTCTGATTTGACAGATAATTGGCATTCTTCTGTCTACCATACATTACCAAAGTATTTACCAATATCCTTACGTCTAAACTTCGGAATAGCGCTATCACCTGCTAGAAGTAATACTTCTGTGAAACTTGAATAAAACACATCAGTGTCTTCTTGTTCAAAACAGACAATGTCATACGTCTTTAAAAAAGTTTTTGAAAGCTTTAGTGTAGGCAAGTTTATAATCAAATTTAGGAATGTTGTCCTCAAAGGAAGGCTCGTGTTGTATGAATAACTTCTCTTTCACATGGATTTCAATCAAAGCATCTGCCATGAATGTTTGATTTAGTGAATGTAACAAAGCATTTTTGTCAATACAAAATTACCATGATGAAACAAAAGCGGTGAACATGTCCCTGTGTACTTATGCCAAACTAAACAACACCCTATACAGGTTGATTACTGATTTTTTTTTCTTCATTTCGTAAATAAGTAAAAAAAATCAGAAACTGTACCAGCCTCGATTGGAAGAAAGGAAGATGAGTAACCAGCCGACTGAAACTTGATCATTTCTACAGCACACAGCGGCGCGGACTGCCTTTGCCTTTGATGGGTAACGCGGATGAAAAGGGGTAGATAAAGGAAGGGGTGGGAGGGGAAGCCAAGAGTAGAGGCGAGGGATCTTCAGGGCTTTCCGACCCACTCCTCGCCTACTGACCCTGTTCTAGAAAATAAAAGATGAAGTTTTGAAGGTGCCCTAAGGTTAAGCTCGGTGCAGACGCAAGGGCCCCCCCCCCCCTCTCTCTCTCTCTCTCTCCTCCCCACCCCCGCTTGTACACATACATATGATCAGCGATCATTATCATGGCTGTTACAGAAACATTTTGATTTAATAACCACTACCACCACCACCCGCCCCCGCCCCCCTCCTCCCTCCCCCCCCCGCCCTCCCCCCCCCCCCCCCCCCCACACACACACACGCCCTTCCTTCTTCTACCCTTCTCCCTCTTCTTCCTTCCATCTCATCTTGAAATCTCCAAAGTCCCATCAGATAAAACAGCTTAGTCGCGCGTGTCTGTCTTTGGCAAAGCAACACACCACTCCCGCCGCTTCTCCCAACCCTGCCCTCTTCGCCTTTTCTTTCCCCATTCTCTCTCTCTCTCTCTCTCTCTCTCTCTCTCTCTCTCTCTCTCTCTCTCTCTTCTCTCTCTCTCTCTCTCTCTCTCTGTCTGTCTCTGCTTCCCTTCAACAACGTTTAGCGAATGATCTCTACTGG
>CM065718.1:30727261-30729761 GCA_033310375.1 Conus canariensis
TTTTGTGTTAGTCGTGTGAGCAAGGATTTCCCTTCAGTCTCCGAAGACCTACCGGCTGAGCAATTTGTCCAGACGAGCCGAAGGGAGATTGAAGGTGTGTCCTCGCTGGCAGTCAAATATGTTTCTCTAGTCAAATGAAGTTAGGGTCTGTTCTAATAAAGTTTTTTTCCTACAGGTGGATGAGAAAAATGGAGTGAGTACAAAGAAGAAAGAATATGTATGCTTATATGTGATCGGAAAAAAGTAATCTAGTTGAAGCAATGTATTATTCAAAACAAAAGTGGTGTTTATCTTTTCCCCTAAAGTATTATAATGTTGTGAGTGTTGGTGAGCTCTGGAAGTGAGCAATTATTGTGCATAAATTATTGGAAACTGTATTCTGATTCCTGTTGTGAAAAGATAAAAAGGGGCGAATATTCCTTGACATGTAATTAGACACGTCTAGTGATGATGATGAACATTCTTTTCTTGATAAAAAGGGACGAACGGAAATCGTTCCTTGACATGTAATTAGACACGTCTAGTGATGATGATGAACATTCTTTTCTTGATAAAAGGGACGAACGGAAATCGTTCCTTGATATGTAATTGGACACATCTAGTGATGAGAATGTGGAAAAGTAAAAACATTCTTTCCTTGATAAAAAGGGACAAACGGAATTCGTTCCTTTATATGTAATAATTGTATTCTTGGTACGTTGAAAGGGGTTCCCTGTGGAAATCCTTTCCTTCAATGTAAACACTTATGGTGTTAATCGAGAAAATGTTTCTGTTTTAATGCACCCACTGTATTAAAACTAAGTAGATTTCACTATGGGTACACCCCCCCCCCCCCCCCCCCAATTTCCACTAAAATTTATTATGTGAAGGGTGACTGCTAGTGACAAACAAGAACGATAAATATGTAGAAAGCACGCTAGATAATCAAGGTAGCTGTAAGTTCCCTAGATGTCGGTGAAGCCCCCGTGTCCGACCTGGAACTGACTGCCATCCGGATGTGGGGTGCAGCCCGTGCCCAGCCGCTATCTCCATCCAGAGGGATGTGGAGAGACTGATCGAGTGGTCAGTAGACACGGTGTGTGCACTGCCAACAGGGTGTAGGATGCAGCCCGGGCCCAGCCGCTGTCTCTGCCCCGTGGGGGTGTGGAGAGGCTGACCGAGTGGTCAGCAGACACGGTGTGTGTTTCTTCTGTTGTGTGGGAGTCCCTGGAAGGACTCCACAAATTACGTGAGCGGCTTCGTTCTATGTCGGGACGACAATGAGAGAACTTCTTCTGTTGTGTGGGAGTCCCTCGAAGGACTCCACGAACTGCTTTCGTGAGTGGCTTCTGATCTGGGTGAAGACTGTGTGACTTGGGCCAGACGCGGCAAAGTGCAGGAACTGTTTGTGGTGACACTGCTCTGGGTGCCAGCGTAGCCTGTGCAAGAGGGAAAATATAATGTTTGATATGACAATAGTATCTAGGGTTGTTGCGCGCCCTTTGGTCGTGGCGTGAACTAGTTGATGTGCCTCTTTGTTTATTGTATAACATGTATTCGTTATGATTTTGATGGTTCAGGCAGCAGAAAAAAGGTAGAAACTTAACTTGTTGCCTGGCTATCTATGTTCGTGTGATGTGAGTGTGTGTAGGGAAAAAGACGTACACGTATCCAAACTTCTTCAGGTGAGAGTCAGACAGCAAAACACGCACCGCACACCATCCGTAACAATAACCTTCTGCATGTACGATCCATCTCCCATATGTATGACAGGGAGTAGAGATATACGAGAAAATCATTGCGAGGTCAAATTAGTTTATCGCCTAGCATCACCTACGGTGAAATAAATAAATAAATAAATGAATTACAAAACTACTGTCTGATTCTGTCTCTGTATGGCTATGTATCTGTTTGTCTGTTGTCTGTCTGTCTTTCTGTCTGTTTGTCTTGTCTATCTGTTGTTGTCTGTTGTCTGTCTGTCTGTCTGTCTGTCTGTCTCTCTCTCTCTCTCTCTCTCTCTCTCTCTCTCTCTCTCTCTTACGATTAGAAGAAGAACGAAGAGGACAATGAAGACGGAAACGAAGGAAGAAGAGGGGACAAAAACAGAACCAACGAAATTAGAAGATGCGAGTTCAGAATAAACACACACACACACACACACGTGCGCGTATGCACGCACATAAGCATGCTCGCACACACGTACAGTTTCATAAAGCAGATGTCACTGCGTGCAGACAAGTTCCCATACACTACACCACGTCTGCCTAGGGGCTTTATTGTGCATAGATCAGCTTACAGCTGGATCGATAGAAAGAGAACAAACGAAAAAGGAAAGGGGTTAGAGGACAGTCATATCGATACGAATTCGCAGATATCTGCTGACCTGTTATTAACCCAACGTTGCGAATCAGGCTCTAGAAAGCATATATGAAAAAACGCAAATGAGCACAAGCACACAGACATCACACACACACACACACACACCACACACACACCACACCACCTACATCATCTCTCTCTC
>CM065718.1:30734761-30744761 GCA_033310375.1 Conus canariensis
ACAACTTTGCTGTGTCCAGAGTTTGCTTACACAATCTCAGGGACACACACACGCGCGCGCGCGCGGGCGCACGCACGCACACATGCACGCACGCACGCACACAATACACACACACGCACGCACGCACGCCACACATACACACACACACATACACACACACACACAAAAGCAAGTGCACACGCTTGTGCGCGCGCGCGCACGCACACACACACACACACACACACACACACACACACACACACACACACACACACACATGCACATGCACACGCATACACACGCATCACACACACACACACACACACACACACACACACACACACACACACACACATACACACACACACACACACACACACACACACACACCAGAGCAAATATTGGCACACACACATAAGCCCGTGCCCACACACAAATGCACACACACACACGTGTACACTCACCACAGACACATACAATGATGATAATGTCAAAACCAATGTTAGGTACATACTCAAATTCTGATTAGTGTGTTGGGCTAATGCGTAGAACAGACATATCTGCAAAGTCGTAGCCACGAGACCCGCTTCTTAAATTCCTTTATCTTAGTCATTAATTCTTTCAACCATCAGCTTTAAATCATGCGCAGTGTGGTCTCAAAACTTAGTGGATGTGCTGCGGCGTATGCGGACTAGTCCGCGCGCAGTGACACCTCCTTGATGAAACTGAAACTAACACGGCGGGCCTTCCTCTCGATTTTCGTCACTGTCTTCGACCTCATAAACGCTACATTTGGGTTTTTTTTTGTTCATTTCTTCAAATCCTCTTTCCGTGTTGGCTATGCTGTAATGGAGTGCAGAGACATCCAGTTTCTGTTTCTATTTTTTTTATTTTCAATTTATCTTTTCCCAGTCTGATATTCGCCGTCGATTGTAATTACTCCCTCTGTCTCTCTCTGTCTCTCTGTCTTTCTGTCTGTCTGTCTGTCAGTCTGTCTGTCTGTCTGTCTGTCTGTCTGTCTCTCTCTCTCTCTCTCTCTCTCTCTCTCTCTCTCTCTCTCTCTCTCTCTCTCTCCAGACGTTGTTTTCGCAGAGATAACAACTACCAGTGACACTGACCCCACTACCCCAGAGATAACAACTACCAATGACACTGACCCCACTACCCCAGAGATAACAGCTGCCAGTGACACTGACCCCACTACCCCAGAGATTACAACAACCAGTGACACTGACCCCACTACCCCAGAGAAAACAACTACTAATGACACTGACCCCACTACCCCAGAGATAACAGCTGCCAGTGACACTGACCCCACTACCCCAGAGATAACAACCACCAGTGACACTGACCCCACTACCCCAGAGATAACAACCACCAATGACACTGACCCCACTACCCCAGAGATAAGAACAACTACAAGTGACACTGACACCACTACCCCAGAGATAAGCACAGTTACCAGTGACAATGATCTCACTACCCCAGAGATAAGAACAATTACCAGTGACATTGACCACACTACTTCAGAGATCAGAACAACTACTGGTCAGACTGACACAACCACCACAGAGGGGACCACTTCTACTGACGACACAGACCCCACCACCACCAATGCCAGTACAAGCGCAAGAGCTAAGAATTGCATCCAGTGCTCTCTTTCTTTCACTGCATCTGTCTGTATACCTTGCATCAAAAGCCTTGATGCAGATATTAAAACTCAGATTGACAACAAACTGAGGATTTTAAAACAGACGATGCAGGAGAAAATTGACAATCTGCAAGATGAGTGCAACACACTACGCAATCAGCTGAAAGAACAAACGAAGCTGATTGACAGTGTGTCTGACCGTCAAAAGCACCTCTTGAAATCAGCACGTGACTGTCAGCACCATACCACGTCCACTGTAAAGTCATCAAAAAAGTCAACGCAGCCAGAACTAAAACAACGGGAACAATCTAGCGACGTGTGTACTAAGCATAGTGGTGTTACGGCTGACAAAGAACAGACTGTCACTCACGCTGTGACCGACTCCGTCACTGTCACCAACAACAAACCAGCCTTTGACAGACAGCAGACTGACTCCACCCCTGTCATAGGTAATACCACAGCAGTCTCTGACCGACAGCTCAATCAAACTACCCCAAAATTCAGGATCCGTCTTCCCCCGAAAGGCAAACTTGTCAACTTCATTGTGGGGGATTCTAACCTTCAGTATATTGACCGACAGAGACTGGACAGGACGGGGCTCACCCATGTACGCACAATGCCTGGGGCGAAGGTGACTGACGTCACTGCTGCCCTCAGAGACTGTGCAGTACGAGAGGATGTGCAGCGGGTGGCATTGCATGTAGGGGGAAACGACATTCACAGACACTACTCTGTAGACACGCTACAGCAGGACTTTGGTCAGCTTCTGGGACAGGTGAAAAGAGTTTTTCCTGCTGCCAAAATTGCTGTCTCTGCCCTACTTCCTTGAAAACCTGTTCCTTTGAAATTCATTAATTTGATGAATAGGGAACTGCATGTCCTATGTGTAGAAACAAGTGCATGTTTTTTGTTTGAAACAAATTTCGTTGATCAAAATCTTAGGATCGTTCAAAGCTATTTCACATCGGATGGTATTCACCTGTCTGCCAGTGGCTTGTCGCTCTGGTTACGGCAAATCATTCAGTTTCTGGCACTCCGTGTGAACCGGCCTCCACGGAATACGGGTAATGGGGCACACCCAGAGCTATGTCAGGAACAGCCCATTGCAACAAACCGTAACAGATCACAGTCTTCAAAATTAAAAGAAAACCAAGACAAGCAGCCTGTCCCTACTGAGTGCCGTCGGAGTGTGCAGCCCATGTTCCCCCAGTCAGTAGGAAATCGTCCTGATTCCTATCCTACAAATTTACCCCCAGAGACAGTCCAACGTAGTTCAAACAATCACTTGGACAGTGCTCCTGAAATTGTCCACCAGAAATCCAGTTGTTCTTCTAATGAAACCTTTTCCCACCATGCAATGCCACCCATGCCGTACTTTAACAGACCTCCCATTACACCAATGCCGATGTTTCCCCCCATGTGGCCTTTCTCCCCCTTCCCTCCTCTGCCTTTCAGTCCTTGGACACAGATGCATCCTTATCTTCCCTCTCCCCCTGCTTAACAGAAATTCCGGTATCTGGAATTCAGATAACAGCTTGCTGTCTCGCCTTCCAAGTGCAAGCCCGAGCCCTTGCCCACCCTTCCCCCGCCCAAATTTACCCATCCCCTGCCTCTCAGCTCCACCCCCCCCCCCTCACCTCACCCCTAGCCGTGTCTTCTTTCCCTCCTGCTTGCTCCGTCTCACCTTCACCGTCCCACCACGCACTGACTCCTCCTCCCTCCCCCCTCCCCCCCAGCCCTGTGAGTCTTGTCCCCCC
Organism: Conus canariensis; assembly: GCA_033310375.1. NCBI lineage: Eukaryota > Metazoa > Mollusca > Gastropoda > Neogastropoda > Conidae > Conus > Conus canariensis. The sequence goes on from CM065718.1 coordinate 30,738,149, forward strand.
CCCCCCTACCCGGTATTGCTTAGTTACTGTGGATGACTGTACTATTGTGACCCGGACAGCTTGAAAGCGACATTTGTCTTAGTTGGTCATACTTTCCTGAATATTGTTATCATACACATACTTGAATTGTCCTTTGGACTGAACTTCATTGCCCTGCTTTTTGGATTTTGTGTGTTCTTGGATATTTTATGATTGCTGATTTTATATTTTGATTGTTGTTGTAACAGTATATCTATTTTGTTTTATTGCTCAGGACTTTGCTCTAGAATTAATACAATGGACCGTTGTAATGTAATTAATACTGATACTGGATTACGCATTGGTCACCTAAATGTTTATCATCTGCCAAATAAGATTCATGATGTCTGTTTTCTTCTAAACGAATCCCCTTCTATTCATCTGCTTGGTCTTAGTGAAACTCGCCTTGACTCCCGTTTCACTGATACAGCTTTATCCATAACTAACTATAACTTTGTCCGACGCGATGCACATCACTCTGGTGAAACAGGACTTGGAATATATATTCATCAAAGCATCGCTCACTGTACAAAAAAGCGGCGTGACCTTGAGCCTGATAATGTTGAATGCATGTGGTTGCAGGTAAAACCCTCCAACTCAGCCCCTCTTCTAGTTGGATATGTGTACAGGAATCCCGCTGCCACTTTCCTTTGGTATGACAACTTTGTACACATGATGGATGATGTATATAAGAGCTATCCAAATGTCATTCTTCTCGGTGATTTTAACATTGATCTCTTAAAACGGCAGCCTGCCTGGGATGCGACCACCACACTCTTTGGCTTGCATCAGCTTATTCATAATCCAACTAGAATCGCAAAGACATCTTCTACATTGCTGGATCATATCTACACGAACAACAAAGCCATGGTATCCAATATAACAGTGGGCAACAAAAGCATAAGCGACCACTGTCTCATTTTGTGCACTTGGTCTTGTAAACTTCCAAAGCAACAGAAAAAGGGCCACACAACCATTCAATATCGCTGCTTCAAAAATTTCAGTAAGGATGAATTTTTCCTCGACTTAAGCTTAGCTCCTTTCTACAGTGTACTCAATTACACAGATCCAAATGAAGCGTATAATACCTGGTATACTATCTTTCTCTCAATCGTTGATAAACATGCCCCACTTAGAAGAAAAAGGGTAAAACACAGAGTACTTCTCAGCTGGCTGACAAAAGACATTATTATAGAAATGGCACTAAGGGATGCACTTAAAACCGCAAAAAAAGTAGATGAATATAAAAAGCAGAGAAACAGAGTATCAGATCTAGTTAGAAAATCAAAATCTGAGCATTTTAGGAAACTGATAAACGCAAACAGGGATACAGCATCATTATGGCGTGCTGTTAATGAAATAACTGACAAGTCGAGAAAGAAATCAGATAATACTGCGACTATGTGGTCTGCTAACACTTTCAACAATCATTTCCTTCAGGTAACTGAATCAGTACAAACGGCTGCCAGTGTCACATTCTTTAATCGATATGAGACTCCAGCTGTTCTCCAATCGTTTTGTCAAGAACGATTAAATACTAGAGATTCATTTAGCATCCCCTTGCTTGCTATTAATGAAGTTGGTTCCTTAATTTCAAAACTTAAAAATAAAAAAGCAATGGGTCCAGATAACTTAAATGCTTCTATACTCAAGCTTGCTCTACCTTACATTGTTGATACCCTTACGTATGTTTATAATTTGTGTATTGATCAGAATGTCTTCCCATGTGGTCTAAAGGCAGCAAAAGTCATTTTCATACCCAAATCAAGAGATCTCACCGATTTAAACAATTTTAGACCAATATCTCTTTTATCCGTTGTATCGAAACCTCTTGAGATGCATGTTCACAAACACCTAACTAAACATATGGAACATCACAAACTGTTCCACCCATTTCAGTCAGGCTTTCGTCGAAATCACTCATGCCACACGGCCTTAACACGCCTCTGTGATACATGGCTATCAGCCATCAACGAAAGAAAACTCACTGGAACTGTTTTCCTCGATTTTAAGAAAGCGTTTGATCTTGTAGACCACAACATATTATTTAAAAAAATGACTGCATATGTTCAAAATCCGGCAGTAGTCACCTTCTTTCAGTCATATCTTGAAAACAGGACCCAGCGTGTTTACTTAAACGGTACTTATTCCTCTGAAGGAATAGTGAGCTGTGGCGTTCCACAAGGCTCTGTCCTTGGACCTCTTCTCTTCTGCATTTTTATAAGTGACCTACCGATGCACATATCTCACAATGATGTCATCTGTGATCTGTTCGCTGACGATAGTTCTCTTCACTGTAGTGATACAAACATCATGTGTGTACAAATATCGTTACAACAAAGTATAACTGATGTCTTAGAATGGTGCAATCAAAACCGAATGGTCCTTAATCCGCACAAAACAAAATGTATGGTCCTAGCATCGAGACAGAAACATCAACGACAGCATCTTATGTTGAGCCTAAAAATGAGTGAAACCTTGATCGAGCAGGTTACCGAACACCGTGTCTTAGGCGTGATCATTGATGAGAACTTTAAATGGCAATCACATATAAATCATGTTTGCAAACAGTTGGCTCGCAATTTGTTTTTACTCAGTAAACTCAGTTATTATGTTGAACCACACATCCGGAAATTATTTTTTGAAGCCCATTGCCTTTCTCACATCAACTATGCGTCCACTGTCTGGAGTGGTGCCGGTGAAAATCACATAAAAAAGATCAACTCTATGCACAGACGGGGAATTAAGCTGATTCTTCCCGACAAGTCTTTATCAACCACGGCAAATTCGCAAAACTAATGATGTTACCACTGCAGAGCCAACTGACCTATAATAAGGCAGTACTAATGTTTAAAGTCCATGCAAACATAGCGCCAACATATCTTGCTGAGTTTATCCAAATGGCAACAACACGATATGATTCAAATAATTACATTTTACCACGTGTCCGCATTGATTTGTTCAAATCTAGTTTTGCATTTTTTGGTCCATCTGCGTGGAACTCTCTTCCTCCGTCTGCCAAAACATGTCAATCACTGCCGTCCTTCAAATCAGCAATACTTAAACATTTACTTGAACAATAAATCTAACCTTTTGGTCATTGTCTCGACGCCCTACTTTTATGCTTGCCTCTATATTAGCTAATGAAAATGTGTGTGTGTATGTGTGTGTGTGTGTGTGGGGGGGGGGGGGGGGGGGGGGGGTTGTGGGATGTGGGTGTGGCGTGCGGGCATGTATGTGTGGGGCGTGTGCATGCATGTGAGCGCGGCGTGCGTACGTGTCTGATTGTGTTTGTGTAATTTTGTAATGGAATTTTTTTTTCTTTTTTTTTTCTTAAATTCTATAATTATTATTTTATTACCATTGTTATTGTTAATATTATAATGTTGCTATACTTTTCTTTGTTTCTGTCATTATTAATATGTACAGTCTGTTCAGTTGAATGTTGTAGAATAGCAAGGACAGATTGGAAGAATAGGCACTGCCTAAAATCTCTATCCTTGAGTAATAAAGTTTTTGAGTCTTGAGTCTTGAGTCTTGAGTCTCTCTCTGTAGTTAATGCGTATAAATATCTAGGTATATACTTTACAACTATACTCAGCTTTAATTATGCCTGTCAAAATATCGCAAACAGAGCATTGAGAGCAATTGCAGTAATTCTTCATATTTTGTACGAACTTGAATGTAATTCATTCAGTATATTTACGAAGCTGTTTGACTCTCAAGTTCAACCAGTTCTGCAGTATGGAGCTGAAATCTGGGCTTTGGATAAAAGTATGATTATACAGAAAGTTCACCTGTATGCACTGAAGCGTTTCTTAAATGTTGATATGGGAACTCCAAATGATATGATTTATGGAGAACTCGGTAGATATCCAATTCACCTAAACCCTTATGTGAAATGTATTAAATATTGGCTGAAGTTCACTAGATTGAATGAAGATAGGTTACCCTTTAAGGCATACAAAATGTTGATGTTCTTGGATAATAATGGAAAGAAGACATGGGCTTCTAGTGAACGACTATGTTTGAATTCTTATGGATTTGGATTTGTTTGGGATGATCAGCGCGTTCAAAATACATCTGGATTTTTATAAATGTTTTAAAGACAGGATCATTGCTGTAGATGGCAAAACTGGCATGATCATGTTAATCATAGTGATAGATTCTTACAGTACAGACTCTTTAAGACAACGCATGAGTTAGAACCATATGTCAATGTTAAAATGAATCAATATGTTATGAGCACATTAGCAAAGTTTAGATTCGGTGTTTCTGATATCGCTTGTCACCGTTTCAGATAATGCGAGTGCGCCGAAGGTGAATTTATATGCTGTTTGCGTGGTTTAGCTAAAGAGGATGAAGTTCATTTTTTTGTCGTGCTGTCCTGTATTACATGGTCTTAGAACCAAACTTATTCGACCTAAGTATTTTACTGAACGATGTCATTTCAAGGTAATATTACTGTTGTCGTCAAGAAAAGAAAACATTATCTGCAATCTGGCTATGTTTATTCATGAAACACAAAAAAGACTGCGTGCTGTTGTGCATTAACTGTATTCGACTATGCATGTTTTCATTGTTGCTGTGGATAGGTTTATAATCTATTTTGTCTTAGGTGTAAGTTCCATTGTATAATTGTGTAAATGCCCCTTTCAGTATGGGCCATGGCCTTTAATCTGTATATATATATATATATATATATATATATATAGAATGGTACTGAGGATCAGCGCAATCTTAAAAACAGTGCTCAACCACAGTGGGAGCGACATTTGTTATATTAAAAGCAAGTTAAAATCAAGCTTCTAAAAACATCTACAAATTTGTTTCACTCTGTGCGGTCGTCAGGATGTGATGAGCTTGTGTTGCCAGTGCCACGTATATATATAGCTAGCTGGTTTGCTGTTGTTTGTTTTTCCGTGCTACATGTGTTTCTCAGGTGTTAGTTTTTTTCGCTGATAGGAACTTCCATCTGTGTCTGCAATTGTTAACCATTTCTGTTCTAACATTTAGAGTTGCCAACTGTGGTTTACATAGTATAATGTATTTCTCTGTTAGGCATAGATTGCATTTTTTTAAATGTTGTTGTATGATGCTGCTCTTTTTAAAATTTTCCAAGATATGTTGTAGTCTATGTTTTTATCTTTAAGTTTCCAAATGTATTTACTCAATTCTGTTTGGTTTTTGTATCTTTCTTTGTTGAATGATTGTTTATGGTTTGCATATCTAGTTTTGAATTGGTTTTCCGTGACACCTACATATGTTTCTTTTGCGTTCTCTGATGTTACAGTGGCTTGGTACACAATGTTGTTATAAAGGCATTTGTTGCTTAGGGGGCACTGTTCTTTTTTGGTACAGTTACAAGATTTCCTTTCGTTACCCTCCTTTTTTTCTGTGCTGCTTTTCATTTTGTTTGCTGAATCGATGGCATTTTTAAGGTTCGGCATACATGAATATGATAATTTGATGTTGTTTTTGTTGAAAATCTTAAATAATTTATGGTCTTTTGGGAAAGATGATGTCAAGATTTTAAAGAATTCTTTCCCTACATTTGTTTTAACTCTTGCATCATATGGGGGATTGTACCATGTGATATTCCTTTTCCTGTTCTTTCTGCATCTTTTTGTATCATTGTCTGGATCGTATCGTAGTTTGTAATTGTAGCCATTTTTATGTAACGCCTCTTGGTATTCAGCTGTAGCATTGTTGAATACTGTTTCGTTACATGACAAATTGGATAGTCTTTTATTTATGCTTTTGGGTATTGTTTTCAGTATGGAGGGTGGGTGATTGCTTTTGATGTTTACATAAACAGGCGTGTCATTTGGTTTCTTGTATGGTTTATATGTGTGTTGGTTGAGGTCTAACGTTATGTCTAAATAGTTCACTATCTTTTTGTTTGCTTCTATTGTGATTTTTAAGTTTTGGTTGTGGAAAATTTTACACAATTCTTTTTTCTTATTTTCAATATTTCTAGGGTTGTCATTCAGAGCGGCAAGGCCGTCATCCCTGTACAGTCCAGTTTGTTTTCCAAGTTTTTTTTTAATATTGGATAACATGAATAGTCCGACAAGTTCGCAAGTTTCGGCACCATCATATGATCCCATTGTGACATCGAAAGTTGAATTCCTGCTTGTGTTCTTAATCCAGGTTTCATTTTTATTGTGCAGTAAAGTTTTCTTTGTGTGGAAAATGATTTCCATTTTTGACCCTGATATTTCTGTGTACCTGTTGGCAAATTTTATAGCTTTAGTTAGTAGCTTTTCATCTATAGATGGGTAGAAATCTACTATGTCAAATGTTATTTTTTTTAAAAAAACTGTATTTTCTTGTTTATTGAGGTTTTTTGAACCATTGTATTACTTCATATGTGTTTTTCCAGAGATTGAGTTCAGTGTTTTCTTTTATGTTTTTTTATGGTTTTCTCTAAGATTTTTTTTACAATTTTCCCTAGTTCAGATTTGGAAGGGTTTATCAGTCTACATGTTGGGTTGTTCAAGAAATTGGGTTTGTGGTCTTTAAGTGTAATAAAGGCTTCTCTAGCTGCTGTGGTCTCTACTCTGTCACTTAGGTCCATTTGGTGCACAAGTTC
>CM065718.1:30752261-30757261 GCA_033310375.1 Conus canariensis
AGGAAAAAAAAAACGGTGGGAAACTGCACTCCCAGACAGGAGAAATTTGGCCAGCCCGTTCACAGATAATAAGCTACGCCTGAGTGACGAGTGTGTTGCCCTCCATAACACTCCGCCAGAGTGGAGGAAGGCCGCCTCACGTTCTGAGTTTGGAGTGAAGGTAAGAGTAGGAGTTGCGGCACGTTGTCTTTTGAAACCGCTCGGTTCGTACCTCGGTGGAAAAGGTGGCGATGTGATGTGGAAATCTTCTGCTGGCACAGAATACCCAGGAGACGTGGACGGAAAGGTGACGGGGTTGGGAGGAATGGGGTGGTGAGGGGAGTGGAAAGACGAAATGTTTAAAATGTCTTGTACTAGGGCCTACAAATGAATTTGTTGGACACAAAAGAATATATACTTGGTGGGTGAGTTGACAGGGTGAATTACTCTCATCTTGTGTGTGTGTGTGTTTTGGTGTGTGTGTGTGTGTGTGTGTGTGTGTGTGTGTGTGTATGTGTGTGTGTATGTGTGTGTGTGTGTGTGTGCATTGTTTTTCAGGTCTATGTCAGAGAAGACAATTTTTTTCTCTTTTATTGGAACTTTATTGTGCTCTCTCTCTCCTCTCTCTCTCTCTCTCTCTCTCTCTCTCTCTCTCTCTCTCTCTCTCTCTCTCTCTCTCTCTGTTCGTTCGTTCTTTAATTTAACGTCTATCCACCTAACAGTGATCTTAGACAGTATGTAAGTGTTATGTGTGTGTGCATGTGGTGTTTTGGGGTGTATGCATGCGAACGGTTGGTGTTGATTTTGGGCGTACGTAGGTATGTGTAATGCAATTAGGCCTAGATAAAATAAATAATAATTTTAAAAAAAAAAAACCACAACCCCCCTCCCCCCCCCCAAAAAAAAAAAACAAAAAACCTCCACATAACTGAATCCAAAACTTTGAAAGAAACACTAAATAAGCAACTAACACCAGGATGGGGAAAATAACATAGACGTTAAAGTAAATGTCCAACTGGGCTCTTAATCAGTCCATGAACAACTTCAAAAATGTTTGATTCGTTGGAGATGACGTCTTCAAAGGCTGACATCGACGGTTCAGTGTTCAACAACCAAGCAGGTAAATAGGGTTTCATTCTATCGCACAAAAAAGTAGATGGAACGGAGTGATTTGCTGGCCACAAATACAAGTCACATGTTTACAGAATTTGGTTTTAAAGGCATCAAGCCTCAATCTAAAAACCAAACTTTTTAAAATCCACTCTTGGTAGAGATTCTTGATACCTGTTTTATTGTCTGGTATCTTGTTAAATAATATCCCCTTTTTGTTTCTGGTGCCTTTTCGCTTATTTGATATAGAGTTCCAGGATACGTCTTTTAAAAGACTATAACTCTCATGTAAGGATAAAGGAATGCATATCTTTGTTAAATCAGTCTCAGTGATAGCAGCCTTTTTGGCTAATTGGTCTACCCTTTCATTCGCAGATAATCCACAGTGTGATGGAACCCAACAAAAATCGACATAGGAACCACGTAAATGCAAAAAAATGAATTAAGTGGTAGACTTCTGATATGAGTTCTGCTCTCACACTTGTATTCGAAAATTTTAGAGCTTGTAGGACTGATTTTGAATCAACGCAACGCTGCCATCTTACTGGTTCCGAGGAAGGTGGGATGAAGACCATCCTGAAGATGTCGCGGGCTGGTTGGTAGATTGGAATGCCCCAGTCTCTGTGTGTGTGTGTGTGTGTGTGTGTGTGTGTGTGTGTGTGTGTTGTGTGTGTGTGTGTGGGAGTGTGTGTGTGTGTGTGTGTGTGTGTGGTGTGTGTGTGTGTGTGTGTGTGTGTGTGTTTGTTAGCGATGTGTGTGTGTGTGTTGTGTTTTGTGTGTGTGTGGTGTGTGTGTGTGTGTGTGTGTGTTGGTGTGTGTGGTGTCTTTGGTGGACAAGGAAGGAGGGAAGAGGTGCAGGGCAAGAGTGAAGACGGGGGTTTATAAGCCTGGAAACACTTCGCTGGTTATACATTTTACTGGAAACATGTGTCGAGCCAATTTTCTTAACTACTTCATTTTCTGAACTGATTATGTCAAGTAGTGTAACTGCTTTTGGTCGTCAACCCATACTTGACGCCATCTCATGATGTCCAAAAGGCATAAGGCGTGCTGCAGTTTCAAGGGGCTATGACGTCGTGAGTAAGGGAGTGAATGTTATAAGGGTCCCATTGTGTGTGTGTGTGTGTGTTGTGTGTGTGTGTGTGTGTGTGTGTGTGTGTGGTGTGTGTTTCAGTTTCAGTTTCATCAAGGAGGCGTGACTGCGTGCGGACTAGTCCATATACGCTACACCACATCCGCTAAGTTTTGAGACCACACTACGCATGATTTGAAGCTGATGGATAAACGAATAAACAACTAAGAAGAGAGAATTGAAGAAGAGGGTCTCGTGGCTACGACTTAGCAGATGTCTGACCTACGCATTAGCCCAATGCACTGGTCAGACCTTAAGTGCATACCTAACATTGTTTCTTTGTGTGTGAGAGAGAGAGAAAATTTATTATTATTATTGTTGTTATTGTTATTATTATCATTTATTATTATTATTTATCAACCGTAATGATAATGATGATGATAATGTTCACTTCACCTTTGACCTTCAGGTATGGGACTTTAACCGTTTGCCTATTCAGTGCTGTTTGTATCGTGTATCATCATAATAAAGGCAACATAACAACATACCAACGATGACACATTGTTTTTTAATCTCTGGAAAAATAAATCAAATTATCATTATGCACGTAGGCGCCCCTCTTCTCCGAATCGTCCAAATGTCCAAAGGCATATTTTCCCGGCGCTTTTTCTGTACTGCTAGCTTGATCAACCTGGTTTGGCTTCGAAAGTTGTGTTTCTGTCCCAACATTCAAAACGGAAAAAAACAATCAGAAGAGAGAGAGAGAGAGAGAGAGAGAGAGAGAGAGAGAGAGAGAGAGAGAGAGAGAACCATGGTGAAGCATGTTGTTACAGGAAAAGTAATCAGGCTCCACGATCCACGATCCACAACAATGATTATATGTATATAATATATATATATAGAGAGAGAGAGAGAGAGGAGAGAGAGAGAGAGAGAGAGAGGAGAGAGAGAGAGAGAGAGGTACCACTCTTACTCTTGTTTGTATTTCAGGTCATGTTCATGCCGTATCCTACGAGGCTGCCGACCATCTCGCCAGGAATGCTACAAGCAAAGAACTCTTGAACACCTCTATTCTGGTTAAAAACCTCAATTCGAAAATCCAGAGAGTTTATATCAGAGGCATAATGCGAGAAGAATGGAACACGCAAACTGATAATAAACTCTTTTACATCCATCCAAACGCATTGCAAATCCTTCCAATTGCCTTTTACTTTTCAATTTGTACATAACTGTGCCTGTAAATTTGCTCGCAGCTTTAAGTGGTTCGTCTTTGTTTGGATACCCTCTCTCTCACTCTCCCCTGCTGCCCCCCCCCTCTCTCTCTCTCTCTCTCTCTCTCTCTCTCTCTCTCTCTCTCTGTATGCGTGTGTGTGTGTGTGTGTGTGTGTGTGTGTGTGTGTGTGTGTGTGTGTGTGTGTGCGCGCGCGCGCGCGCGCGCGCGCGCGCGTTTGTATATGTATATGTTTATAGATCACAACTGGAGGGCCTCCGCCATACAGCAGCCTTCGTCAAGGCCTCCGGGGTTCCTGTCTGAGTGAGTGAAGAAGAAGAAGTACATGTGTGTAAATGTGTGTGTGTGTGTGTGTGTGTGTGTGTGTGTGTGTGTGTGTGGTGTGTGTGTGTGTGTGTGTGTTTGAGATAGAGAGAGAGAGAGAGAGAAAGAGAGAGACAGACGGACAGAGACAGACAGACAGACAGACAGACAGACAGAGAATGAGAGAGAAACATACAGAGTACAGTGACAGTGTTTTGTTAAATCATCCTCATCAGTTTATAATTTGTCTGTTTTTAGGTTGGCATCCCCCACCCCCCACCCTACCCCCATCCCCTCCCCCCAAGAAAAAAAAACAAAACAATAGAACAAAAGAGGAAAAGAGAAAAAGAAAAAAAAAGTTTACAACAACACGTCGTTCAGGTCGTGAAGAACAGTTAGAAGCAATCAGGTTCCGCTACAAAACATGGTGAAGCATGTTGTTACAGGAAAAGTAATCAGGCTCCATAACAAAATGTTGGCGAAACAATGTTACAGAAGAAGTAATCTGGCTCCACAACAAAATGATAGTGAAAACATTTTGTTCCAGAAGTATTCATGCTCTGCCGCAAATTGACGGCGAAAACATGTTGCAGGAGAAATATCCACGATCCACAACAATTTATATATATATATATATATATATATATAATATATATATATGCATACATACAATTTAGTCCCAGGCGGATTCATTCCAAGAACTGGCCCTCAGCACTTGTGTCTTAAGAGGTTATCTTTTTATATTTTGTACTTTTCACAAGAAAATGTAGCTTGTTTTGCTCTTTCATGATTTTCTTTTGCTTCTTAGGTGGCACCTTTGGTTGTTTTTTTTGAAAACTCAACAAACATACTACGGTATTGCACACCAGCCTTTTTCTGGGATAGTATTCTTCTTAAAACCGAAAAGGCAGAGGAGCCAAGTTACCACTTTCCGCGGTCACTGAGGAGAAACAATCAGGTTTCGAAATACCGGTATCTGACCAGGAGTTATATGTTAGTGAGTTTCCTCCCTATTGGAGATTGTCTCCCTCTTGGAGACTATAAGCTTGCTGAAGGCTCATTTTGAGAAGCATTTATTATTCCCCATTCACCCACTCAAACACATACTGTTAGTTAGGCAGACCTATCTACCACTGCAGATATGAATGCATATCTCCCCCTGTTTCTTCAATCTAAGACATAAGAGCAAGCTTTGTTTATAATTGGATGTATATTATATATTGTGTGTGTGTGTGTACTTTTCTTGCTCTTGTTAGAATTTCAGGTCATGTTCACGTTGTATCCAACAAGGCTGCCGACCACCGT
>CM065718.1:30767261-30769761 GCA_033310375.1 Conus canariensis
AAGGGGGGGGGGTGGCTGAAGGAAGATGGGGAGGGGGAGGTCCTAACAAAATGTTTTTATATTAGCTGATCATGTGTGTGCGTGTGTGTGTGTGTGTGTGTGTGTGTGTGTGTGTGTGTGTGTGTGTGTGTGTGTGTGTGTGTGTGTGTGCGTGCGCGCGCGCGCGCGCGCATGGTGCGTGCGTGCGTGAGTGCAGGTGTTCGTGTGTGCGTGCGTGGCTTCGCGCGCGCACAGGGGCACTGAATACAACCTCAGGGCGCTTTCAAATCTTGTTCTTTAAGTTTCTAGAACAGAACCAATGGAAGAGAAGTGGGTCTGCAAGATATGGATAATTCCTCCACCATCTCCGCACCTTCCCTCTATCCCAGGTTTTCTTTTTGCCCTTTTTTTTATCCCCGTTACCCACATTCATCTGTCAAACACATTCCACTCTGTCGTGTCCTACAGAAGGGAGCAAGTGTAATTCGGCTGGATTCTCATTTTATTTCTTCACAAAAGGCTGGTATGGTTTCTGATTTGTTTATTTACAAAATGAAAAAGAAAATCAGTGGTTAACCAGTATGGGGTGTTGTTTGAATATGCATAATTATACACTGGCTTTTTTTTCCCTTTTATTTTTGACAGGGCAGTGTTGTAATCTCAAAACCACGTTATTCCGTTGTCTAAATGAAAGGTGCATGGCAAATTCTCTGATTGAAATCCACGTGAATAATAACAGCTGTTTTTGGAACGCAAGCCCTCCTTTGAAGACAAAATCCCTGGTTTTATTACAAACTTGCAAACTGTGAAACTTTCAAAAACTTTCTTAAGACATATAATGCCGCTTTTATTGAAAATGAAGACGTTGAATTTTTTCTCTGTTTCACAGGAGATAGAAAGGAAAAGTGTCAAATATCAAGGAAAACTGTCAAATCATGAAGGAAGATAAAGAATAAATGCAACAAGATAACTGCTCAAAGAAAGAAAAAAAATGGGAATAATTTTGCAAGAGGGAAAAAAATGATAACTTTAGCAGCTGACAGCGTTATTGTTTGTGTAGATATGACAACATCGGTAAATACCTTAGATGTGTGTGGTGGACGGGAAAATGTTGATTGGCCATTAAATCAAAACGTCATTGTTTAAAAAAAAAGGGGGGGGGGGAGTGGGGAGGGGTTCCGAAATAATATAGAAGAAAACTGTCAAATCACGAAGGAAGAAAAGAATAAATGCAACAAGATAACTGCTCGAACAAAGAAAAAAATGGGAATAATTTTGCAAGAGGGAAAAAAATGAAACAAAAAGCGTGGTTACCAACAAAAAAAGTAGAGGGGTGAAAAATATACAGAAAACAACTATACCTGTATTTATTTATTTGTATATTTATTTATTAATACCTTTATTTTCGCAAAACAGTCTGTCTTAACGTTAACGGACAGGGAACATTATACAATTAATGCGAGAAAAAAAAATTACAGGAGTATTCGACTAGATCCGTTTGCCGGACTTTTTTTTTTAATTCCACGATTCAGTTTTTGGAACTTTCAGCAGCTGAAACAGCAATTTCATGGCAAAATTCAGCAGTTGGCATAGATAGCATTTCTCATCAAATGCTTTGGAGTTTCCCTTTTTCCTTGATGGTTTTGCTAAGCTTCTTCTTCCCAAAATAGTGGAATAAATGGAGCACTCCTCAACTTCTGAAGGAATGCAGTGGGTATAGAATTCTTGCAAGAAGGCAAGATAAGATTGCGATAAACAGCTACAGACCTATTTCTTGAACCTTGCATGTTCAAACACTCCTTGAAACAATTGCATTGTAACGTCTGATGACTATTGTGAGAAAAAAAATTACACATCTAGTTTACTGGCTATGTTTAGGAAAAATATAAAACAATATTATACCACTTACACGTCATATTGAAAAAAACGGTTTTGCCGCAAAAAAAAAAAGTGTTTGGCACGCCTGGTTACTCTAAAACTAAAAAAAAATGTATTTCTTGCAATTTCTGTATTACATAAGATTTACTTGGACAGACATATATGCACAAGAATTGATAAAATATAGTGATCTGTTATTTGTTCATTGTTAACTTTGGGGACAGAATTATTAAATTCTTTCATGTCTTTCCTTTCTTAATCCGCTCAAAGTTAAGGAATGGACACAAGAAGTGTACTTTTCTGTTCCAGATGATTTTGTTTTTTATAAATTACAATGCATTAATATGAAGGCTGTGGAACTGTGCTCTGGGTTGCAAAATCACACTAATACATAGAAGTGCTTCAAAGCGGCAAATATTCTACCTTTTTCAAGCAAATGAGTTTAAAAGTGGCTGAATACGTGGTTCAAAGCCCGTCAGTCAGTTATTGAGTTATTCAGTTACAAGTGATTATGGATTCGAATAAAGATTTTCCAAAAAGAGCCGTACACATTCCATATATTCAACCGATAATTACTATACTCCTGAACCTTCGTTTAGGTGTAATTTTGATATAATGCTGGTTCTGAAAAATCACGCTGCAC
>CM065718.1:30774761-30783701 GCA_033310375.1 Conus canariensis
TGTGTGGTGTGTGTGTGCGTGCGTGCGTGCGTGCGTGCGTGTGTGTGTGTGTGTGTGTGTGTGCGCGCGCGGCGCGCGCGCGCGCGCGTGTGTGTGTATGTGAAGAATCTAGTGGTGCAAGTAGATAATATGCTTTCGTTGATTTGTACGTTACTGATGGTTTCAACCAATGTTGTCAAACCTACCACCAGACTGACGCGTGGCAGTGTTTCCTGCTTCGAACAGAACCAATCCAGGAGTGTTACAGGAGGTACTCACTACCAGAGGCGTGGCAGTTCTTGACTGTACTGGGACTGAGGACAGTATCACTGAGTGTGGCGCCACCTTTTCCCTCCCTTCCTTCGCCCGGCGCAGACTGTATGTAGCTGCTGTGGATTGCGCTGGTAAGTGTTGTCAGAGTCCTAGTCGTTTTACTGATATAATTTCGAGTAAAGAAGAAGTGCATGTACTTTCAAAGAAAAGCTATTACAAAATCTGAAGGTCTGCATGAATTGTAAAATGCATACATCGATCTTACGTTTATATATACAAGGATGAACACATATGAACATCCATACGTATACGCGCACACTTGCACATATACGCGCCTGCACTCTCTCTCTCTCTCTCTCTCTCTCTCTCTCTCTCTCTCTCTCTCTCTCTCTCTGACCGTCTGTCTGTCTGTCTCTGTCTCTGTCTGTCTCTCTCTCTCTCTCTCTCTCTCTCTCTCTCTCTCCTCTCTTTGTGTGTGTGTGTGTGTGTGTGGTGCGTGTGTGTGTGTGTGTGTGTGTGTGTGTGTGTGTGTGTGTGTGTGTAGATAGATAGATAGGTAGATAGATAGGTAGATAGATAGGTAGATAGATAGATGCATACGTTATTATTACTGTTGTTATTACCCTTGCATCTTACTATGTACACACAATGTACAAGAGATGTTTTTACATTTAATGCAGAAATGCATAAAGAACAACAACATGAAAAAAAATATCGATGAAAAGCTATGAAGAAAGAAAGAAGAAAATCACATGAATAATTTTCAACGTGAGTAACTCTTTTCAAAGTAGAAAATCTTTTGTTTTTCGTACAAAAGCATATGAAGGGCAGCATACATACTAACTCACCATTCGAAATTGTTTATATTCATGTAGAGACAAGTTCCTAAGACGTATGACTTGGGCATGGAATGGAACAATTTACGTTGTTTTATGTATGTGTTTGAAGTGAGATATTTGCAGCCGATGAATCTCGCTCTCTTAGTGCTTCTTACGGTAAAAAATGCTTCTGATATGTCATGTGCAGTACACCAACATCATAGACTTCACTGCTATCTTCATGTGACGGTGTTATGCTCACAGTTACGTGTCACTGAGGTTACTTGTCATATAGAAGGCAGTACCTTTGAACAAGGGAATGGGATCCATTCCTCTTTGTCTGTCTATCCGTCGATCTGAGTGTCTGCACCTTAATTTAGACATGAACAAGTAGATCTTCATTAAATATTTATTTTACTACTCTTTTTCTTTTCTTTTCATTCTTTCTTTCTATCTTTCTTTCCTTTTCTTTCTTCATTAAATGTTACGGGTTTTATTCGAAGGGGAAACCCGCTTTGAAGTGAATAGATTTCCAATTTCAAATAGATTTAAAGGTGACATCTTGACAAAGGACAAATTATACAACGTATCAAAAAACAAAGAAAGGAAGGAAGGAAGGAAGGAAGTAAGAAAAACCAGCCGGTGAAAGGTAGTGCTCAGAGGACGGAATTGAAGGGGAAAATGCACATTGAAAAAAGAAGTGGAAATGAACGGAAAAACAAGCAAACAACAAACAAACAAATGAAAAACACAAACGTATCACACTCTCTTACCTCTGCTCACTCCCTGTCATCTATAACTCCACTCACCAAACCTTACGCACCCCCGAAAAAGAAAGTGACGGGCCGCGGGGGGGAGGGGGGGGGGGAAGGGGGGGGGGGAGGGAGGGAGGGGAGCAAATCTTATTGTACGTGAGAGTCAATATCCTTCATTTTCTTTCTGTCTTTATCTTACTCTTTTTCTTTTCTTTCTTTCTTTCTTTCTTTCTTTCTTTCTTTCTTTCTTTCTTTTTTGTCTTGCAACAGATCAGCCTGTGGATGATGAGTAAGTATCAAGTCGTTGCTGTTGTTCTGCTAATCATTGTTGTTATGAGTGTGTGAATGAGCATTTTCGTGTGGTTCTTCCGCTATCGTATGAGACACTATCATGCAGTTCTATTATCAATTACACTAATGAATAGTCATTATGGCTCCATTTACGTAAGTCATACACACGCGAATGATACACAAATGTTTTCAAATTGGTCACTTGACATCCGGATAGATGACATCCACGGCAATATCTCCAGTGTGTGTAGATGTATTTCACTTGCTCATATCAGTCAACTCGTATCCTTCAATCATTTTTCTTTTTATGTGTGCATGTGTCTGTTTGTCTGTTTGTTTGGTTGGTTGATTGGTTGGTTGGTGGTTGTTGTTGTTGTTGTTGTTGTTGTTGTTGTTGTTGTTGTTGTTGTTGTTGTTCTGCATAAATGATTTTTATGGACGTCCCTGTCGTAATGTGATGTGTTTTATTGTTCACAAACATCAAGCTAATTCCTTCAGCTATCTTTTAAACCATGTCATAAACAAACAAACAAATAAAACAAACAAAAGACAAACAAAGAATTAAAGTTAATGACTGTCTGGAGATCATTTTGCAATTTTACATTCATTACAAACTGGGTGAAAATTGACGTATCTATGTTGGAAACTTTTTGATTTGCCCGTACGATCTTGGCACGATGGCTGATGGGTCATGCATCGTACCAGGAGCGTACCAGGTCGTAGCAGAGCATACCAGAGCGAACCAGAGCGTATGAGAACGTACCAGATACGTATCAGATCGCGCGAGGTCGTACAAGGACGTGGGTAACCGTGTCCCGTGATGTCCCCCTGGATATATAAAGGGGGATGTTCCACTTAGCTGGTCGTTCATGGTGAACTGCTCAACCAAGATGCTGAGACTCCAGAGACGTGCAAGAGAACGCAGAAGGCTGAGACTGGTGGCTGCCACAAGGCTGTTGCAGGAAGACATGCTGCGACGAGGCGAGGGATCGTGCTGAGCTGGCAGCAATTGAAGAGGCAGAGAACAGGCAACCAAGAGTGTGGGTGAGACCATGGCTGCTGAGGAGGTCAGATTTTGGTGTCTACGACAAACTGATGGATGAGCTGTGGAGGGAGGACCAACCTGAGTTCAAGCGGATGCTGAGGGTCACCCCTATGATGTTCCAAGAACTGCTGGATGCTCTGACTCCATACATCAGAACACAAGACACCTTCTTCCGGGAGGCTCACCCACCTGGCCTGAAGCTGGCAATTACCCTCAAGAACCTGGCATCCGGCACGAGATACACAGACCTGAGCCACTATTTCAGGGTTTCAAGCTCCGCCATGTGCAACTATGTCCAAGAGGTGTGCGATGCCATCCATCAGCACTATGCACAGGAGGTCCTTGTGTGCCCTACAGAGCCTGACGAGTGGAAGGCGGCAGCCCACAGGTTCCAGGAGAGGTGGAACTTTCCCCATGCTGTTGGTGCCCTCGATGGTAAACACATCGCCATCAAGAAGCCGGCCAAGTCAGGTTCCGAGTACTACAACTACAAGGGGCACTTCTCCATTGTGCTGCTGGCCCTCATCAACGCAGACTACAAGTTCCAGTGGGTGTGTGTGGGTTCCGCAGGCGCTGTCTCGGATGCACAGATATGGAAAAAAATCAGTAACTACATTTCTGCCGGAGGAAAGGCCTGTCCTGGACAAAGTCTGCCATCTCATTCCGCTGCTGATCAGAGAGATTCACAGGGGGTGTCTTTGACTTCCTCTTCTTCACACCTTCCTGAGATGGAGCACGCTCCTGTGTGTTGTCACCCTCGTCACCCTCGTCAGCTGAGTGCTCTGCATCTGGCTCTGGCTGTCGCTCAGGCTCTGGTTCTGGCTCTGGCTCTGGCTCTCGGCCCTCCTCACTCTGTACCTCACTCTGTACCTGTGAATAACAACAAGAACATAAAGGTGAGGGAAAAAATACAAATTCAACATGCATATGCAATTGTAGTACAAACGCCACCCATGATAGAGAATAAGGCCCCACCTCCATAAATGTAATCTCCACCCCCTTTCTGAAAAAAAAATGCCCCACCCAGTGAAAACAGTATTAAAACTCACCTCTGAATTGTCAGAGTCTTCGCCCACAGTCATTGATGGAAGTGGAGATAGTCTGCCTCTCCTCCTGCCTCTGGGTCTGCCTCTGCCTTCCCTTGTTGCCTTCCCCTTGCCCCTGCCTCTTCCTGACATGACTGGAAGTTCTGGAAAAAATTCTGCAGCACTTCTAGGTAGAACTTCTGGTAGCTTCTTGAGTTGTCCTCTGTGAATTCACCGAGCGTACTGAGGATCGTCGCAAAGCGGGCCCGTTTTAAAGCTACGACTGCGGACGTAGGAGTAGACTCCTGCGGGAGCGTGGGGGATCGTGTGAGAGCGTATGAGAGCGTGTGAGAGCGTGCCAGAGTCTGTGAGATCGTGTGAGATCGTGTCAGGCATCGGGTGAGAGCGTATGAAGTCGGGGCATGTCGTACGATATGTCGGCTCTACAAGAGCCTATCAGATCGTGCCAGCTCGTGCGAGAACCTGCCAAGTCGTAGTAGAGCGTAGGGGGACGGGCCAGGAGGCTATCGTGGCCAAAAATTACCCCAATTTCTCGCGCTCTCAACCCAAGATCACCCACGATCTCGGGGGAGTCGTAGATGTTGAAATCGTACCACGTCGTAGAGAAAAGATCGTGTACGTGTAAATCCCGCATTAGACAGGATGACAACTTTACAATTCTGTCATGATAACTTCGTGGACATTATGTTGTGACTTATTCATTTAGTTTCGTTCCTGCACGTGTTTTTCTTTGTTCTTTTTTTTTCTCAACGATGCATTTCTGTTGTGAAAGTTACATTTAAAAATACATTTCTGTGTGCACGCTGTTGTTGCTGTTGTTGTGTTGTTTTGTTGTGTTGTTGTTGTTGTTGCTGTTGTCGTTGTTGTTGTCGTCATCGTCACCGTTGTTGCTGTTGTCGTCATCGTCACCGTTGTTGCTGTTGTCGTCTGCGTATTTGTTCGTACTTTTATCATTTGTAATCGCGGTCAATGAAGGAAAGCTGACTGAGCATGAGGACTACTGTATTTGAGTAGCACCAGTTGTAACAGACGCCGGTTATGTCAAACTAGATATTGACACTCTTCCCAATAATTTTATAAGCAGCGCGGACAGCAGGTTTTTTGTTTGGTTGGTTGTTTGATTGATTGATTGATTGCTCTCTCTCTCTCTCTCTCTCTCTCTCTCTCTCTCTCTCTCTCTCTCTAGCTGTGTGTGTGTTTATGTGGTGTGTGTGTGTGTGTGTGTGTGTGTGTGTGTGTGTGTGTGTGTGTGTGTGTGTGTGTGTGTGTGTGTGACATCAATAGCACTGAATTCCTTCACGAAAAGAAATGACATTTACAGTGATGACCTCTCACCCTACGCCATCGCCCTCATCGTCATCGGCTGTATCATCCTCATCGTCCTACTGATTGTGCTGATAGTGCTCGTGGTTTACTGCTGCAAGAAAAGCCAGTCGCACTCCAAGACGGCCCCGGCCGACACACCACCAGTAGTGACGACAACAACTCCTGCATCCACGACTCCAGGCGGGACCAGTTCTGCAAAGCCAACTCCGGAGACGTCATCGCCAGAGAAGGCACCCCCAGTCAACACGCCGCCTTCAAGCACGGCTGCAGCGAAGACCCAGCCTGCAAAGAGGATTAACGTGGCATCAGCGCCAGAGAAGGCGACTCCTGCCAAGAAGACCCCTGGAAACAGTCCCCGGAAATAGTCTTCCTAAAGGAGATGACTCCAGTAAAGAAGACACCTTATAGGGGACCCGGTGGGATTTTGGACTCTCCAAAACGTTCACAGCGCCTGAACACACAGTGTTCATGATTGGCAAGCATTAGTTCTGGAACTTTTACTTATCGCATCTGAGGGGCTGACAAAGCGCCTCACTATGCAACTTAAATAAAATGTTCTCTGCATGCATACAAACATATCCACGCGTACAAAAATATCCGCGTATACATGCATATGTTTCATAGGATTAAATATCAATAGTCATGTATAACCATTTTTTCTGTGGTGGTTATACAAAATGATAATGATGATGATGATAAGACTCAGAAAAATGGCATGTGAAGTATGAACAAAATGTCTCACGGTATCTGAAACTATACGCACACAAGATGTGTGGGAGTTTCTGGCTCCAACATCAAATTCATTTTATACACACACGAGCACCTGGTTGACCAAGCGGCCAAAAGCTATGTTCTCTTAATCTGGGGTTACCTCCCTGTTACGGACAGCCACATGTGGTCAGAGCTGACACTTGTACAGTCCGAACGCCCACTGCATTCCTTTTAGTTAAAACTTTATACTGAAGTCCCGTGGGTAAACGTTTGCATTAAAATGAGTTAATAAATGAATAATAATAATAAAAATGAGGGTGCGCGCGTCGCGCACGCACGTGAACGCATTCACACACACACACACACACACACACACACACACACACACACACACACACACACATACACACACACGCGCGCGCGCGCGCTCACACACACACATACACATATACACACACGCGCGCGCGCGCGCGCAGGGACTTTCTCTCTCTCTCTCTCTCTCTCTCTCTCTCTCTCTCTCTCTCTCTCTCATCACACACACACACACACCACACACACACACACACACACACGCACGTACGCAACACACACACACACACACACACACACACACACACACACACACACACACACACACACACACACTCCATTTACTGCGTGATAATAAATCATATCTGTAGATAGCATGTAGCCACCTTAATGGCACCTAAGCATTCACTCGCGCACACAGCACTCATTTACGCACATTTATGAAGTTCACACGTGTATAGATTTTTTTTTTCTCAACTGTTTTGCTTATCTATTTAGAACGCGTGATGCTTTGCCAGGTGTTGTTGTTATTGTTGTTGTTGTTGTTGTTAATGTTGTTTTTGTGGTGGTGGTGGTGGTGGTGGTGGTGTTGCTGTTGTTGTTGTTATTGTGGTTGTTGTGGTTGTTGTTAATGATGTTGTTGATTGTTGTTGTTGATTTTTTGGCTGTTGTTTGTTTGTTTGTATGTTTGTTTGATTGCTTGATTGGCTTAAACTTTAATTCCACATACGTCAAAGTCTGGAACATTTTGTACCATCAAAAACATTCCATGTATATTACTTTTGTTTTCGTTACCAGATGAGTATACTCATATCATTTCATCTATAATTTGACTATTGGCAACAGTTCAGATCGCCTTTTTTTGTTGTTGTTGTTGCTGTTTTTAATGTGCAAACATGCTTCGTTTGTTTGATGTGGACGATTCAATATATTTGACAATTTATCTTTTTATATGTAAACATGCTTCGTTTGTTTGATGTGGACGATTTTATATATTTGACTATTTATTAATCTGCATTCATGTTTGTAATGCAACATACAAAAGCTATTCAAACTAGCAGCTAATGGAAAATCTGGTTACATGTAAAACTAACTGAACAGGGTGAACAATACGCATTTTTAGATTTCTAAATTTTTCAGGTTATCATCTACTGTTACATTTCTCAAAATCATAGCGCCAGGAATCAGATAAAACGCGTTTTTGTTCGTGCGTCTGCTGGGTGTGCGGTGTGTGCGTGCGTGCGTGCGTAGTGGTGTGTGTGTGTGTGTGTGTGTGTGTGTGTGTGTGTGTGGTGTGTGTGTGTGTGTGCGTGCGTGCGTGCGTGTGTGTGTGTGTGTGTGTGTGTGTGTGTGTGTGTGTGTTTTGTTTTGTTGTTTGTGTTGTGTGTTTGTGTGTTTGTGTGTGTGGGGTGTGTGTGTGTGTGTGTGGTGTGTGTGTGTGTGTGTGTGTGTGTTAATGGTCTCAAACCTTTACACAACATCACGAACATTTCAGCCCTCACCCCCTGTTTCTCAAAACAATATAAAAAAAAAAAATCTGTGATGTTAACGTTCCTTTCACGTCAAATTTGACGACTTTATCTTCTCTTTTGCGTCAATGCCAAAATGTTTCAGGAAGTTAAGTCTTGAAGAAAAATAAATCAAGCGGTTTTATTCCTTTCTGTAGTGTTGGCATAAAGAATCGCGAAGAGACGGTCATCGACGACATTGTACTGGCCAGTTCATCCCTGCAATAACAGAAACAATTTCATACAGATGCAGGTCAACCTTTCATATTGATCTTTTCATCGTGACTGACGGTCTGACAGCAGAGACCAGTATCATCTTATAATCTTAATCGGTAAACAATATCTCAGATGATGTAGCTTCTCTTTGAGCCGTGGCTTCCATGGATGGTTAACTCTATGTGTGCACAACAGTTTCTTGCAGCACCTGCAGCTGTGAAGAGTTGAGGCAGCAGCATCTGGCGCTGAAGTGCCTATGAGCCTTTGCCTTGCTTCTTCAGCATTTTGAATCTCGTGCTTTTTCACAGGTTTCAGCCCCTTTGTACACAGTAGATCTCAAACTGCTGCCGTCGTTTACTAATTCTTCCCATTTCTCTCCATCAGTAGAGAGCTCTCTTTGGGTGGTACTGCACTGGTCCTCGAAGTTCAACTTTGAGCGTCCACGATTTCTCGTTTCGTTCGAAAGTTCTCCATTGAGCTCTGTCTTAGGGATCTGGAATCTTCCATTCTTTTTACATGACCAAGACATCAGCGTCTTCTGGATCTGAGTATAGAGAAATACCCGCTTTTTAGAGCACTTTTGCATCAGGAATTTTGTCTTGCCTTTTTTTTTCTCTCCCATCTTCTGAGCCACCTAAGTGGCATTGCACCCATGCTGCTTAT
>CM065718.1:30797986-30800486 GCA_033310375.1 Conus canariensis
TTCTTCTGAGGTTTAGCAGGTTAACTTAATTTGGTTAATCAAATCTAAAGAGCATATTGCCAAACAACTTTAAACCACAGGTCAGCTTATTGACATTTTGCAGATTCAACAAAAAGATGATAATTATTACTAACACATTTATCTTTCTGTTCAGTGTTCACAATGTCAGCATCTCTCAATACATGACATTCTACAACTAAGCTATGTTAGTGTTTATAAGTTATACATGTACATTTCGCAAACCCTGATTCCATTAACACTTTTGAAATTAACCGTGGGAGCACACAAACGCATAAAATATGGATTTTTCTGACTACACATTTTGTTTTGTTTGTTTTGTTTTTTGCTGCTACTGCTGCTGCTGCTACTGCTGTTGCTGTTGTGGGGTTGTTGGTTTACGGCCTTACAATAATGGTAACTTCAGAGACATGAAAATGTTTTTATCGAATGGAAAAAAAGTCAGTTTGAAACATTTAAGCGTGATTCTTTTGAACCTGTTGACTTCATCGACCGGTCTGGCGAGGTGTTTTCAATAAAGGAATAAATCACAGCCTTATCATAGAGGGAAGCCTAACCTCCTCCCAGTAGGCCAATAAAGCAGTTTGCTGCATGATAAACGCGGCAATTATTGTTTTCAGTTCAGCTATCGACGTCTTCTTGCTCTGGACGGAAACCGCTGATGATCTCCGATGTGAGGCTTCGTCGCAATTGTTGTTATAGATCATGAAGTTCGTCAGCTTGCGCTAATGACCAGACCAAGACTCTGCGCTGATGGCACCAGGAGGAGTTGATCTGTGTCGGCGAGAGGAAGACTCTGATGGGGAGAGTAGAGCGAAAGAGGCGGGGAGCGAGGAGGTGGAGGTAGACTGAAACGGGGGATAGATGAGATGAAGGAAGGAGTGAGTAGAAAAAAAAGTGTGATGTTGCAGAAGGTGACATCTTGAGGGACGGCTCTTTTGCTTTGAAGGTCTGAGGTCTCTTCCTGTCTCTGTGTCTATTTTGGTTTGTCTGTCTGTCCCTAGGTATGTCTCTGTCTCTATATTTCTAAACCTCTTGCAAACCTAACCGACTCCCTTCTTTCTGCCATTCGATCTCTCCTCTTTCTCTCTACCTATCCACTCCTATCTGTGAAGCAATAGGGATCAAATATTACTTGTTTACTTTTTTCCCTAATTGAAAAAATCTCTCTCTCTCTCTCTCTCTCTCTCTCTCTCTCTCTCTCTCTCTCTCTCTCTCTTCTCTCTCTCTCTCTCTCTCTCTCTCTCTGAACTGTGTATCTTGTCTCACAAAAACAACAACATCAAATACAAAAGGCACCCTAAGGGTTTCCGTTTCCATGCACTCTTTAAGACTTTCCAAACAACCTCCCCGTTTATTTTATAAATTACCTTAAATATATCATCTGTGTCTCCACGTTCACCAAAACCACAATACTTTGTTGCCATCACCTTTGCACAACGCTTACACAGCTTCCTGAAGAGGATATAAAAAGGAAAAAAAAAAAGAACGAACTGACCAGCTCTCGTTAATGGTTTGGAGTTGTGTGTCAGGATACAAAGAATTCGTTCATCAAGCCATTCAAAATCAAAACATCCAGCTGGATGTCAGATAAGACCTGTGACTAAAAAAAAAACACACACTGATACAGGATTCTTTTTTCGCCAGTTTGTCTCTCTTTCTCTTTCTAATTATCTCGTTTCTTTTTTGTTTTTGTTTTTTTTCATTCTTTTGTTTGTCTTCCTCATGTTCTTCGCTCCTTTGACTCCCGTTCCCCCCCTCCATCACTTCCTTCTCCTTTTCTTTCTCTTCTTCTGTTTCCGTTTCTTCTTTTTCTTCTTCTTCTTCTTCTTCTTCTTCTTCTTTTCTTCTTCTTCTTCTTCTTCTCTCTTCTTTTTCTCTCTCTCTTCTCCTCCTCCTCCTCCTCCTCCTCCTCTCTCTTCTTCTTCTTCTTCTTCTTCTTCTTCTTCTTTTCTTCTTCTTCTTCTTCTTCTTCTTCTTCTTCTTCTTCTTCTTCTTCTTCTTCTTCTTCTTCTTCTTCTTCTTCTTCTTCTTCTTCTTCTTCTTCTTCTTCGCTTCGTCGTCGTCGTCGTCGTCGTCGTCGTCGTCGTCATTGTCGTCGTCGTTGTTGTCGTAGTTTTCGTCGTCGTCTTCGTCGTCGTTTTTGTCGTCGTCGATGTCGTGGCCATCGTTGTTGACGTATTCCTCGTCTCCTTAACACTCAAATTCGTTTTCGGTTATTTCTCTCTCTCTCTCTCTCTCTCTCTCTCTCTCTCTCTCTCTCTCTCTCTCTCTCTCTCTCTCTCTCTCTCTCTCTCTCTTAAAATGAGAAGAAGGTAAAGAAGAAGAAGAACAAGAACAAGAAGCACAGTTTCTTTTATTGATTCGAACTGCCTGAACCTAGACACACAATTTCACCATCCATCAAGGAAGCTATAAGATCACGAATGCACATGTCTGGCTGCGTCTGATGCACGATTCTACCTTTCTTGTGCGATAAACA
>CM065718.1:30805486-30815486 GCA_033310375.1 Conus canariensis
TTTTCCATCCCTCAGTGGTGATTCTACTGCCTTTCCATCCTTCAATGGCGATCCTCATGCCTTTCCCTCCTCTACGGTTATCCCGCTGCCTTTCCCTCCCTCTACGGTTATCCTGCAGTCTTTCCATTCCTCAACGGTTATCCTGCTCCCTCTCCATCTCTCAACGGTCATGTTGCTGTCTTTCCATCTCTCCACGGTTATCCCGCTGCCTTTCCCTCCCTCTACGGTTATCCTGCAGTCTTTCCATTCCTCAACGGTTATCCTGCTGCCTCTCCATCTCTCAACGGTCATCCTGCTGCCTTTCCATCCCTCAACGGTTATCCTGCTGCCTTTCCATCCCTCAACGGTTTTCCTGATGTTTTTCCATCCCTCAACGGTTATCCTGCTGCCTTTCCATCCCTCAACGGTTATCCTGCTGCTTTTCCATCCTCAACGGTTATCCGCTGCCTTTCCCTCCTATACGGTTATCCTGCTGTCTTTCCATTCCTCAACGGTTATCCTGCTGCCTCTCCATCTCTCAACGGTCATCCTGCTGCCTTTCCATCCTTCAACGGTTATCCTGCTGCCTTTCCATCCTTCAACGGTTATCCTGCTGCCTTTCCATCCCTCAACGGTTATCCTGCTGCCTTTCCATCCCTGATGTTTTTCCATCCCTCAACGGTTATCCTGCTGCCTTTCCATCCCTCAACGGTTATCCTGCTGCCTTTCCATCCCTCAACGGTTATCCTGCTGCCTTTCCATCCCTCAACGGTTATCCTGCTGCCTTTCCATCCCTCAACGGTCATCCTGCTGCCTTTCCATCCTTCAACGGTTATCCTGCTGCCTTTCCATCCCTCAACGGTTATCCTGCTGCCTTTCCATTCCTCAACGGTTATCCTGCTGCCTTTCCATCCCTCAACGGTTATCCTGCTGCCTTTCCATCCCTGATGTTTTTCCATCCCTGAACGGTTATCCTGCTGCCTTTCCATCCCTGCTGCCTTTCCATCCCTCAACGGTTATCCTGCTGCCTTTCCATCCCTGATGTTTTTCCATCCCTCAACGGTTATCCTGCTGCCTTTCCATCCCTCTAAATTAGACAACTGTGAAGCTCTTCACTCAGTGCTAATCTTTCTGCAGACATTAATCCACACACGCACGCACACACACACACACACACACACACACACACACACACACACACACACACACACACACACACACACACACCGTAGGAAGACACATGATCTGCAAACAGACTGGGGAGAGAGAAAACTATCTGCAGACACGCCGAGAAGGGGGAAAAAACGTAATCTGCAGATACATCGTGGAGGAAGAAACACTATCTGCAGACACACCAAGGAGACAAACATGATCTGCAGACACACCAAGGAGAGAAACATGATCTGCAGACACACCAAGGAGAGAAACATGATCTGCAGACACACCAAGGAGACAAACATGATCTGCAGACACACCAAGGAGACAAACATGATCTGCAGACACACCAAGGAGACAAACATGATCTGCAGACACACCAAGGAGACAAACATGATCTGCAGACACACCAAGGAGACAAACATGATCTGCTGACACACCAGGGAAGGAGAAACATGATGTTAAGCACACCAGGGAGGGAAAACATGATCTGCAGACACACCAGGGAAGGAGAAACATGATCTGACTGACAACCAGGGAGGAGAAACATGATGTTAATGCACACCAGGGAGGGAAACATTATCTGCAGACACACCGGGAGGAAGAAACACTATCTGCAGACACTCCAGGGAGGAAGAAACACTGTCTGCAACACCAGGGAGGAAGAAACACTATCTGCAGACACACCAGGGAAGAAACACTATCTGCAGACACACCAGGGAGGAAGAAACACATCTGCAGACACACCAGGGAGGAAGAAACACGATCTGCAGACACACCAGGGAGGAAGAAACACTATCTGCAGACACACCAGGGAGGAAGAAAACACGATCTGCAGACACACCAGGGAGGAAGAAACACGATCTGCAGAAACACCAGGGAGGAAGAAACACGATCTGCAGACACACCAGGGAGGAAGAAACACTATCTGCAGACACACCAGGGAGGAAGAAACACTATCTGCAGACACACCAGGGAGGAAGAAACACGATCTGCAGACACACCAGGGAGGAAGGAAACACTATCTGAACCAAAGAACACCATGGGAGGGAGAAGAAACACGATAAGGGCATGCAGACACACCATGGGAGGAAGAAACACGATCTGGACACAGAAACACTCTGCGACACGGAAGAAGAACACGATCTGCAGACACACCAGGGAGGAAGAAACACTATCTGCAGACACACCAGGGAGGAAGAAACACTATCTGCAGACACACCAGGGAGGGAAAAACGTCAGACCCATGGAGGAGCTCCTGTGTGATCTGTTGTATTCTTCCCAGCCGTGGGCGTTCCGAGTGAGCGTAGAAGAAGAAGAAGAAGAAGAAGAAGAAGAAGAAGAAGAAGAAGAAGAAGAAGGTAAGGTAATGTTGCTTATAGCCCAGCCGATCGCAAAGGGCCATATCAGGGCTGTCACAGCGTTGCGGTCAACTCACAACTCACTCATCAGACAACCCTTTAAAACATACCTTCTAAAATCACACTCGAAATTTTGTTTAAAAAAATCTTTCCACTGTAAAATCTCAGATCAGAGGGAAAATGTTAATCTCCCTCAGAAATTCAAAGATCACATCAGGCGGAACATCTCTGAACAAGGTTTTCATGGAGTCTGCTGTAGAATGTTTATGTCTCACATCATGCAAGTCCCAACGCTCTAAAAGATATATGTTTCATTGTGAGTGGTACATGACATGGAATACACCACGGAGCTTATTCACTCTTTAAAAGGTATGAATGAGTAAAAGAAGAAGAACAACAACAACAATAACGATATGTTCATTCATCATCATTATCATCATCATCAAGAACAGCTACGACAACAACAATGACGACGACGACGAGATCAACAGCAACGAGAACAACAACATCACAAACAACAACAAGAAGACAAGAGAAAAGAAAGAAAGAAAGAAAGAAAGGAAGAGGAGGAAGAACAGGAGGACACGATGACGAAGGAAGATCAAGAACAAGAACAAAAACTACAGGAAACACGTACTGCTCATCCCACAAAAGAAATGCTGTCTGTCGGGACAATTACGGGAGGCGTATAACATCAGGATAAGCAATAAAAACGTCATATCAATAAATAATAACCACTTCTCTTCCCTGACCATCCGAAGACAAAGAATTAAGCATCGTGCAGGTCATGTCGCACATTCAACGGCGTGCTCCCAATACGGTATGTTCTGGATAATCGCTGATAATACGAAGATATTGAAGAAATAAAGCAAGGGATAAATACGCATATAAGGAAAAGGTCCTCTCTCTTCCTCAATTTTCACCCTCATGGAAAATGTTCGTTATTATCGGCTTGCTGCGTCATCGTCAACGTCCTCGTAGATAATTACGGTTGTCAGTCTGTGCTGATTATCGGTCTCAGACATTTAGTGGAATGGACGGGTCTGTTTGCCACAGGGAGACAGAGCTCGGGGATTGGCGATCATGAAGGTGGTAGATATGCTACACGTGAGAGGACAGAACCGGTGAGAGTACAAAGAAATGTGGTGGGACGGTAGAATGAGCAAAATGGAAGTGTCTGGCGATAATGTTGTATGCATGATGTACATTTCGTTGCAGATTATTTCTCTCTCTCTCTCTCTCTCTCTCTCTCTCTCTCTCTCTCTCTCTCTCTCTCTCTCTCTCTCTCTCACGATAAGTATGCTTTTTGTATGCTTTAGTGGCTAGTCATGGTTAGTTAGTTGCTAGTCACTCTTAGGCTACGTGCATAGTGGACCCGGACCCGGCCGAGAAACAACACGGCCGTGCGCCATCCAGTTGTTCGGGTCCTTGGAAGCGTGCAGCGTGCATAATAGACCCGGACGGAGACGGCTGCCTCACACGAATTTGTTTTGTCTCGCGATGTGAAAAGGCGCTCACAAGAAAGCGAAAATTGATATTGTGGCGGAGGTAGAGGGGGAAAAAAAACCCACTGTACACACGCCACGCCGTTTGTCTGTGCACGTGATCATACATACATACACACACACATACATACATACATATATTATATATATATATATATATATATATATATATATATATATATTTGATTGTACAGGGTTTCTTAGGAAGCCTTTTGACAGGCGGAAGCTTGAACAATAAAGAATTGAACTCCGTGGGCGGTGTGACGCCTTACTCTTCATCACCCTACTTCATTATCTGCTCGTCTTATCTTCTGTTGGACGGTGCCGGCAGTTGGAAAAATTGACAGATCTGCTTTTTTTTCTTTATATACCTATATATCTAGCTTACCTGCTGGCACTCAGGGAAGAGGTCATTTGCTGATGAAGGCAAATAAAGCCGAAAATTTCAACTATAACCACGGCAGTTTGTTGTTCTGCTTTTTTCTTTTGGATATATATATATATTTATATATATTATAGTGATGAACAGTATGTCGTCACGCCGCCCACGGAGTTCACTTTTTTTTTCAAGCTTTCGCCTGTCAATATACAGATAGATAGATAGATAGATAGATAGATAGATAGATAGATAGATAGATAGATAGATAGATAGATAGATAGATGATACGCATATAGATACACATACAGATACTAAATGATAGACAGATAGATGTGGTGTGTGTGTGTGTGTGTGTGTGTGTGTGTGTGTGTGTGTGTGTGTGTGTGTGTGTGTGTGTGTGGATAAATGGATATGTGTGTACAAAATAGATTATAGATGTGTTACACAGAATTAGCTTTCTAATTGTTACGATCCAGATAATTTTCACACATTTACTATTAGTTCAATTTCAAACTTTGATTCTGGGCACTGAAAGAATAAATTGAGTGATTTTTGGCGTATCATGTGAAATGTGTTAAAATTATTAACATTGAATTATTTAACTGTGACAGCTAAAACCGTGAATAGAATTGACATTACTAAAACTGTAAGTCACACACACACACCACACACACACACACACACACACACACACACACACACACACACACACACACACACACACACACACACACACACACACAGATGAACATCCGCAAATTTGGTTATGATAGAGAGTCATAAGAAAGTGGATTAAATGAAAAAAAATTAATAATGAAATCAACTATAGAAGTACGAAATACATAAAAATTAACAATCTTTACTCTGAGAATATGTTAATGTATGCTGTGCATGTACGTACACTCTCACTTATACAACCAGACACACATACATACAGATGCTTTCACATGTAGATGCACACACACACGCCCACACCCACTTTCTCGCACCACCACCACCACCACCACCCCACATCCGCACACGCACGCGTCTGATCAAGTCAGCATATGGTAACAGTTTATAGTGTAGAACTGTATATATCATTCATTCAATAACTCTTTGGGCTTGTGGATAAAACTGTTTCTTGTTCTATGTGTTCTGGATTTGAAAAACCTAAATGTAGCAATTCGTAATATTTTGAAAGACGATGACTATGATTCTTCCCAATCTTTCTAGCCTTCCCTCTCACGCAGCGTTCATACAGTTCAGTTAGATTTACCCGTGTCACACTCACCATTCTACTGCACACATTTACCAATCTGTTCAAAACATTATTGTTTCTAAAACATAAAAGAAAACGTTAAAAATGGATTACATAAACTGATTACAAACCTTCAAGGACTTATGAATTAATGTGGATGTTCCTTTTTTTTTCCTTTTTTTTTTTTAGTTTTTGTAGAAAATATATCCGTGACTGGCACTTTCTGTTAATATGAATCATATTGGATATAAAGTTGAAGATTTGTATGTAACTTTGTTCATTTGGTGGGGGAAAAAAAGAAGACAGCATTTTTACTACTTACCAGTTCCTCCCAATTCTCTTGATATGTAGTCCTAAGCAGCAGAGAGAATATCTCTGCTGGCATGATTATGGTCATGTTTTGTGTAAACGAATGATCTTAGCATCACGACAGCGATCAGTTTCTCGTCGTTAACGTTGGAAAGAAAAATAAAACGTTGTTGTTGTTGTTTTTTTTAATCAGAGAAGTTCGGTCCCTTCACCCGGACGGCCGAGGAAAGTACGGTTTGCACGACCATCAAAATCACGGCTCTAATCACACGGGTCGGGCCGGGTGCACTATGCACGGCTTTGGCCGTCGCCAGTAAGTTGGAAAAGAGTTAGACCGGAGCAGGGTTTATTTCACCCGGACGACCGCAAGAAGAAGAAGAAGAACAACAACAACAACACAACAACAACAACAACTTTCAACAACAACGACGACGATGACGACAACGACAAGAAGAAGAAGAAGAACAAGAACAAGGAGAAGAAGAAAAAGGAGAAGAAGAACGACAACAAGTAGAGAAGAAGAAGAAGAAGAATCTGAAGCAGCAATATTTCTCGGCAAGTGATTAATGGCCCTGCCGGTTGAGCACCCCCTCATGTGATGATCCCTCCGTGTCATTAATGCCAGATATCCCTGACAAGTGTTACATAAACCACAGGAGGCCGCCAGCGGCGGAAGGAGACAATCCTCCCTATCAACTCATGCGGCTGATGATAAGCACACTTCTTTACACACATTTTCATAAATTTTCCAGGTTATCAAAAGAACTCATACCAGAAAAGAAGAAGCAAAAGAAAAAAAATGCATCGTAATTCTGGGAACTTCTAAGATATAATTCACAAAGAAATTTAAAACAAATGACTCGTATAAACAGATTGTATGTGCAAAATGATAAACTGCGTGCATGTTTTTTAAAAAAAAAGCCATGCAGCAAGTAATTTGACATTTCGAACTGTTGTGTTAATCATTATATGAAACAATGACATTCGATTGTAACACTTATTCTGCATTGAGAAATAGTAATAAACGTTTTAAAATTCATTTTGTAGTAAACATGGAACAACTGTTACTGGTATTTGTTTTATATTATTCGAAAAATGATTTGCACATTTTGGTCAAGGTATTTCATTCATCATCATCATCATCATCACACACACACACACACACACACACACACACACACACACACACACACACACACACACACACACACATCCTCATCCTCCCACCCCACCCCCACCCCGCTTTACACACACCACACACACACACACACACACACACACACACACACACACACACACACACACACCTCCCAAGAATGGGATTGGGGTGTGTTTGTTTTTATCTGTCTTGATTTTTTTTTCCTGTTTCATTATTAAACTTTCTTTTGTTTCTTTCAATGTTACATTGGCCAAGGGCAGATAATACAGTGAGAGTGGCTTAAGCGGAAGGCTAGGACAACTTCTGCTGCTTGGTTGAGACGAGTTACTGGTGTTTTGTCTCTTTGAACAACCGGAGCAAGAGCACCGGCGTAGACAATTATGATTATAAAGATGATGATAATCATGACGATAATGATGATGATGACGACGATAATGACAATGACAATGACGACGACGACGACGACGACGATGACGATGATGATGTTGATGATGTATGTGTATATGTAAGTGTGTGTGTGTGTGTGTGTGTGCGTGCGCGCGCGTGCGTGTGCGTGTGTGTGTGTGTGTGTGTGTGTGGTGGTGTGTGTGTGTGTGTGTGTGTGCGTGTGTGAGAGAGAGAGAGAGAGAGGAGAGAGAGAGAGAGAGAGAGAGAGCGCACTGTATCAGTGGCATGTGTAGTTTTAGTTGTATGAAGCAAGTCAGTAATTATACAACCAATCAGCTACGTTGCAGTTTTCAAGAGACAGGCAGACAGACAGACAGACACAGACAATGAGAGATGGAGAGAGAGATAAAGACAGAGAAAGAGACAGACAGACAGACAGATACAGAAGAGAGAGAGAGAGAGAGAGAGAGAGAGAGAGAGAGAGAGAGGATGACAATGACAATGATTTAATGTTATAAGGCCATGGGCACATAACACTGAAAAAAATGGGCAAATTAGGAAGGGGGGGAGGGGGGGGGGCAAGGAAACAAACAAGATATAAGCTTTCTACAAACCGCAAGAACACCAAATATTAGACGATTAAATAATGAAACTCGAAATAATAAATGGCACCAAGTGCATCAGCTTAGCGTATTCAAAGTCAGATTTCATCATCTGAATGAGAGAGAGAGAGAGAGAGAGAGAGAGAGAGAGAGAGAGAGAGAACGACGACGCTTTCAGCCTCAGAGAATAGGACACAACGGTGTCTTAGATTGCTTTGAATTTTGCATCTAACACTTTACGATGATTTCAAAGCAAACCAGACATAACACGACTGACTTCGTTAAAAAGAAATATCCAGTTTTTTTTCCCCATGGAATTCACATCATACTACCATCACGATCAGCATTTCACAATACTTCAGCATTTGCAGTGCTAATGCGGTGTTAAGTTCATTACTCATTTGAAAAAAATTATAAATAAAATAAATAAAACATTTAAAAAACATTTTTTTTAAAATAGTACGAAAATTAACGCTATTCAGGATCTCATTTCATTCGGTTCTTGCGTGATAGATAACCAAGCTTTGTTCCAACAAATTTGGTGCAGATTCCTGGCTGGAAAAGATCAGAAAAGAGGTTTTGCTGTTCCTGATGTTGCCGTGATCTGCTTCTCCAGTACAGCGTCTCTATCGGAGAGAAGAGTTATCGCCCTTTGTCGTGACTTGCTACGTCATAATTGAGGTTGCAGAATGAGAAGTCTCCAGTCTGTGATCATCGTCAGACTTGGGGTGGGCACGGAAGGGGTGAGTTGTCCGGTTTGCCCCAAAGGGACTGGAGAACTGCTGGACAAGTCTAGTGATGATGGTGATGATGGTCGTAGGAGTACCGTGATTGAGGTGGGAGAAAAAGTCGAGGATGGTTGAGAGAGAGATCGATTATTTGATGTGTGTGTGTGTGTGTGTGTGTGTGTGTGTGTGTGTGTGTGTGTGTGTGTGTGTGTGTGTGTGTGGAGGGGGAAGGGGGGGGGAGAGAGAGCGTGCATGGTGTGTGTGTGTGTGTGTGTGTGTGTGTGTGTGTGTGTGAGAGAGAGAGAGAGAGAGAGAGAGAGAGAGAGAGCATAGATAAGCACACACACACACACACACGCGCGCGCGCGCGCGCGCGCACACACACACACACACACACACACACACACACACTCACACACACACACACACACACACACACACACACACACCACACACACACACACACACACACACACACACACACACACACACACACACAAAGAAGAAGAAGAAGAATCCTGAAATACAAGCCTACAATAATACCCAAACATTTTCTTTTATAAGATCTCAACAACAACAACAACAAAGTCGAAAGCACCAACTTTTTTTTTTTTTTTTTTTGGCAAGTTATTAATGACTCTCCGGGCTGAGCACCTCCTCAGGCTCTAATCCTTCCGCGTCATCAGTGCCAGACATCTTGAAGAAGTGCTACATAAACCACACAAGGCCGAAGGTGGAAGACGTAAATCCTACGTGTCAACTCAAGCGGCTGATGATAAGGTTATTTCTTTACACACATTTTCATAAATTGTCCACGTGATCAAACAAACTTGTACTGAAAAGACGCCAAAAAAAATTGATATATCATAATCCTGAAAGCATTAAAAAGCATAATTCACAAACAACAAAATAATTCAAACAAACAACATTCTATGCGCAAATGCATAAGAAGTGTGCATGTGAAACAACAGTCTCACAGCAAGTAATTTGACCTTTCAAACTTTTCAAAACTTTCAAACCGTGTTTAAAAAGTACATCAAAGTGACTGTGCACAATAATTATGTGTTATGTCTTGAAAAACAGTGGGATTTCATTCTTAATCTATTCTGTGGTGAAGTAGGTCAGGTCATTATGGATGTTTGCATTGTACTGCTTGGTTGATGATGCGTACACTTTGGTTGTCAACATACTTCATT
>CM065718.1:30822986-30827986 GCA_033310375.1 Conus canariensis
CCTACCCCAGGGAGAAGGAAAACCTTGCTCAATATCGACTCTGTCTGGTCGTAGACCCTCACGTCTGGTTTCCTCTGTAAACATCCACGTGTATCTGGTTCTGTTGTGTCAGACGATACGCTAGTTATGTTCTGATCACAGAAATGGAGAATGCATAAGCGTCATGTCACGTTCCTTGAGATAGCGATTAAAAGGCTAAAAACACTTCCATGTCAAAGATTACTTCTCTGTCTGTCTGTCTGTCTGTCTGTCTGTCTGTCTCTCTCTCTCTCTCTCTCTCTCTCTCTCTCTCTCTCTCTCTCTCTCTCTCTCTCTCTCTCTCTCAAATTTGGTTTAGACGACGGTGGAAACCTTATTGAATATGGATAGCGGTTAGGCCGGCCCCGTGACTGGACATTTTGCTACAGCCAAGTTCAGGAGGTAGCAAAAAATACGTTGTCACCGTGTAGTGTGCATGTTTCTGGGTCGCGAGGACGGAGCATTGGGGACAGCGTGAACTCTGTTGTCATAAGACAAGCGTGCAATGAAAATCCCGTGCGCGATATCTGTGTTGGATGTGTGTACACGGCAGTGTCGGATCACGTGGATAATGTTGAATTTGTTGATGTGCTGCATGAAACTGATGTCAAGAATAAAACTGTTGATGTTGTGAATTGCCATGTTGATGGTCCTGTGACAGAAACTACAAAGGATGATTATTTGTTGTCCGTGCCGAATAATGATTTAAATTCACTTGACAGTGATGTTAATAGAACACAATTGTCTTTTTCGAAGGATAAACATTGTGCTGATGACGACATGTTTTTTGATACATGTAATCATAGTGACAGATATCTGAATTTAAATGGAAAAGATACTGATGATGTGTGCCTGGATTTACATCAAAATGATTGTGGTCATTGCGGTCCAACAGAATCAGGAAGACAGAGGGACGATGGTTGTATATATGGGGTCATAACAAGTAGCTGTGGTGATTTTAAGACTGGGATAAAAGTGGCCAGTGTGTATACAACTAAAACAGTCAGTGGTGATAACCAGTGTGACAAATAATGAAGCTACCCGTGGCGTGGACAGTGAAATAAACAATTGTGGTGACAGTGCAACGATGAATGAAGCAGACAGATGTGTTGATAGTATGACAGTGAATGAGCCCGTCAGTGATAGAGACAGAGTGATGACGAACGAAATAGAGAGTGGTACTGACAAGAGGAGTGACACTATGATGTCAAATGACACAGGCTGTGGTGGTGACGGTAGTGGTGCAAGTGTTATAGAGAATGAATCACATCGTGGTGGTGACAGTGTGACAGCGAGTGAATTAGACGGAAATAGAAACAGTGTGACAGCGAGTGAATTTGACGAAAAGTGGAGATAGTGTGACGGCGAATGGATCAGACAGTGATAGTGACAGTGTGACGACGTATCAATTAGTTAGGGACGGTGATAGAATGTCGGCGAGTGGTACAGACACTGAAAAAGATACGGAGTGGGCGAATGATTGTGACGGAAGTGTTAACAGTGACAGCTCGTATTGCCGTGATTTTGGTACTACGAATAAATTTGTAAATAGTTTTTCCTTCCTCCATTGGAATGTATGTGGGTTGTTTAATAAATTAGACAATTCACACTTCATTCAATTTATTTCTTCTTTTGATTTTGCTTGTTTGGTTGAAACGTTTGTTGAAAATTTTGAATCAAGTTTATTTAAAGATTATAAAATATTCGTTAAACCAGCTGTCAAACTTACAAGGCAAGGGAGAAGTTCGGGAGGAATAATTTGTTTGATACGGAAATATCTTCTTCCATATGTGCATGAGGTTGATTGTGAGAGTCCTTATTCTATGATATTTATACTTGATAAAGGATTTTTTGGTCTACATAAAAATGTTTTACTTGTATGTACGTATGTTCCTCCTGAAAATTCGCCATATTATACTATCAATGGTTTCGACAATGGCATTGACCTGTTGGAAAATTGTGTTGTGAATACGTTGTTGTCTTTGGAAGACACTGAAATACTGTTATGTGGTGATATGAATGCCAGAACGTCTGATAAATTCCCAATACTTTTAGATGAGCTTGAATTACATGTTGTTCATAATAAGAATGATAATCGTATAAAACGAACTTCTCAAGATAAAATCTTAAATGCATATGGAAAGAAATTTTTGGATATGTGCACTGTTTTGGGACTGTACATTTTAAATGGAATGTGCAATGGCGACCTTAAGGTCGTTTTACATATATTTCTGATGCAGGATGCAGTGTAAATGACTATTTTTTGTTGTCAAGAAACGGTTTTGAGCTTCTTTGTGAACAGTTAACTCTTACTGTTGTGGAAAGATTTGAATCTGATCACATGCCCCTTGTATTACGTATTGCCAAACAAAAGGAAGAGAAATGCACAAATAATGACTCGAATGATCAAAATAACCAGTTTATTGTTAAGTATTTCTGGAACAAGGATTATCCCTAGTATTCAATCGTTCCATGTGCTCTCAAGATGTTAAAGAGAAGATGGCAACAGCAGAAGGTCTTATACATAGTGATGTAAATGAAGCAATACGCAGATTTGAGGTGATCATGAAAGATCAAGCTGAAATTATGAAGAAAAAGGCAGTTTTAAATAAAAGTATTCCTAGTGATGATAGTTGGTATGATAAGGACTGTAAAACATCAAAACGTAAAATGCTTAGTTTGTGGAGAAATTTCTGTATAACTTTGGATAAAGATGATCGAGTCGCGTTCTGTGTTGCAAGACGTGAATATAAAAATCTAAATAAAAGGAAAAAGAAAGAACACAATGATTCATTGCTAAATGTATTGATTAATTCTGTGAAGAGTCAACAGGAATTTTGGGAAACTGTACACAAGATTGCAAGGAGAAGATTTCAATTGTCAAATAATATCTCTGTAACTGAATGGTTCGATCATTTTAGAAGCTTGCTGGAGAAAAATGAAGAAAATAATATTACAGAGAACATAGTTCACGAATATGAGGAGGAGGAATTTCCGTACGAAAGAGCAATATCTCGAGAAGAAGTGTTGCTCGCAATCAGAAAATTGAAAAATGGAAAATCTGCTGGCCCTGATGGTTTAATTGGTGAATTTTTTAAATATTCTGGCGAGTCCGTCTTGAATTTCTTAGTGAAGTTGTTTAACTTCCTCTTCGATAGTGGCGCTTACCCTGACAGCTGGAAAGAATCTATAATTGTACCCCTGTTCAAGAAGGGTGATGTTAACAATGTAAATAATTATAGAGGTATTTCATTATGCAATATTTGTAGCAAACTTTACAGCTCGGTTATTAATAGTAGGTTATATGAATGGGTAATTCAAAACAATATAACTGGAGAGCATCAGGCGGGGTTTAAAAGAGGTTATTCTACAATTGATCATATATTTACCCTGCTTGCTGCTGTTCAAAAATAACTCGTAAAGAATCAGAAGTTATATGTTGCCTTTGTGGATTTTGAAAAGGCTTTTGATTCCATTTCTCGAAAATTGTTATGGCCTGTTTTGTTAAAAACTGGAATCAGGGGTAAGTTGTACAGTACAATAAAGAGTATGTATTGTGAGCTAAAGGCAAAAATACGATCAGGCGCAAAATTATCGGAATTCATCAAGTGTACAAGTGGGGTTAAACAAGGAGATGTCTGTAGTCCGATTTTATTTTCCTTATTTATTAATCAGTTAGCTGAACAATTAAGTAGTGGGGGAAAACAAGTGCAGGTTAACAATTCTTCCATCATTATAGTAATGACTTGGCAAAGATCTGAAATTTTATAAAGAGAAAAAAAAAATTGAAGATGAAGAAAATGTATATCATGAATATAAAAACCCTTCACTAGCTGCTAGAGAGAACCATCGCAATCCCTCCCGAAGACAGATTTATATGTGTTGCCTGCACCTAGGCCTTTCGTCCGCTGGATCAGACTCATCAGGGAGACACGGCTGATTGTGTCTGTGCTCTTGGCGTCAGATAGAGACATACCACAGTCCGTAATTCTGTGGTGTTCTCACCACCAAGGGTTCAAAAAAGAATCCAACAGCACCCCAAAAGCAGCCAGCGAAAGGTATTAAATAAAACAAAACGAAAGTGTGGAGAGGAAAAAAGCTGCTGAAAAACTAAGAACATTATGCAAACAGTATAAAATGTAGGGAACAATCTTTGAGCCTATGCTTGAGGATCCATTTAAGGATGCAAGGGAGATCAAAAGATATGGAACAGTCTGAGTGGTCAGCTCTGCTGTTCAATAACCCAAACATTGTCAGCGGCTAAGAATTGAGCAGAACAACCTTTACCTGGATCTCCTAAGAGATGCAATCACCCACTGGTTGACCAAACAATATAATGCTGAACAATTAAGTAGTGGGGAAAACAAGTGCAGGTTAACAATTCTTCCATCATTATAGTAATGACTTGGCAAAGATCTGAAATTTTATAAAGAGAAAAAAAAATTGAAGATGAAGAAAATGTATATCATGAATATAAAAACCCTTCACTAGCTGCTAGAGAGAACCATCGCAATCCCTCCCGAAGACAGATTTATATGTGTTGCCTGCACCTAGGCCTTTCGTCCGCTGGATCAGACTCATCGGGGAGACACGGCTGATTGTGTCTGTGCTCTTGGCGTCAGATAGAGACATACCACAGTCCGTAATTCTGTGGTGTTCTCACCACCAAGGGTTCAAAAAAGAATCCAACAGCACCCCCAAAGCAGCCAGTGAAAGGTATTAAATAAAACAAAACGAAAGTGTGGAGAGGAAAAAAGCTGCTGAAAAACTAAGAACATTATGCAAACAGTATAAAATGTAGGGAACAATCTTTGAGCCTATGCTTGAGGATCCATTTAAGGATGCAAGGGAGATCAAAAGATATGGAACAGTCTGAGTGGTCAGCTCTGCTGTTCAATAACCCAAACATTGTCAGCGGCTAAGAATTGAGCAGAACAACCTTTACCTGGATCTCCTAAGAGATGCAATCACCCACTGGTTGA
>CM065718.1:30837986-30842986 GCA_033310375.1 Conus canariensis
AGAGAGAGAGAGAGAGAGAGAGAGAGATATGTGTGTGTGTGGATATATATATATATATATATATATATATATATATATATATATATATATATATATATTTGTTGTATTAAAAACAAGTTAAAACCAAGCTTAAAAAGGGTGTTTTAAGCTTGGTTTTAACTTGTTTTTAATACAACAAATGTCGCTCCCACTGTGGTTGAGCACTATTTTTAAAATAACGCTGATCCTCAGTATTATTCTCTCTCTCTCTCTCTCTCTCTCTCTCTCTCTCTCTCTCTCTGTATATATATATATATATATGTATCTATATATATATATATATATATATTGTGTGTGTGTGTGTGTGTGTGTGTGTGTGTGTGTGTGTGTGTGTGTGTGTGTGTGTTAGCTATTAAAACACTTTTCCATATTTTCATTCTGTTGAGTGAGAGACAGAGGGTGAAGTGACACTTGACACTTTGACACTTTAATGTCATTGACTTACAGTCCTAATGACATAGGTGATGCGTCATTTTCATTTTTTAACACAAAAAGAATGATCAGCCTTATGGTTCAGCAATGTGCAAACGAGCAAACAAAGTTACTAACATGAAACAAAAAATATAACGAAAACCATCTTTCTAAACGAAAGTGACACTGTATGAAAAATGGCCACCCAATGCCGGTATAAATTGTTTTCACAATATCAAAGTTCAACATACTAAGGTTCTTATATTTGTATCGGTGACTTTCTTCATATATGCATGTATACGACGTTCTCTCTCTCTCTCTCTCTCTCTCTCTCTCTCTCTCTCTCTCTCTCTCTCTCTCTCTCTCCTCTCTCTCTCTCTCTCTCTCTCTCTCTCTCATTACTACCTTACCTAAGAGATGAAAATACTAAACTTACTGCCAGGGTGGAAGCCTTGGACAGAAAGGTGGATGATTTGGAAGGTCGGTCAAAAAGAAACAATGTTATAATACATGGCATTCCTCGTAGAGATAATGAGACTTGGCAGAACTGCGAGGAACTGGTGACAGATATGCTTACTGACAAAATGGATATTACAGATGACGTTCTTTTTGACCGGGTGCACCGTGTAAACGCGAAGCCACACTCACCAATAGTTGCACGTTGCACGTTTTTCAAAGATAAAGAAAAAATTATGAGAGCAAAACAGAAACTGAAGGGCACTGAAATTTTTGTGGCTGAAGACTTTTCTTTCCGAGTCAGGGAGACAAGAAAGAAGCTCATCCCACATTTGAAGTCCGCTCGGTCACAGGGCAAAAAAGTGACTATGGTATATGACCACATAGTAATTGACAGTAAGAAGTTCGGTTTAGATGTCAGTGACAACCTGGTAGAGTTGGGATAGGATTCCGGCCGGCCCAGTCAGAGGAAAATGCCCCTTTGGCAAAGTCAGAGGGAGGCGAAATTCAAGTTGCCACCGCACGAGATGCATATTCCTACTTCACGTGCTGGCACTTTAACTGGGTCAGTGAACGATGCCGCCTTCATGGAGATAGGCTTAAGCGACGAAAATCCCGTGCAGTTTGTCACTGACATCGGTGTTGACGGCAATGTGTTGAATTTAGATGACACACGATCGGGTGATGTGTTAACTGAGAAAAGGATGGATTTAATTTTTGATCACCATGTTTCGTGTGATTTGTATTCTGTTGTACATTGTGATGCCATGTTACCTACAGCAAACAGTGGTGTATATCAGGATCATCTGAGTGTTTTAGAGAGAACGTGTGTGGAAGGGCAGGGAGACTATAGTGGTGAATGTATTCATACTGATGAAATAAATGAAAGTGTTGTATGTGAAAGTACGGGTGAAAGAAAGAAGGGTGATGGTTTTGTACTTTTGCATGGGACTGGTTGTGTCGATGACTCTGTGAATGTGGATAGTAATTGTGTTACAGAAAATGAAACTTATGGACATGGTGGTGGCTGTGTGGCTAGTCATGGATATGACACTCAGAATAGTGTTGTAACTGAAAATATTTGTCGTCTTCATAAGGATACTCGCTCGGATAGTGATAAAAGTAAGAAAAGTCGTGCAGGTCAAAATGTACATAAATTCGTAAATAATGCGTCATTTCTCCACTGGAATGTTTGTGGATTAATTCGTAAATTACGTGACAGAGATTTTATTAAGTTTATTTCTTCTTTTGATTTTGTCTGTTTGGTTGAAACCTTTGCTGAATCGTTCGAGTTGAACATTTTTCCGGAACATAAATTGTTTGTAAAACCGGCACTTACGAAACAGGGTCGGTGTTCAGGAGGATTGGTTTGTATGGTACGGAAAAGTCTTCTGCCATATATTAAACAAGTGGATTGTGACTTTCAGTATGCAATGTTATTTATGTTTGATAAAGACTTTTTTTGTTTTAGTAAGAATGTTTTGCTCGTATGTGCGTATGTCCCTCCGGAAAATGCACCTTTTTACACCATGTGTGGTTTAGATAATGGTATTGAATTGTTGGAAAATTGTGTTGTCACTAATTTAATGTCTTTTGATGATGTGGAATTACTATTTTGTGGAGACATGAACACAAGAACTTCCAATGTTTCTCCAGAATTTGTATGCGAAAGTGATTTATACATGAACTATGTCAAGGAGGTTAACAGTAAACATGAAAGATGCTCTCAAGACAAAGTATTAAATTTGTATGGGAAGAAATTACTTAGCATGTGCACTGTATTGGGACTGACAATTT
The DNA here is from genome assembly GCA_033310375.1 of Conus canariensis. Lineage (NCBI taxonomy): Eukaryota > Metazoa > Mollusca > Gastropoda > Neogastropoda > Conidae > Conus > Conus canariensis. The sequence continues at coordinate 30,840,690 of CM065718.1, forward strand.
TAAATGGAGTATGTAATGGCGACCTTGAAGGCCGTTTCACGTACATTTCTGATGTAGGGAGCAGTGTAAATGACTACTTTTTAGCATCTGTTCAACTTTTCGAATTATTGTATAAAAGGATTACGCTTAATGTGATGGAAAGATATGATTCTGATCACTTACCACTAGTGCTGTGTATTGGAATGCAGACTGATCAAATACATAACAATTTTGCTTCTAGTTTACAGAATAGTGAGTTCGTTGTTCAGTATTGCTGGAATTCAGAATATGGTCAACAGTTTACGTATCTCATGAATTCACCAGGGGTTCTAGAAACACTGAAAGCTGCTGAAAACCTTATTTGTGAAGACGTTAACCAAGCGTTGTCTTTATTTAATACAACTGTCAAAGAACAAGCTGAAAGTATGAGGAAAATTAAACAAGTAAACAAGAATTTCGAACAGGGTTGGTTTGATCATGAATGCAGGGAAGCCAAAAGTAAACTACGTAAATTATTCAGATTTTTTTTTTGAAAACATTAGATAAAGATGATAGAACAGAATTCTGTATAGCAAGAAGGGAGTACATAAATTTAAATAAAAGAAAAGAGAAAGAATGCAATGATTCTTTGCTGAATGATCTTATGTCTTCAGTTAAGAACCAGCAATTATTCTGGAATACTATACACAAGATCTCAAGAAAGAAAACACAACCTGTAAATAGCATTTCAGTACAAGACTGGTTCTTACATTTTAAAAATGTGTTAGAAAAGGGTGAGCAAGAGTCCACAGTGATCAATGAGGCGATACATTGTGAAGAAAATACATATGATAGACCAATTTCCAGAGAAGAAATATTACTAGCGATTAGAAAATTGAAAAATGGTAAAAGTGCTGGACCTGATGGTATTATTGGAGAGTTTTTCAAGAATTCTGGTGAGTTTGACGTAAACTTTTTATGTAAACTGTTTAATTTTCTGTTTGACACCGGGATTTATCTCGATGATTGGAAAGAATCCATAATATTGCCCTTGTTTAAAAAGGTTGATGCAAATGATGTAGACAATTACAGAGGTATTTCTTTATGTAATATATGCAGTAAACTTTATAGTTCCATTGTTAATAAGCGATTACATGAATGGATATCTCAGAATAATGTAACAGGAGAACACCAAGCAGGATTCAAGAAAGATTATTCCACAGTTGATCATATGTTTAGCCTGTTAGCCGCAGTTCAAAAACAATTTGTAAATAATCAGAAGTTATATGTTGCTTTTGTGGATTTTGAGAAAGCTTTCGATTCAGTTTCACGGAAACTACTATGGCCTATTTTATTAAAAAAAAAATGGAATTAAGGGTAAACTGTATCGTTGCGTAAAGAGTATGTATTGTGAGGTGAAGGCTAAGATCAGATCCGGAGCAAATTTATCAGATTTTGTCATGTGTACCAGAGGAGTTAAGCAAGGGGACGTCTGTAGTCCAGTTTTGTTTTCTTTGTTCATAAATGAATTAGCTTTGGAAATTATTCAAAATGGAAAGCATGGTGTAACCTTTGACTTTTTGGAATTATTTGTGTTGCTTTTTGCCGACGATATTGTCTTATTGTCTACAACGGTCGTTGGACTTCAAAGACAGCTGAATAGCTTGTATTCTGCTGCAACCAGATTAGAACTAAAAGTAAATATGAATAAGACCAATATTATTGTCTTTCGTAAAGGTGGTTATTTGGCTCGAAATGAGAGATGGATTTATGACGGTCAGTGTATTGCTGTAGTCAATGCATATAAGTATTTAGGATTCTATTTCACAACCAGATTAAGTTTCACTTTTGGATGCCAAGATATTGCAAACAGAGCAAAGAGAGCAGTTACAGTTATACTTCACATTTTATATAAACTGAATTGTAGCGCTTTTATAGTTTTCTCAAAGCTGTTTGACTCTCAGGTGCAGCCAATCCTACAATATGGAGCAGAAATTGGGCACTTGAGAAAAGCGTCGTAATCGAAAATGTGCATTTGTATGCTATGAAAAAATTTTTGAATGTAGATAATCGAACACCGAATGATTTAGTATATGGTGATCTGGGAAGATATCCGATTTATGTTAATTCGTTTTTGAAATGCATTAAATACTGGCTGAAAATAACAAGAATGGACGAAATTAAAATACCTTTTAAAGCTTATAAGATATTGAGAAATTTGGATTGTAATGGCAAGAAGACATGGGCTACCAATGTTCGTCACTGTTTAAATTCATATGGCTTTGCTTATGTTTGGGATAACCAGGGCGTTGAAAATATCGTAGGGTTCTTGAAATGTT
>CM065718.1:30847986-30850486 GCA_033310375.1 Conus canariensis
TTTACACACACACACACACACACACACACACACACACACACACACACACACACACACACACACACACGCACGCACGCACGCACACACACACACACACACATACACACACGCACACACACACACACACACACACACACACACACACACACACACACACACACAACAATGCTAATAATGGCACAGACAGTGTTAGGTAGGTATCCAAGGTCTGACCAAAAGGATGGGCTAATGCACAGATCAGACATGTTCTGAGTCCAAGACATGAGACCCTTTTCTTAAATTACCTCATCGTAATCTTAAATTCATTAATCCATAAGCATGGAAAAAAATTGCGCGGTGTGTTCTGGAAATATATCAGATGTGGTGTAGCATACATGGACCAGTCGGCACGCAGTGACATCTCCTTGATGAAACTGAAACTAAAACAGATGATGACCAGATTAAAGAGCGCCACAGCAGAAATACCACTGAAGAATGGTTGAAATGTGCCCATATCTCTTTAACCTGTTTCATGGTTGGGTGGACAGCGCACTTGACTGCGATCAAGGTGTTTCATTGGGTCAGCTGAACGATGGATGGACTGGAATCTGGATCTGAGAGTCTATGACCACGTCCGTAGATTCCAGAGGTTGTACTGAACTGTTAACTGTGTACAGTTAGAAATTCTCTTGGCAGTGCTGTTTCTGGCTGGCCTAAGTTATTTGAGTTGTTTGTACATAGGTTTGTCAGTTCGCGTTGCCTGATTCTGCACTTTGGTGTACATTGCTAAGCAAAAAAGAAACGCTCTTCGTGTCTTTTGTTTGTTCGTTTCACTTGCTTTGTCGGCTCAGAAAATGGGCTTTTGCTCTTCCATTCACATTTTATTTTCTAAATGTTTAGACCTATCATACTTTATCAGTGTGTATTACATTGCCAGCTCTCTCTCTCTCTCTCTCTCTCTCTCTCTCTCTCTCTCTCTCTCTCTCTCTCTCTCTCTCTCTCTCTCTCTCTCTCTCTCTCTCTCTCTCTCCCAGTGACAAAACAAAGGAAGATAAACAGTTAAAGAAATTTCTGAGGCAGTGCTGAGCTTCTAATCTATTATTAACTGAAGGAGAAGTAAAACGAAAGAAGAGAATAGTGAAAGAAAGAAAGAAAGCAAGAAAGAAAAGAAAAGAAAGAAAAAAAACATGCGTTTCAAAATAAAGTAAAACTAAACATTTTGTTTTGAACACATGAAAAAGAAAACATCAGTTTAGAAATAAAGGAACATTAAACACTTTATGTTGAAATAAAAATGAATAATAAACAAACGACAGCAGCAATTTTGTTAAAGACAACCAAGCAAATATCTTCTGGATATTCATTTTAGAAAGAAAAGGGAGTGTGTATGGTGATTTGCTTGTTGAACGAGCGCTAAAAGCTGAGCTCCGCTACACCTTCCTCCAACCCCTTCATCTCCCCCTTCTCCTCCTCACCACCCCTCCTTCGCAGCCCCTTCCCCTCCCAATCCCACGTCCTTCTCCCCCTCCACAGTCTCCTACCACTTCCAAATATCATACCCACCTTATTAGATGGACAGTATGGGGACATGGCCAACACCACTGGCGCGGCAGCCCCAGGATGAGTTTAGGAGGAAAAGATCCACCCTGCTTTCATATGTACTGAATCTGATACTTCAGGAACAGAAGCAGGAACTTCAGCGTTTCTGTGATGATTTCCTTCTTTCGTAAGCACTAAAAGCACTGCTTTCCTCACCACCACCACCCCCTCCCTAACCTCCTACCTTTTCCTCACCTCCTCCCTACCACCACTCTTTCCCGTCCCTTCCCCTTCCCAGTCCCGTGTCTTTTCCACCTCAATAATCTCCTACTGCTTCCAATCCTATGCCCACATACTGAATGTGGCGAGGGTCGATTGTAATTCCGTCCCTTCCAGCTCATGTCGATGGACAGCAGTGAGACCTGGCTGGCACCACCGGTAGCATCAGGATTAGTTGAGGAGGACAGATCCGCACTGAATCTGATACTTCAGGAACAGAAAGTTCAGCAGACATCCATACTGACTGTATCTCAGAATGTCTTGGTTCACTTGGACTTTGACATGTTGAGGTCAAGGTGAGGGGGTTTATTTATATAAGAATGTATCGCTGTGCCGTGAAATGTGTTAATTTACACACTGTGGGCTAACAGGATTAAAACACTGTTGAAACCAAACACCCAATATATAAAGGTTATAATTTGGATGTGTGCTCACGTGGTGTGTGTGTGTGTGTGTGTGTGTGTGTGTGTGTGTGTGTGTGTGTGTGTGTGTGTGTGTGTGTGTGTGTGTGTGTATGTGTGTGTGTATGTGCATGTGGTTGTGCTGTGTGTGCGTGTCTGTGTGTGTGTGTGTGTCTATGTGTGTGTGTGTCTGGTGTCTGTGTGCGTGTGCGTGCATGCAGGAATTTGTATGTGTGTGTGTGTGTGTGTGTGTGTGTGTTGTGTGTGTGTGTGTGCGTGTGTGTGTGTGTGCATGTGCGTGT
>CM065718.1:30857986-30862986 GCA_033310375.1 Conus canariensis
GGGTTTTATTAGGCTGGCTGAAAGTAGGCGGATTACAACTGGCATGGAGATGTCAGTGTATGTGGCCACTTCGCTAGATTCCAGAAGCAGCACTGGACTATGCATGGTGTGCAGTTAGAAATTCTCTTGACAGTATTGTTTTTGATTCACCAACGTTTCCGGTCGCTTCTTTATATGCTTGCAGTTCCGTTTGCTTACTTGCGAATTTAGGTATACATTGTTAAGCAAAACATTTCTTCATGTCTTTTCTTCTTGTTTTTTTTTAATTTGCTTGCTTTCGCAGCTTATAAAATGGGCCTGGGCTCTTACATTCCTATTTTCTCTTAAGCAACAGGCCTGTTAAACTTAATTCTATCGTGTGCATGGCACTGCTCTCTCTCTCCTCTCTCCTTCTCTCTCTCTCTCTCTCTCTCTCTCTCTCTCCTCTCTCTCTCTCTCTCTCTCTCTCTTATTTCTTTCTCCCTTCTTTCATCTCTTTCTGTCTCTATATATTCTATCCGTCTGTTTTGATAATGACAGAACAGGAATAGGCAAACGATGTAAGTCATTTCCGAGCCAGCTGTGAACCTGCGATGTATAATCAACAAAGCGAGAGGCAAAATTAAAGAAGAAAGAAAGGAGGAAAAAAGGAAAGAAAGAAAGAAAGAAAGAGAGAGAGAAATGGAAATAAAGAAAAGAAAAGAAAGAAAGAGAAAGAAAAAAAAAGAAAGAAAGAACGAAAGAAAGAAAGAGGAGTTTCAATTCATTTGAAGCCCCAAAACAAATCTGATTTAAGAAAACAAAAGACAATGACACAAAACTACACTAGTATAACCAACATTTTTCAGATCTTTGTTTGAGAAAAAAAAAATCATGGGGTTTGTGTGGTTTGCTTCTTTCAACAACGTTAACACCACTGACCTCAGCCACCAAGAAAGAAAGAAGAAACGAAAGAAAAATAGAAAGAGGAGTTTCAATTCCTTTAAAGCCAAAAACTAATTCTAATTTTTTTTTTTTAAATAAAAATAAAAAGACAATGACACTTAACATATAACAGTTTCCAGACTTGAGAAAAAAAAGTCGTAGGGTTTGTGTGCTTTGCTTCTTTCATGAACACTGACAGCACTGGCCACACTTACCCCCATCACCTTTCCCTCATCTTCTCTCTCCTCCTCCCCCACTCGCCACCCCCCCCCCCTCCCGTTCTTCCCATCACCTTCCCCTCCCAATCTCGCTTCCTCTCCACACACCCCCCCCCCCTCCCCTCCACAGTCATCAGCAGAGTCCAATCCCATGCCCACATATTGAATTTGGCGAGGGTCGATTGCAATTCGGCCCTCTCCAGCTCATGTAGATGGACAGCAGTGGGCCCCCGCTGGGTACCACTGGTCGCACCAGGATAAATGTAGGAGGAAAGATTCACCGTTCTTATGGAGATGGACAGCAGTGGGACCCGCTGGGTACCACTGGTAGCACCAGGATAAATGTAGGAGGAAAGATTCACCGTTCTGCCATATGTACAGAACCTGATTCTTCATGAATATAAACTTCAGCAGACATCCCGACTGACTGAGAATCAATAATTCTTGGTTTTGGTGGACAAGTCTGTTTGTATAAGAATGTGTTGCTGTCCTGTATGGTGTTTTCGTGTATGCTTTGTGGCTTAATGGAATTAAAACACAGTTGAAAGCAAACAACTTATATCTGTACGTCAGGCATCGTATTAATTTCAGACGGGTGTGCGCGTCTTTCTGTTGCTTCTGTTTGTTTGATGAGGCTGTGTGTGTGTGTGTGTGTGTGTGTGTGTGTGTGTGTGTGCGTGCGTGCGTGCGTGCGTGCGTGCGTGCGTGCGTGCGTGTGTGTGTGTGCGTGTGTGTGTGTGTGTGTGTGTGTGTGTGTGTGTGTGCGTGCGTGCGCGCGCGCGCACGCGTGTTTTCACGTACGTGTTTATATATTTCTTGGTACCCATGCATGTATACGTCAATGGTATGTACGCAAGCATGAATGCATGCATGACTGTCCGTTGTTCTTCATTCAAACCCACTTGAACCTGTGTGAGATCAAGGGCTGGTAGTCTACATGAGAACGATCAATGTCAGACCACCCAGAGGCCACACATCGGAGACGTCCCCGCTCTTCCATGAAGTCACGCACTGGGATGCTCTGTCATGATTGCTTGGATTCCAGCCACAGGCAAGACACTCTTTATTAAGCCCTTTTTACCGACAGAGATCGTTGCTTTTCTGGCAGTGCCAGACTGACTGTCTGTCTACTTTCTCGCCAGGGGACAGCTGTCTGTTTCATCCGTAGGTACCCACTGCACGTCATGAACTTATCATAACTTGGGAGTCTCATCAGAGACGTGTATAGGATGTCTTGCCCAAGCTCTACCTCCTGGAGTTTCGTGCGTTGTGAGATCACGTAATTGAGTTTCGTCCAGTTAAATGATAAGTATGTCCCTGAGAATGTTTTTCAGATACCATGACTTGTGGCAGTCGAGGAGGGAGCGATGAGGGGGAGGAAGCCAAAGGAGTTGTGTGGGAGGTGGAGTATGTCTCTTGGTGAGAATGGAGCTGAAAGATCATCTGTGTGTATAATGATAAAGGGACCCTGATGGGCATGGGAGGGGTGGGGGGGGGGGGCTGAGGCCATTTTACAAAGTTTATACTACATTTTCTTTGTTTTACGATGTCTTATCGTTCATTGTTTAATTTCAGATTGCCATGTTATGGAGCTTGCTTAAAGCGTAAGGATTTTACGATTCGCTAATTACATTTTACAATGGTGGTATGTGACAGGTTTTATCTAGTTTCTAGACAGTGCTTAGTTTGTAACCCCTGCCTTCCCTAATTCCTCTTCTGCCCCCATCTGTGCATACCTTCCCCTATCTTCTCGCGATCTATTTCTCAACCTTCTTTATTCTCCATCACTCTCCCTATGTCTTTCTCTCTCTCTCTCTCTCTGTCTCTCTCTCACTCCTCTCTCTCACTCCTCCTCTCTCTCTCTCTCTCTCTCTCTCTCCTCTCTCTCCCTCCCTCCCTTCCTCTCCTCTCCCTCCCTTTCACTGTCCCTCTCTCTCAGTCTCTCTCTCTGTCTCTCTCTGTCTCTCTCTCTCTCTCTCTCTCTCTCTCTCTCTCTTCACCCCCCCCCCCCCCCCCACCCACTTCCTTTGCCCTCTTTGGTTTATTCTTTTGAACCCTCCCTTCCTCACTTTTCCTTTTAAGAGAGTGCCTAACCTTCGTTTCACCCCCACCCCCCTACTTGCTCCCACCCCTCACCCCGCCTCATCACCACCACACACCCTCGTACTTCCCTCTACTTCTACGTTCTTCCTCATCCGCCACACCCCTTTCTTTTTAGAATGCTTGGCCCCTGCCCCTCCAGTCCCTACCAAATCATTTGGTACATTAATATGTTCTGGCCATACAATGTCTATCCTTATGTCTAGTATTTTTTAGACATATTTGTTTCCCATCCGTCCCCCAATCACCCCCCCCCCCCCTTTTTTTTTTTATATTTTTTTTGTACTCCCAGTTCTTAAAGAACAGGGAGTACTTTAGAATGGGAACGAAGAAATGCTGTCTGTGTGTCTGTCTGTCTGTCTGTCTGTCTGTCTGTCTGTCTGTCGTGTGTGTCTGTGTGTCCGTGGTCAAAATGTGTTCCACTCGCTCCAGACAAAACTACTGGGCCGATCTTACTGTAAATTTGTAGGTATGTTCACTATGGGTCAAGGATGATGCCCGATGTTTTAGTTTACCGTTACAGCCGTTACTAACGGCTGCAACGGCCTGTAACGCTTTTTCTTCTCCATGGAATATCTCAGAAAGTACTTGGCTGATCTTTGTGAAAATTAGCAGGTTTGTTCATTATGGGTCACGGATGATGCCTGATGCTTTAGTTTACCCGTTATAGCCGTTACTAACGGCTGTAACAGCCTGTAACGGTTTTTCTTCTTTATGTAATATCTCAAACAGTACTTGGCCGATCTTTCTGAAAATTTGTAGGTATGTTCATTATAGGTCACGGATGATGCCCGATGTTTTAGTTTACCGTTACAGCCGTTACTAATGGCTGTAACGGCCTGTAACGCTTTTTCTTCTTTATGGAATATCTTAGAAAGTACTTGTCCGATCTTTGTGAAAATTAGCAGGTATGTTCATTATGGGTCACGGATGATGCCCGATGTTTTAGTTTACCCCGTTATAGCCGTTACTAAAGGCTGAAACGGCCTGTAACGCTTTTTCTTCTCCATGGAATATCTCAGAAAGTACTTGGCTGATCTTTGTTAACATTAGCAGGTATGTTCATTATGGGTCACGAATAATGCCCGATGTTTTAGTTTACCGTTATAGCCGTCACTAACGGCTGTAACGGCCTGTAACGGTTGTTTTTCTTTCATGGAATATCTCAGAAAGTACTTGGCCGATCTTTGTGAAAATTAGCAGGTATGTTCATTATGGGTCACAGATGATGCCCGATGTTTTAGGTTACCGTTATATCCATTACTAACGGCTGTAACGGCCTGTAACATTTTTTTTCTTTATGGAATATCTCAGAAAGTACTTGGCTGATCTTTGTGAACATTAGCAAGTATGTTCACTATGGGTTACGGATGATGCCCGATGTTTTAGTTTACCGTTATACCGTTACTAACGGCTGTAACGGCCTGTAACGCTTTTTCTTCTTTATGGAATATCTCAGAAAGTCCTTGGCCGATATTTCTGAAAATTTGTAGGTATGTTCATTATCGGGCACGGAGGATGCCCGATGTTTAAGTTTACCGTTATAGCCATTACTAACGGCTCATAATGTTTTTCTTCTTTATGGAAAATCTCAGAAAGTTCTTGGCCGATCTTTCTGAAAATTTGTAAGTATGTTCATTATAGGTCACAGACGATGGCCGATGTTTACCGGAATAGCCATTACTAACGGTTACACCAGTCCAAGACGGTTTTTCCTCTTTATGGAATATCTCACGCGTATTCAGGATAAACTGGGAGTACGTTTATATGCTTTGCATC
>CM065718.1:30865486-30867986 GCA_033310375.1 Conus canariensis
TCTGTCTCAGATAAAGGGCAATGAATACTGTCCCCAGTCTGTCTCAGATAAAGGGCAATTATTACTGTCCGTAGTGTGTCTCAGATAAAGGGCAACTATTACTGTCCTTAGTCTGTCTCAGATGAAGGGCAATTGTTACTGTCAGTACTCTGTATAAGATAAAGGGTAATTATCACTGTCCGTAGTATGTCTCAGATAAAGGGCAATTATTACTGCCCGTAACCTGTCTCAGATAAAGGGCAATTATTACTGTCCGTAGTCTGTCTCAGATAAAGGACTAGTAATCCAATGGGTGCTATCAATGTTGGACCCCTCAGAGGCCATACATTAGAAAAATCCGTCCACTGCGTGGAAATCACATCCATGGAGGCTCTATCGCAGATTAGAGGCATAAGCAGGCTACCGTGTACTAAGCTCCTCTACTGACAGTGATAATTACTTTTCTGGTAGTGCCAGATTGATAATCTGTCTGCCGTCTCACCAGGGAATTGCCACTCTTTGTCCACGCAGAACATGGACCTTTACTCTTACATTCAAACTTTTCTTTACTAGTAGGCCTATCAGCCATTATAACATCCTGTACATTGCATCTCTCTCTCTCTCTCTCTCTCTCTCTCTCTCTCTCTCTCTCTCTCTCTCTCTCTCTCTCTCTCTCTCTCTCTCTCTCTCTCTCTCTCTCTCTCTCTCTCTCTCTCTCTCTACTGATCCGTCCATCTATCTTGATCTTTCAGTCTCTCCCTACAGAAAAAGAGGAAGACAAGTAAAGACATGTCTGACGCAGTGGTGAGCCTCTAATCAATCATCAACAAAGGGATTCGTTACATGAGAGAAGAAAAGAGAGAAAGAAATGAGACAAAGTAAAACACACAGAGAAAGCAATAAATGAGAAATGGGAGTTTCAAAAAACAAACACGTAAAATCATACATTCCGGAGAAAGTGCCTTCAAAGCTAAACAAGCATTTGTAACAGAACGACAACAACACAACTAACACACGACCTTAGAAACATCTTTCAAATCTTTGTTTCAGACAGAAAAATCAGAGGTTTGTGTGTGGTTTTGTTTGTTTGTTTTGCTTCTTTCGCAAGCACAAAAAAGCACAGCTTTTCCGACTACCCCCCCCCCCCCCCCCACACACACACACCTCCTAATTTCCCTCACCTCCTCCCTATCATCCTTTTTTCCCGTCCCCTCCTCTTCCCAATCCCGTGTCTTTACCACCTCAATAATCTCCTACTGCTTCCAATCCCATGCCCACATATTGAATTTGGCGAGGGTCGATTGCAATCTGGTCTCTTCCAGCTCTTGTAGATGGGCAGCGGTGAGACCTGGCTGGCACCACTGGTAGAACCACGATCAGTTTAGGAGAAAAGATCCACCCTTTTTTTTCCATATGTACTGAATCTGATACTTCTGGAACAGAAACTACAACAGACATCCAGACTGACTGACACTAGAACAGTCTCTGTTCAGTCGGACTTTGAAACTCAGGGCATCGTTTAGGGCTTTATGTGCTGCATAACATGTCAGGATATGCGCTAGTCATAGTTTAATGGAATGTCATAGTGTTTATGTCATAATTTTATTCAATTAAAACGCTATGGAAAGAAAGCACGTGATATCTGTACATTTGGCCTGCTATCAATGTAGGAGGTTGTATGTGTGTGTGTGTGTGTGTGTGTGTGTGTGTGTGTGTGTGTGTGTGTGTGTGTGTGTGTGTGTGTGTGTGTGTGTGTGTGTGTGTGTGTGTGTGTGTGTGTGTGTGTGTGTGTGTGCTGACATGCGCGCCTGTGTGTGCTGCATGGGTTCGTGTGCATTTATACATCCAAGCATGACTCGTCGCTGTTTTTCTTTTCCTTTTTTATTTCTTTTTGTCTGTGTGTTTGTTGTTTGTCATGCCCTCTTCAATCTGTCCTAGGTCAGGGACTAGCAGCCTACAAGAAAGCTATCAATGTCAGACTACTCAGAAGCTACACATCAGAGAAGTCCATGCACCGCCATAAAGCCACGTGCAGAGAGGAATGCACTATCACACTTGTTCGGATTCAAGACTGGCAGGACGCCATTTACTAAGCTGCTTTATCGACAGTGATAGTTGCTTTTCTAGCAGTGCCAGACCGAGTGTGTGTCTGCCTTCTCACCAGCGATCACCTGACCCCTTCATCTGTTGGGGGCCGGAATAGCTCAGTTGGTAGAGCGCCGGACTCGTAATCTTGGTGATCCGTCAGGCCGTTTCGGTACACGGGGATTTTTCCCTCGGAGTTATTGGTTCTGACTCCATTTCCTATACAGTCCTTCGAATGAGACTATAAACCGAGGTTCCGTGTGTGAACGCACGCACAACATCTTGTACATACGTAAGATCCCTTCGCCAGCTTTCGGAAGACGCCAGTTTGGCCGTTTGTATGGATGACACGTTACACATAGCATGCACCCTGCGTGAGAAATCGACAGAATGAAGGAAGTTAGGAAACTCAGTGAACGATATTGACAGGATGACA
>CM065718.1:30870486-30882986 GCA_033310375.1 Conus canariensis
AAAAGGCACGTGTGCACAAAATGTCTTTTGTGTGTGTGTGTGTGTGTGTGTGTGTGTGTGTGTGTGTGTGTGTGTGTGTGTGTGTGTGTGTCTGTGTGTCTGTGTGTGCGTGTGTGGGGGGGGGGAGGGGGGAGAGGGAGGGCGCGCTCACGCGGGCGTGTTTATGTATAAGTAAGACAAGAGAGCAACTGCGTATGAACACACGATTCTCTGTGGCTGTATATGAAGATAGCTGGAACAAGCGCCACAAGAGAAACCCTATGGAGGGATGATTGAAACATGTCCCTGTGTCTTTGACTCTTTTGATGATTGGGTGGACAACGCTCCTGAATGGGACTGGCTGAACAGGGGATGGATTTTCATTGGCTTCATGGTGTCATAGTATATGACCTTTTTTTTTTTAATTGTAGAGGCTGCGCAGGACTGTGCATTGTGTGCAGATAGACGTCCTCTTGACTGTTGTGTTGCTGGCTCACCAAAGTTGCTTTCATTTCTTCTTCTTTATATACTTCCTGGTTGGGTTTGCGTGTTTATTTATTTTGCTATACATTGTTTAAAAAAAAACTCTTCGTGTCTTGTTTCATTCGTCGTAATTCGTTCTATTTTATTTTATTTTTTTATCTATCTATTCATTTTGTTAATTCATCTGTTCAGTTTTTAATGTCTTTATTTATTTGGCTGTTATTTATCTATTTATTTACTTATTTATTTGTTTGGTTTTCTTATTTATTTATTTTTGTATTATTTATTTATGTATCCATTCATTTATTCATTTTTTTACTATTGTATGTTTATTTATGTGTGTGTGTGTTTGTTTGTCTATTTTTTTTCGTTTTACCTGTTCGTTTGTTCGTTTCTTTCTTTGTTTTCTTTATGCTTGCTTTGTCATCTTAGAAAACCGCTTTATGCTTTATATTCACATTTTCGTCCTATTTGCAGGCCTACATTACAGAATTATGTGTACTACAATGTTGTCCCTCTCTCTCTCTCTCTCTCTCTCTCTCTCTCTCTCTCTCTCTCTCTCTCTGTCTCTCTCTCTCTCTGTCTCTCTCTCTCTCTCTCTCTCTCTCTCTCTCTCTCTCTCTCTGTCTGTCTGTCTGTCTCTGTTTCTTATATATATCTACACAACTGTCTTGAATTTTCAGTATCTCAATGATGAAAGAGAGAAAGAGATAATTAATTTGAGATATATCTGAGGCAGTGCTCAAATTCTAATCTATTATCAACAAAAAAGAAGGGCTAAATAAACGAAGAACAGAGAAAATGATTTTACTCAAAGAACATTGCATAATGAAAGAAACAAGGGAAGAAATGAGAGTTTCGTGGCAAGAGACATTAAACATTTCATTCTAAACATACCCAAAAAAGAAGTGTCTTAAAGCAAAAACAAACCACAACAATAACAGCAAAAGGACAGCCACACAAAAAAGCACACAGCTTGAAAACATCTTCAAGAATTTTGTTCCAGAAAAAAATATATATATATCATTAATTTTATTGTGGTATTTTGCTTCTATCACCAGCATCAGCCTGCAAACTCGTCCCCTAACCTCTTCGTTTTTGTTTTATCTCTCCCTACCATCCCTCCTTTCCATCCCCAGACCCTTCCGGTCTCATATCCTCTCCCTCCCCCCCCCTCCCCCCCCCCCCCCCCACCGCCACCCCCCACCCCTGCGCAGCCTACCACAGCTTCCAGTCCCATGCCCACATATTGAATTTGGCGAGGGTCGATTGTTATTCGGCCCCTTCCAGCTCATGTAGATGGACAGCAGTGAGACCTGGCTGGCACCACTGGTAGAACCAGGATCAGGTCAGGATGATAGATACATACATGCACTGAATCGGGTTATTTCATGAAGACAAGGGGTGGGGTAGGGTGTGTATGTGTGCGTGTGTGAATATACGTGTATTTGCATATAAGATGTGCTGGTGTGTATACATATGTGCTTGTGAGTGTAAGCCTTTGAGAGTGTGCTTGTGTGTGTATGAGGTTTTTCAAATGATTATGGTGTGTGTGTGTGTGTGTGTGTGTGTGTGTGTGTGTGTGTGTGTGTGTGTGTGTGTGTGTGTGTGTGTGTGTGTATTGGAGGGTGGGGGTGTTGGACTGTACATGTAAATTATACAAGTGGCCACTTGATTATGATGATTCTTCTATTATGTATGTTGTCTTGTGATACTGTTTATTATGCACCTATTTCAATTTCTCATTTTCTGAGATAATAAAGTATTAATATCATATCATATCATATCATATCATATCATATCATATCAAGACAAACCTCAGTGGACATCCTGACTGACTGAGACACAAAATCTCTGTTCAGTCAGACATTGAAACTCAGGTTATGGATTAGAGATTTATTGATGTAGGAATGTGTTGGTGTCTTGTATAATGTGTTAGTGTATGCATTGTGGCTTAACTGTATTACATTACTGCTATTGTGGAGCTCGTAATATCTGCACGCTAAGCTTGTTGTGAGTTTTAGAAGGTTTTGAGGGTTTTTTTTCACTCTGTGTGTGTGTGTGTGTGTGTGTGTGTGTGTGTGTGTGTGTGTGTGTGTGTGTGTGTGTATGTGTGTGTGTGTCTGTCTGTCTGTCTGTCTATCTGTCTGTCTGTCTGTCTGTGTGCGTGCGTGCGTGCGTGCGTGCGTGCGTGCGTGTGTGTGTGTGTGTGTGTGTGTGTGTGTGTGTGTGTGTGTGTGTGTGTGTGTGCGTGTGTGTGTGTGTGTGTGTGTGTGCGTGTGTGTGTGTGTTTTGGCATGCATGCGTGTGTGCATACACGAGAAATGTGTGTGCATGTTCGCATACATGCATGACTGTGTGCTCGTTTTTTCACGTCCACTTCAATCTGTTCCAGTCCAGAGGCTGCGAATCTACAGGAGAATTATCAACGTCAGACCACTCATAGGCCATGCATCAGAGACGTTCCTGCATCACCTTGAAGTCGCATTGAAGGATGCACTGTCACGTTTGTTCGGATTCCAGAGACCGGCAGAATACTGTGTACTAAGCTCCTTTACTGACAGTGATAATTGCTTTTCTGGCGGTGCCAGACTGAGTGTCTGTCTTCTCACCAGAGAACAGCAACTCCTGCATCTGTTGGTACTAGCGACACAGCATGAACTCATTACACTGTGGAAGGGGAAATTGGATCTTGGGTCGCCATTCAGTGCAATCGAGTTCAAGACCCTCCTCTTTGTGACCTTGAAGATGGATGATATGAGGATGATGGGGATAATACTAGAGAATTCCATTCCAGTATTGTTCGTCTCTGGGAGGAGATGTACATGATGCTTCCTTTTAGAGTAGACATATCCTGACATACGTCTAGTTCGTGAGATTTGCGTATCTAACTGTTTTACAAAATTAATACTAAACCACTATTTTGTACGTAGGTATTTGTGAGAGTATGTGTCCTTGCCTTTTTCTCAACTAGGTAGCTTCTGTAAGGTTTAAGTCTGTTGTATCTTGTCAGATTTCTTGTGTGTTTGTTTTTCAAAAACTTGCGTGCATATAAATAACTAAAACAGCAATAAAAGCGTAAATTGTACATGGAAAATAAACTAAAAGTTTCCCAAATCTAATTACTCTCTCTCTCTCTCTCTCTCTCTCTCTCTCTCTCTCTCTCTCTCTCTCTCTCTCTCTCTCTCTCTCTTCTCTCTCTCTCTCTTTGGGACTGACTGACACAGTCTGCGTTGTATTAGAATTGTGAAGATACTCAGTGTGCAATATGAAAAGAAGCAGGACAAGCCTGCTTTGTGTTCGTGTCGCTGGCTTCACTTGTTTCGTTTTCTTTCAGTATTTGCTCTCCTTTGTTTCCCTTTCTTTCTCTCTGTCATGGGCAGCACTGGCATTTGTTTTCTTTTAACATTTGCTTTTTTCCTGCCTTTATGTCTGTCTTCCTGTTTCTCTGTCTTCATTTCACTGAGTGGGTTGCTTGTCTGTGTGTTTTTTGTGAGTCCTTTTTTTTTCTTCATTCTCGTTCTCCATTCCTTCTTCTAAATCTCTCTCTCTCTCTCTCTCTCTTCTCTCTCTCTCTCTCTCTCTCTCTCTCTCTCTCTCTCTCTCTCTCTCTCCCTCTCTCTCTCTGGGTTGAACTGCGGCTAACTGCGAGTAAGACGCGCTTCAAATCGCCTGCCATTTAGTCCCCCCGGTGGAGAATACAGCCAGCAAGTATCCAGTCCTAGATCTTTGCAAGATTTTGCAGGAAGAGTTATGCCATTGACACCGACTCTTTTCAGAGCGACATGGGGCGCATTCCACCCAGTCTACATGTCTCTCATGTCACGCAAAGCGATGAAGAAATCGGCAAGCCGAGTCGCCATGCTGACGCTGCACAGCCGAGCTGCCGGTGTTACCGTTGGACTGCTCCTCACCCTGTTGTTTTGGGGAGGTTTGCTGTTACGCTGCGGCGATGTTGAGCAGAACCCTGGACCCAAGCCGCAGAACCCTGGACCCAAGACGGACGCACTCAGGAAGAGCAGACTCAACAGTACGGGCACTCGGACGACCAGCACGGACAGGACACCCCTCGACGGCAGCCAGGCCACTCCTCCACGTCAGCCGACACTGGACGCGAAGATGGAGAACATGACGGAGATGTTACAGTCCATGCACGCTACAATGACCAGTAAGTTCAGGGATGTGGAGCAGAGTGTGCAGAAACTCAGTGAACAGTACGCTGCCCTTCAACAGAGTGGAATGGACTTGCGGGAAGAGGTGGGGGCTTTGAAAAAAGAATACGAAGATCTTATCAAAAGCAATTCTGAGCTAATGGCTAAAGTACGGCAATTAGAAAAGAAAACTGATGACCTACAAGGTAGGTCCAAAAGAAATAATTTGATTTTCTATGGACTTCCAAGAAATAGGGATGAAACCAATGAACAATGCGAAGGAAAGGTCAAAGATCTGATCACTGATAAACTGGACATTGCTAGTGATATTGAATTTGACAGAGTACACAGGTTAAACGGAAAGCAAGATTCTCCTATCATTGCAAGATGCTGTTTCTATAAGGACAAGATACAAATTCTGAAAGCAAAACGAAAACTGCAGGGATCGACTGTTTTTGTTGAGGAGGATTTTTCGTACCGGTGTCGTATAATATCTGGGAACCGTGATATCTGGCAACGCGTTCCCAGATTTACCGTGAAATCATGCCAAGAAATTAATGGGGAAAAAAAAGTGACAAGAAGGCCAAAGATCTCAATTGCACCTAAATAAATTGTTTCCTACCTTATCTCGAAAATCCATTCTTTTTTCGTCTTCTTTCTGCCCTTCTGAGCTCTGAAAGACCACGTTCCCAGACATCACAGGCCTTCCCAGATATCACAGTACATTTTGGGAACGCGTTCCCAAAAAATCTGTGATATCTGGGAAGCCTTCCCAGATATCACGTTCCCAGATTTCACGCGACTCCGGGTGGGGGAAGTGAGAAAAAAAAACTTTCAGTCCATTTAAAAGACACTAGGAACAGCGGGAAGAGAGCTAGGATGGTCTTTGACCATCTTGTCATCGGGAACGAAAAGTACTTCCTTGATGACAATGACCAGCTGAAGGAGAGCAGATAGGGGGGAGGCCGGCCAGGTGGTAAGTTTGATTTGTCTTACCGTGTGAACAATCATGGGAACAAAGATGACCCTACACCGGCAATCCCCGCGCCTCGCACTGCTGACAGTGTCGCCAGTGAGCTGTTGTCCGCTGACAGTGACGATGTGTCGGAGCAAGCAACAGTCAGCACGTGCGAGAACGTGCAAAACGAGTCGTTTGTAAATGTGAATAAACCCTTTTCCTTTCTTTCGTACAATGTGAATGGATTGTTTTCAAAACTACTTGTTCCTCATTTCATTTCATTCTTATGTGAATTTGATTTTGTTTGTTTATCTGAAACTTTCATGGAGGAATGTAAACCAGATTCTTGTCCAGGTTTTAAACTTTTTCTCAAGCCAGCGGTGAAGTTCACCAAACAAGGGAGACGATCCGGCGGAATAATCTGTCTCATAAAAAATGAGTTGCCTTCCTTTGTAAAGGTGTCAAATGTTGATTATGTCAATGTTTTTGTGTTTATGGTTGACAAACAATTGTTCAGAATTGATAAAGATGTCGTTTATGTATGTTCGTATTTTCCACCAGAAACATCACCGTTGTATGCCCATTTTAACATTGATAATGGGATAAGTGTAATTGAAGACTGCTTAGTTGATTGCTTATTAAGTAGAGATGTTTATATTGTTCTGAATGGTGATTTGAATAGCAGGACATCAAATATTTCTCAAGATTTCCGTGGGGTTATCAACCATGACATACAATACAAAAGCCAGCCTGTTAGTGTGAATCGACGTTCTGAAGACTGTCATTTGAATAGTTTTGGTAAGTTGCTTTTAAATATGTGCACTGCTATGGATTGTGCATACTGAATAGTGTATGTAAGGGCGACCTAAATGGTTGCTATACATACATATCTGAAACTGGAAACAGTGTAAACGATTATTTCATACTTTCAAATGACCTTCTTGCCCTTGTTTACGACATGTGTGAATTTTCTGTTCTGGAACGTATAGAGTCTGACCACTTACCTATTTGTGTTCGTATTTCCTTTCCATGTCAAAATAGAATTAATATTGATAAAAATAATGATGACTTCGTAACAGGAAAATATGTCTGGAAAGAAGAATATGTACATTTACATAGAGACACTCTTAGTAATGGTGAAATGCGCGCAAAAATAAGTATTGCAATGGATTTAATTCACAGAATCACAGAAATGTATGGCTATAGGCTGATAGCCTTTTGCCCTCATAATCAGTATCCGTTTATGTGTTTTTTGGATCACTTTCTCGTGAAAGTCCCAATGGTTTAAGTCAGGCATAGTGTATACTACATTTATCATCGTCTTAATAAAGATCCAACTCAGTGGAAAATACCTGGTCTTTAAACTTTTTGTCAGTTTGATTTTTAAATGCGTTTACTGATGGTGCGTTGATAGTGTCATCGGAAAGATTATTCCACAGATTAATGATACGGTTAGTAAAAAAACTTTCGGAACTGGTTAGTTGCAAAATTAGTTTTGGTTATTTTGAAGTTATGTCCTCGAGTCTTTTCATAGTTAGCCATAGTGAACAAGGAAGAGGTGGTGCAAGGATCATAAATATTGTGCATAATTTTGTATACTTCAATGAGATCACCTCTTAGTCTTCTGAATTCTAGGCTAGGCAACCTAAACAGAGTTAGGCGCTCCTCATAACTAAGATCACGAGTACTCGTTCTAGTTATACACTTTGTAAATCTTCGTTGAACACCTTCAATCATAAGCTTTTTTAAGATAGGGGCACCATACTGAGTTTCCATATTCAATGATTGGTCTAACTAGAGCTTTGAACGATGGAATCATAATTTCAGGATTAATTAACACTGATGCTGATGAAGCGTTAGATGTGTTTAACGATTGTATTAAGAAAAGTGCCGATTGCATGAAAATGCAAACATTCCCCAACCGAACAAAAGCACATGATGATTGGTTTGATTTTGAATGTACGGTGAGTAAGAAAACGTTAGTCGTTTATTGAGAACTAGCCAGCGTTCAAAAGATCCTGAAGATATTAAAGAATATGTAATTGCAAGACGGGAGTACACAAATTTACTGAAGAAGAAGCAGAAGGAGTTTAATAAACTGTTAATAGATAAACTAGTAACGTCAATAAAAAAAAAGTCAAAAGGAATTTTGGGATACGGTCCGTAAAACTAATTTTAAAAGTAAGCAGGTAAGAAACACTATATGAGCTGACACATGGTTCCAACATTTTCAGTGTTTGCTACAAACGGATACAAATGAAGTTCCATATGATGTTTCTGAAGAAGAGGTAGATAACTGTATGAACCGCCCAATTTCTAAAGATGAAGTGCTGCTAGCTATAAGAAAACGTAAAAACCGAAAGGCAGCTGGGCCTGATGGTATCATAGGCGAATTGTTTAAGTGCTCATGTGAAGAAGTAGTCCCGTTTTTTCTTAAATATTTCAACAGTTATTTGATAGTGGCACATTTCCTCGACGTTGGACAGAGTCTATCATTTTGCCTACCTTTTAAAAAGGTGACTTAAATAACCCTAATAACTATAGAGGAATATCTCTTAGTGATATTAGCAGTAAACTATTTAACACGATTATTAACAAGCGATTGCAAGAATGGGTAGAAGAAAATGATATCACTGGCCAGCATCAGGCTGGTTTTAAGAAAGGATATTCAACTATTGACCACATAATTACCTTGTTAGCCCTTGTTCAAAAACAATTCTCTTGCAATCGCAAATTGTATGTACCATTTATAGATTTTGAAAAAGCATTCGATTCTATTAACAGACACTTGCTTTGGCCAATTTTGTTTTAAAATGGTATTAAAGGAAAATTGTGCAAGTGTATTAGAAGTATTTATAATGTAGTAAAAGCTACAGTTCGATGTGGTGCGAAATTGACAGATTGCATTGAATGTACAACTGGACCAAGACAGGGCGACGCATGCAGTCCAATATTATTTTCTTTATTTATTAATGAGCTAGCAACTGAAGTGATTAGGAATGGAAGACATGGCGCTATGCTGTCTCTGCAGGCATTTGAATTATTTTTCTGTTATTAGCTGATGACGTAATCTTACTATCTGAGACTGTAACAGGACTACAAACACAGTTAAACAATTTACAAAGAGCATCTCCTTCGCTTCAGTTAAAAATTAACATGAATAAAAGTAATGTCATAGTATTTCGAAAGGGTGGTTATTTAAGTGTGAGGGAGAGATGGTTTTATGACGGTAGTATAATACCTGTTGTTAATGTGTATAAGTATTTGGGAATACTTTTTCCACCCGTCTTAGTTTTGTTCTTGCTTGTAAAGATCTCGCGAGTCGGGTAAAAAATGTGCTGATTTGTATTATGAAAAAATTGCATACACTTAATAATAACTCTTTCGTTTTGTTTATGAAATTGTTTGACTCGCAAGTTTAGCCTATGGTTCAATATAGGGCAGAATTATGGGGATTAAACAAGGCAACTATTCATTGTGGGACCGTGCATTGTTACGCTTTAAAGAAATTCCTCAGAGTAGAGATGAGGGCACCAAATGACCTTGTCTATGGTGAAACTAACAGGTATCCTATATATATATAAACTCAGCTGTGAAATGCGTACGCTATTGGTTTAAATTATTACAAATGGAACAGCAAAGAATTCCACGTAAAACATATAACATGTTATATGATTTAGATCTCAAAGGTAAAGTAAACTGGGTGACTCAAGTGCGAACCTGTTTGTTTGAATGTGGTTTTGGGTTCGTCTGGTACAATCAGGGGGTTGGAAACGTTAACGATTTTATTCGTACATTTCGCCAACGGTTACTAGACCGTAGTTGGCAAAAATGGAATGAACATATTCAGACCAGCAGCAGATATGACATGTATAGAAATTTTTGTGATACGCCTTCTTTGAAGCCCTACCTATTATTGGACTTAAATCAACATTTGAAATATATAACAACAAGATTCAGGCTTGGAATCTCAGAGTTAATGGTACATAGCTTTAGATACAGAACTGTCAACAGAAGTGTTTTGATTTGTCCAAAGTGTAAAGAAGCAGAGGAAAACGAGGTACATTTTGTTTTTAGCTGTCCAGCACTTAAACGTATTCGCCAAAGCCATATAAAACCTAAGTATTATCGACAAGCCTCTTTTTTTCAAAATCAGTTTACTAATGTCTTCACAAAAGTCTCACGACGTGCGAAATTTTTCACTATTTCTGTCGAAGGCATTTAAGTTTAGAGAATTAGTAACGTCTTAGCAATATGATTCTTTTGGTTTTGTCCCTACGCTGTTTCTGTTTCTATGTATTGTTATTTGTACTTGTTGAGGTTTGTTTTATGTATGAATTTGTGCCCACTTATGTTTATTGCTTATAATGATGTTCACACACCCCTTCACAAGGGGCCGTGACCTATTGTGAATAAACTCATCCGAATCTCTCTCTCTCTCTCTCTCTCTCTCTCTCTCTCTCTCTCTCTCTCTCTCTCTCTCTCTCTCTCTCTCTCTCAGTGTGGATGTCCGAACTTTTTTTTTGCACAAACGGGAGATCTTAAAAAAATGAATGTAGAGAAGAGTGCAATATAATATTCGTATAAATAAATAAATGAATAAACAAACGAACGAATAAATAAATAAATACACACATGAGTGAATAAAAAAAAGAACAAAGATCCAGGCCCCAATGCCTCCTACAAACAAACCAGACTGACCTCAGGATTTATTGCATGGCAATTGTTGTTTTTTTTCAATAAGAAAAAGAGAAGAAAGATTAGATTAGCTCAGAAGAATCAGACTCCTCGACATAAAGGAAAACTACTCCATTTCCTGTAAGATGTTGAACCAGATTTATCATTACAGCCCGTGCCAGGCTGACATTCCTCAGAAGTGTTCGTGTCCTGAGCGATCATTCAGGGAAATGACCTTCGTCCAGACTTTTGTCTGCTGATGTATACTTTACCCCATTATTCTCCTCCAGGGACAAAAGGTTGTTTATTGTAAATCCGCATGCGCATAGAATGTCTTTTAAAACTCTCCTTTTTTGTATTTATTTCTTAACTCCTTTATTCAATCAGTCATTCATCTTTTCTTCATTTAGTTAGTCGTTTACGCTTTTTTTTTCGGTTTTTTTTTTGTTTTGTTTTGTTTTGTTTGTTTGGTTTTTTTTTGCTTTTTATTTATTCATTCACTTATATATATACGTGATTGTTTTGTTCTGTTTTTTTTTTTTACTGGCAGCTCATTTTTGGTTCCTTATTGTTTTATGCTGTATGTGTTTCATTGTTTTGTTTTTCATCTCAAGTTGGTTATGCTGTTATTCATTCGTAGGTACTGTATGAACGGAAAGAACTCGTCTGGACTGCCATAGATTGTTAAGTCATCAAAACAAAGGTAACCGAGAGCTGGCCTTTACTTCGCATACCTTCTCCCGTTAAGGATCGATGTCCCTGATAAGACCATCACTAAAACGTTATACAGACTACTAATTAAGAGATCTATGAGGAACAGTGGTTCATGTTTTTTTTTTTGTTTGTTTGTTTGTTTTTTTTGTTTGTTTTTTTTTATCAGAAACAAATCCAGTTATGGTTTTGTACAGTTTCTTGATGTTTGTGGGGTTTGTCTGTTTGTTGCTTTAATGTCGTTATTTTATTGTGACAGTTGGTGGTAGCATTGTACTATACAATGTAAACATTTTTAAGTCATCATTCTACCCAAGAAGACTTTCTTTGAATAACACGGATTAAAGAAAACTTAACAAGCCAAAAAAGGAAAAACAGAAGTAACAACAGCACATGTTCATGTATACTAAACACATTCAGACATCAAGATACATGCCCATATACACAAATCTCTGTTTGTGAGCGCGCGCAAACGCAAATAAGTGAAAAGTAAAGTAGACATGTAAACTGGTAAATGAATAATACGTAAATAAGTAGATAGACGAATAAAGAGATCAATAGATAAATCAATCGATAAATAAATAAATAAATAAGTAAATAAGTGAAAAAATAAATAAATATCCAGACCAGAATGCCTCTTACAAACAAACCAGACTTACCCTTCGATTCATCGGCAGTTTCATTTTTTCAACAGGTAAAAAGAAAAAGAAAAAAGAAAAAATTACAATTCCACCAACCTAAAGAGACAAACCAATTTGAGGAGATAAGCGGTTGTTCGTTCTTCGTGTTCATTGTCTTGAATGTTGTTTGTTTTGCTTGAAGAAGACCAAAGAGGTCGAAACGCGTTACGTTCTGTGTTATAATTTGTTAGATTTTTTCCGTTCGGCGGAACAGTAATTTTCTTTTTAAGTGTGTTTCCGTTTCCGCCTGCACTCACCTCATTTCCGTTTCCGCCTGCACTCACCTCATTTTGAAACCAAGAAGTAACAGACAAGAAAGATTAGCTCAGAAGAATCAGGCTACTGAAATGAGGAAAAACTCATCCATATCCTGTAACAGGTTAAAAAAAATGATATAATGATACAAAATAAAGGAAAAAAAACCTAAGTAATTGAATGAACAGATAAAGAAAGATAGAAATTAGAGAAAATTAGACTGTAAGACGTTCTGTGCAAATTTTTTGATTTTTTTTTTTATGAGCGTTTGCTTCTTTGTCTTTTCTCAATAAGTTCACTATTTCAAGGTTTATTGTGTTTTTTGTTTCTCAAACATGTACGTACATACAAATAATTTAAAAAAAAAATTATGGCCGAAATATTTAGTGATGCTCAAAAGGCAAGCAAACTGTCAAAGTTTCTCTCTCTCTCTCTCTCTCTCTCTCTCTCTCTCTCTCTCTCTCTCTCTCTCTCTCTCTCTCTCTCTCTCTCTCTCTCTCTCTCTCTCTCTCTAAGTGAATGTGTGAATCTTGAGCAGCATAAACGGGAGATGTAAACAAAATGAATGTAGAATGGAGCACCACATAATGATATTACACAGTAAAC
>CM065718.1:30907986-30910486 GCA_033310375.1 Conus canariensis
TCTTCTATAGATGTAACCCCACGTCCATGGATCTGTCAAGTGTATCAAAATGTCGTTGTTGACAAGCGCATAGATTTCTTGGCACCGTCTGGGAGGGGGGGGGGGGGTAGACTCCTGCACACTGGCTGTGAATCAGCAAGTATTGTCGACAGGAGGGGGTTGTAGTCAAACAGTTAGAGCGTGTGCCTGCAAAGGTGATAGTTATGAGCTCGAACTGCACGTGCGGTCGTTTTTTTTTTTCGGCTTTAAAACGAGCCCTGTCCACCCGACACCAAATAGGTATCTAAAATCAGTTCAGGGAAGGTTGATTGTGGCTAAGGGAGAGGGAGAGACTCTACCTTCCATCATACCATGTCCTGGACACTTTAAACTTCTGACAGTTCATGGCTGATAGTCAATGGAACTTTCACCTCAACTCTTTCACCTGTTTGTTTTAGGGGACATGAGAAGCAAAAAAGGGAGCAGGGGTAATAGGTGGCGTCCCACATACTTTGAAACATAAAGTCACAGTTGAACACCATCTTCGTGAATCAGCAGCAGTGCACTGACTTCTCCGGTGGGTTGCCTTGAGGCAACCTTATTTTCATTGGTCTCCGTGAAGTGGCAATGCTCGGACAACAACAAGGATACAACTGGCTGTGGCTGTGTCTGAAAATCACCACAACGAGGAGTGCAGGAGTAATATCACTGAAAGCTGGTTGGAAAGCGGCCATGTTCTACTGACTGAGTTCAACGCTAATATTTACAATCAGTTTGTTTCATTAGACTGGCTGAACGGTGGATAAATTCTAAAATTGCCTCGTGGTGTCAGTGTACATGCCCACTTTCCAGAATTCTACCGGGCGAGGCCACACTGGGGTGTGAACTATGTTCACTCAGAAACAAACTCTGTGTGTTTGTGTCTGGTGGACCACAGCTGTTTCCAATTACCTGTTCATATGCTCGTCGGTTCACGGTTTTGCATTCTTCATCGTTTTGGTGGGTATTGCTGGACCACATCATCCTTCATGTCTTGTTCTACTTATTTGTTGTTCTGCCTTTCTTCGTTATGTTTTGCCAGCTCAGAAGATGCAGCTTTGTTTTGTTAAGCTCACCTCCCCTCTGTGCTTATAGACAGGTCAGCTTTATTCCATTGTGTGTATTGAATTGTTCTCTCTTTCTCTCTCTCTCTCTCTCTCTCTCTCTCTCTCTCTCTCTCTCTCTCTCTCTCTCTCTCTCTCTCATTATCAATTTTCCTGTTTGAAAATATAAATGGCTATCTATTTATCTATCTACCTATCTGATCTGTCTGTCTGTCTATCTATCTATCTATCTATCTATCTATCTATCATCTATCGATCGATCGATCGATCGATCTATCTGTCAATCTACACATCTGTTTATTTATCAATCTGTCCGACTGTCTGGACCTCTCTGTCACTCAATGACGAAACAAATAACAACACATTTCAAGATGTTAAAGGAAGTGCTGAACTTCCGCTATGTATTCAAAAGACAGAAGACATGAAATTAAGAGTGGAAAACACCAAGAAATGTGTGTGTGTGCGTGTGGTGTGTGTGTGTGTGTGTGTGTGTGTGTGTGTGTGTGTGTGTGTGTGTGGTGGTGTTGTGTGTGTGTGTGTGTGTGTGTGTGTGTGTGTGTGTGTGCGGCCGTGTGTCTGTGTCTATTTCTCTGTGTGTTTTGTGTGTGTGTGTTTGTGTGTGTGTTGTGTGTGTGTGTGTGGTGTGTGTTGTGTGTGTGTGTGTGTGTGTGTGTGTGTGTGTGGAGAGAGAGAGAGAGAGAGAGAGAGAGAGAGAGAGAGATTAAAGTTGAAAAAGGATCCAACACTAAAATCAGACAGAAAAAAAAAAAAACATGAAAAGCAAAGCAGAAAGAAACAAAAACAAAAAAAGCAAGAACATCAAACAAACCTGCACCAGACTTGGAAACACCTTTCTGGCGTTAAAAGTAATTCACAGCATTTACGTTGCAGTTGAATTCTGAAGGGGCACTTTAAAAAAAAATTTAAAAAAACAAAAACAAAAAAACACTGCTTCCTGCTTCCTTTCCTCTGCCCCTCAACACCCCCTCCTCTCCACCCTACTTGTCTTCTCTTCCTTCTCCCCTAGCTTTCTCCCAGCTTCTGGTCCCATGGCCACACGTTGATCATGGCGAGGGTCTTCTTTCTTCTTCTTCTTCTTCTTCTTCTGCGTACGCAGGCTGATGCTCCTGTGGACACTCCCTGTATAGACATCTGCCCAAGAAAGGGAGTGGATGTGTGTATGACCGTTTTTTTAATCCCGCCATTAAGGCAGCCATACTCCATCTTCGGGGAAGGTGCATGCTATGTTGTAACGTGTCATCCATACCAACGGCCAAACTGGCCTTCTCTTCTGAAAGTTGGTGATGGGGTGTTACGTGTGTGCAAGATGTTGTGCGTGCGTTCACACACGGAACCTCGGTTTGTAGTCTCATTCGAAGGACTGTATGGGGAATGGAGTCAGAACCAATGTTAACTCC
>CM065718.1:30917986-30920486 GCA_033310375.1 Conus canariensis
AATTTAAAAAAATATAATAGTAAGAGAGAGAGAGAGAGAGAGAGAGAGAGAGAGAGAGAGTCACAACGTCTCAGCTCTTCTGTATTCTGGACCTACAGCAATAGCAAAGTGGATGTCTTATCAACGGGGGGGGCATGAGTGTATACTTTTTCTTTCGTGTGCAGCCTAGGGTGTACTTTCGTTTGCGGTCTTTGATCCTATTTCATCCATGCAGCTGCTGTCAGAAACATCTATCATCAATGTCCGCCAGAACTAACTTATTACGGATTCTAACATAGCTTTAACCTTTGTTGAAAAGCTTACGTTGGCGGTAGTGGGTTATTGGCCTATACAAGTTCTTTTCGACGATCTAGTTATTTGAAATGGAGGTGCAAATTCTTTACAAATGACATGCAACGTGAAAATGGTCTTTTCATGCCTCGGAAGTTTGTTTTTATGTCGACTTTTGCCTCTTTTTTTTTTCCAAAAAAATAAAATGGAATACGTTAAATATACATTACAGAAAACAACAAGAACACTATTTAAACTCAGATTACGAAGAAGTGAAAAAAAACCCGCTGGAACTAGTTGAACATTGGGGAGAGAGAGAGAGAGAGAGAGAGAGAGAGAGAAGAAGACAGACAGACAGACAGACAGACAGACAGACAGACAGACAGACACGACAGAGTTTTTTTTTTCCTCCTCTCTCTCTCCTCTCTGTCTCTCTGTCTCTGTCTCTCTCTCTCTCTCTCTCTCTCTCTCTCTCTCTCTCTCTCTCTCTCTCTCTCTCTCTCTCTCTCTTGTTCATCAACGATTTTTGTGCTTGACCCTATTTAAAATTCGTGGAGTACATACAAACGTCTAGGCTTGTTGTTTATTCATATAACTCTAATAATATGTGCTGGAGTCTGCCTTTCTGACCCAGGCAAGCTTTCCCCTGATGCAGTTACTATTGATTGTGGCACGATCAGCAGGGGGGGCCTTTTTCATCCTTGGCTCAACAGCAAAGGCCCAAATCGTTACCCAAGCTCCCGTGATCTTGTTGGAAAGGGGAGTCTGGCCTGTTACAGTCAATGGAGCACCTGGGACGTTCAGGAAGCACAAAAAGAGAAACAACTTTCCTTCCTTTTCATTTATGTTTCTCTTTATAGGTTGCTTCTCTCTCTCTCTCTCTTTCTCTCTCTCTCTCTCTCTCTCTCACTCTCTGTCTCTCTCTCTCTCTCTGTCTTCTGTCTGTCTGTCTCTCTCTGTCTCTGTCTCTGTCTCTGTCTCTGTCCTCTCTCTCTCTCTCTCTCTCTCTTCTCTCTCTCTCTCTCTCTCTCTCTCTCTCTCTCTCTCTCTCTCTCTAGGTGAGGAATTGGGGCCAAAGTGTGAGGGCTAGATTAGTGTGAAATCCGTATAGATTATTCACACAAAGTTAGGTTGATATAATTATTAAGTGGGAAATCGGACCAAGCTGGGAGGCGTTAGTGTTGTTATCAAATTCATGCAGATTCCCACACACGAATCTACTGTTAAAGTTAAGACAGGTGAAAATCGTGGGGAGGGGTTAGATTTTCCCTGCGAGATAGCTGGACAATCATAGCAAAGCAGAAGGCTTAGACTCCAATACAATTCAAGCCGATAATCGTATAAAGTCACAGTGAGATACCTGGAGAATATTAGTAAAGCGGAAGATTAGTTTCGAGTCCAATCAAGCAAAGGACCATATGAAGTCACATTGAGACAGCTGGGAATCATAGTAAAGCATTCAGGACCATATGAAGTCACACTGAGATAGATGAGGATTCAGCAAAGCGGTCAGGACCATACGAAGTCACATTGAGATAGCTGTGTAGATAGTTGAATGGGTTTAGTTTTGGATCAAATCCATTTTTTAGCACTAGGGTGGGACAGTGGGTAACATCACTTTTATATCGAGGAAGCGACGAATTTACATATCTATGATGTTAATTTTGGAAAGGGCGGAATTCGGGTTTTCCTTCCTCTATGCTAGACTTCCAGTGGTGGTCCGATTCCTAGTTTCTTTAGATGAAATGATAACACGTGGTTCTCCGCGCAGCGTGAATTTAGTGCGCATAAAATGACACACAGCTTTCACGGAATGTTCCTTGACAAAATAATACAGTAACGCCCACTGTAAAATATAGGTTATGCGTCACATTTCAATTATCACAGACTAACTTTCACAAGTGCATCAGAAGGAAAATGTAAATCAGAACATAAAAACCTAGTGCACACACAGTTACAATTACACACACACACACACACACACACACACACACACACACACACACACACACACACACACACACACACACATACGCGCGCGCGCGCCGCCGCCCGCCCGCCGCACGCACGCATGCACGCACGCACGCAACACACACACCACACATATAAGAAGATGAGAGAGAGAGAGAGAGAGAGAGAGGACAGACACACACACACACACACACACACACACACACACACACACCACACCCACACACACACACACACACACACACACACAGACTGAGAC
>CM065718.1:30925486-30945486 GCA_033310375.1 Conus canariensis
AACTGAAAGAAAAGGAAAACCGCACGTTATACACACAGAAACTGAAAGAAAAGGAAAACCGCACGTTATACACACAGAAACTGAAAGAAAAGGAAAACCGCACGTTATACACACAGAAACTGAAAGAAAAGGAAAAACGCACGTTATACACACAGAAAACTGAAAGAAAAGGAAAACCGCACGTTATACACACAGAAACTGAAAGAAAAGGAAAAACGCACGTTATACACACAGAAACTGAAAGAAAAGGAAAAACGCACGTTATACACACAGAAACTGAAAGAAAAGGAAAACCGCACGTTATACACACAGAAACTGAAAGAAAAGGAAAACCGCACGTTATACACACAGAAACTGAAAGAAAAGGAAAACCGCACGTTATACACACAGAAACTGAAAGAAAAGGAAAACCGCACGTTATACACACAGAAACTGAAAGAAAAGGAAAACCGCACGTTATACACACAGAAACTGAAAGAAAAGGAAAACCGCACGTTATACACACAGAAACTGAAAGAAAAGGAAAACCGCACGTTATACACACAGAAACTGAAAGAAAAGGAAAACCGCACGTTATACACACAGAAACTGAAAGAAAAGGAAAACCGCACGTTATACACACAGAAACTGAAAGAAAAGGAAAACCGCACGTTATACACACAGAAACTGAAAGAAAAGGAAAACCGCACGTTATACACACAGAAACTGCACGAACCAAGAACGGCTTGATTTTTGTGTTTAGCTCAACAAAAACGGACATTTGGTGCAATTTAGAGCCTTTAAACTCTTCCAGACTTTTGATTTCAGAAACTCTACAACTTTATGAAGCGCGTTGTTCTTGTCTGTAGCTAGGAATAATCTCCTAATCTAACCATGCTGTGGTCAGTGCACTTCGATCTCACCCAGGTTCGTAATTAGATCAATGGGGATGGCGCCTTCCATCTGTTGCACGGTTGACAGAGGATCCAAGAGTGCTGAGCCTGCCAGCCTGATTACACACCAGGCCTGCACCCATCCTGCAGTCGATGGAACTGCCGAGTCAAGATTAAAACCAGATGTCTGAAGCAGCGACTGGTTTCTGTTTTCATTTTCTTTTTGCTTTTGGTCAATAAGCTGACAGTGTCTCTGTCCAAACTGTGAAAATGTTCATCAACTAATAATGGTTGCATGTGATGATCGAAACCAAGAAGAAAAGACATCTGAGAAGAATATAAGAACCACCTTGGAATCATTACGCACTTACAGCTGTCCAGAAAGGCACCCAAATACGTTTAGATCAACCAAGAGTGTCTGGAATTTCATAGTTCAACTGTTTGTTAACTGCATGCATGATTACATTCTCTCAAAGACAGCAGAGGTAAAGTGACTGGTAAGTTACCATAGCTGACCAAGTTCCACTTACAGATCCTGAGACCTCAGACAAACTTCTTTTCACTCTTTTTCCTTTTTCTTTTTCATTATTTTGCCTTTTTTCTCATCATCACAATCATCACAGTCCTCTTCATCATCATCATCATCATCATCATCATCATCATCATCACTATCATTATCATCATTATCATCGTCATCGTCATCTCTCTGTCTCTCTGTCTGTCTCTCTGTCTGTCTATCTGTCTGTCTGTCTGTCTTTCTCTCTCTCTCTCTCTCTCTCTCTCTCTCTCTTCTCTCTCTTCTCTCTCTCTCTCTCTCTCTCGTCTCTCTCTCTTGTCTCTCTCTCTCTCTCTCTCTCTCTCTCTCTCTCTCTCTCTCTCTCTCTCTCATGTTTCAACATTATCTGAAAACGGCCCTTAGTTATACGTAATTGTGTCTGACGAGTTTGATTGAGAGAAAAGTCCTATTTCAGATCATTTTTCAGCACAGGTTGAGAAAATATAAGATGTTGACGCAGTGGAGGTGATGATGACGGTAGTGGTTTCTTTCTCGTCATTGTTTTAGCTACAATGGGATTTTTTAAAAAAAGAAAAAGACAACAAAATCTCCATACGAATTGCAGACTGCAACCCCACTTGCCTTGATTTGATTATATTTCATAATATCCCTTTGCAACACAATTTCTCTGCCAATGAATCGATGCTTTCTTCAAGGGAGACGACCAGTGTGTCGATAAAACCAGGTCCTTATGAGATTTTGCCCCCCTTGATACAATTCACTCCCTTCCCACATAAATCTAATTCTGACCGCATGAAGGCCTGATTAAGCGCCAGCGCCACAACTCGAGCAAAGCCTCTGCCAGCGTTATTTCCGGTTTCATGATTTCGTTCTTCTAATTGGTTGAGATACTAAGGCTGCTTTTTGTTTGTCTCTCTTCCTATACCCTGCTTCATACCCACACCCCGAGCTTTCCTCTCTGTTCCTCTTGCTGTTTTCTTTCCTCGCTTTCCTTTCCTTCCTCTGTTATCTGTGTTTGTTCCAATAATCCGTTTTTCCCAGCGGTTGAAATCTCAGACAGGGCTTGGACGGCTGACAAGGGAGGGAAACCTCTCACTAAGGGCCTTAAGCGCTTTAGACGTGACGAATGCTGCACGCAGTGGATATAATTATAAGGAATCGGCTGATTAACAGTAGCGCACTCACCTAGCGCGTATCTTCAAACTGGGTCAAGGAGGTTAAAGTGGTCAGGTAACTAACTGTCACATAGTTGGCATCCAAGGCGTGGAGGACTGTCCCGAGTTCGAACCTTCCCGATAGCAAAGGGAGACAAATTTATTCACTAGGACCTCGGAGCATCAACGGAGCGCTTAAAGGCTCAGTCAGCTGAAGTTGCTTAGTAACCAGACCTTAAAGAGCAGGAGTCTTGTGCTTGTTCAGTCAGTATTGCTGTGGAGCACTGTGTTCATGTGTTGTCAGGCTAGTTGAATGCGTGTGGACGTCGTTGTCGTAGCTTTCTATATAATAATTACCGTGTGAAAGTGGCCCCCGAAGTCGTCAGGAAATGTTGATATCCATTTGGTGCGAAGTGGTTGTTTGCTGAGCTGTTTTGTAGGGATGTGTGTAAATGTTAATGTGTAGAAGAATGTAGCTAGAGGGGAATTCATTGTGCATATGACCAAGGTCGTAGAGAAGCAACATGGACAAAGACATGACCCCAAGGGATACCCTTTGTGTCAGTCCCTATATAAACTGAACAGAGAACAAGAAAAAGAACAACACCATGATAAAGAGAACAGAAGAACACCACGATAGAGAGAAGAGAGAACAACACCTCAGGATAGAGAAGAATAGGAGTAGGAGAAGGAGAGATTCAGATTCAGATATTTTAATCATATATAGGCCATTGCCCCTCATGATGGGGAGTAATTGAACAATCAATTCACACAATGTTTTCTTTTATATATACAAATGATAAGGTTAAAGATAACGTTTTACGAGATAGCAACTTGACGCAGCTGAAACGCTTTATACAAGAAAATTGATAGATTTCTGATGGTTCTATCATGTTTGCATGCCAAAAGTAAACTTAATCGAAACAGGTTTGGAAATTTATGAAATCTTGCAGGAATATATTGCTGTCTTAAGCTACTCAGTGCTGGGCAACACGAAACAAAATGGACCTCATCCTCTTTACTGTTTTTACACAGTGGGCAGATTAAATCGTTGTCATTGTGAGATCGATATTGGTAGCAATGCACAGCGATTTCTGAGACGCCAAGTCTGAATCTTGTCAACATAATTTTCAAATGTCTATCTAAATTCAGTAACAGGTGAGTTTTCACTTCGGGAACTGTACAAAACGTTCTGTACATACTAAATCTATCACTATTCTTAATATGGAAATCCCATTCCTGCCACCTACATAAAATCAATCTTTCCTTGAAATCAAGTAAGAAAGCATTTATTTCCTCTACACCTTGATTTGTCCAAACAAATCCATATCCAAACGTATACAACTTACAACGGATATTTGTAGCCCAAGTTCTTTTATCACGTGAATCTAAATCGAGCAGCATCCTATAGGTGGTAGTCTTGACTCATCCATTCGAGTTAGTTTTAGCCAGAATCGAATACATTTGACTACTGAGTTGACAAATATTGGATATCGATTGTTTCCCCATATATTAGATCATTTGGCGTTCTCATTTCAACCCCTAAAAGCTTTTTAAGGGCAAACAGATGTATTTTTTCAGAATGTTGAGCAGCATGCTGGAGAGAGAGAGAGAGAGAGGAGAGAGAGAGAGAGAGAGAGAGGAGAGAGAGAGAGAGAGAGAGAGAGAGAGAGAGGAATGAGCAGGACAGATTGGGTAGAAAGAAAGGTGATCTGGGCGACAAGAGTGGCAGCAAGGTCTTAGGCCTAAAAGACAAGCTGAGAAAGAAAGACTGAGTTCGAAACCCAGAGGTGGGTGAAAAAGACAAAGGAGATTTCGACGCCGAGTCCCCAGAGACGACCATGGAGACCCAGTTCTGGAACCCAGTGCCAGGCAACCAAAGATTATTTGAATTGAGTTGTTCGTAGACTGTAGTGTGGTGTGCAAGTGAGTGTATAAAACCTGGCCAGGTAAGCTACCTTTTTAGTATACAAACCCGGGGCTAGGAAGTATTGATCTCTTATGCTTTGATTATGCCTTTTGTGTATTTGGATTTTTTTTTTTCATTGGCATTATAGTAGTGTTGAAACTGCATTTCTTGTTCTCAGTTGTGTTAGGCGGGAAGCGAAAGTTGAATTGTTGGTGGGTGCATGAGTGCACATATGCGCGTATGAGTACAGAGATAACCTTGGTGTGCTAAGCTGCACACTAAGCCTGACTAATACATCAGCTTAGTTCACTTACGCAATACCATCACGATTTCCACTGTCAAGGACAATGGTCATCTGGGTTTTCTGATCAGACACATTGCATAATGCTCTCTGTCACTTTTTCTATGTGTGTTTCTATTTGTCTTTCAGTTTGTCTGTCTGTCAATCTATCTTTCAGCCTATGTATCTCTGTGTGTGTGTGTGTGTGTGTGGTGTGTGTGTGTGTGTGTGTGTGTGTGTGTGTGTATGTGTGTGTTTGTGTGTGTGTGTGTGTGTGTGTGTGTGTGTTTGTGTGTGTGTGTCAGTCTCTGTCTCTCTGTCTGTCTGTCTGTCTGTCTGTCTCTCTCTGTCTCTGTCTCTTCTCTCTCTCTTCTCTCTCTCTCTCTCTCTCTCTCTCTCTCTCTCTCCAAGGATAATTTATTCTCATTCCTCAATGTGTGTGTGTGTGTGTGGGGGGGGGGGGGGGGGGGGGGGGGGGGCGGGGGGGGGGGGGGTATTCGTATTTTACACTCTTTGTTTTTTCTTTTAATGTTACAATGCCAGAACTCCATTTTTTTTTAGAGACGGACGGAAGATATAGGGAAAAAAAAAGAAAAAAGCAGATAAAACACAAGGAAGCTGGAACAAAAAAAAAAATACACGCACGCATATACATGCACATTACATACATACATACATACATTTGTACATTTTTACATATTATATATTCGTCATTTTTTTGTAGGTTACCTTGTTTCCATCTTGCTCTCTGTGTCATCCCTCTCAAACATCCTCCCCACCTCTCTCTATGACTTCGTCTTATCTTATTAGCACTACCTCTCACTAATTCATTTGGCATAATAAACCAGAAGATGATCTACACGCAAAAACGGAGCACGGGCTATCTTACGTCATCAATTTTTCGTTCTGATTCACTTTGTTTTTTTAGATTTGTACCCGAACTCCATTTTTTTTTTTTTTTTTTTTTTTTTTTTTGTAAAAAGAGAGGAGGAAGAGAGAAAGGAAAAAAAGGAAAGAAAAGCTGTAAAGAAAAGTGAACACAAAAATCCTGCCTCCGTAATATTTCATATTCTTCATTCCTTTCACCGTTGCCCTTTTTTGTTCTTCATGATTTTTTTTCTAACCTATCAGACTCTACCCATCTTCGTGACCACCCACTACATTAGCGTTCTCTACTTCGAGCACTGCATTTCCTTAATTATTCTGTAAGAGCAGATAGAGGATAACCCACTTGTAGAAATGTTTAACACATTCTTTGGTCGTCAATTTATTCTCCTTTTCATCTTTTCACTTTCTTCCTGTGTTGTTCTTCCACATCTTTTTTTTTTTCTTCTCATTATTATCATCATCATCATCACTATCATTATCATCACTGCCCTCTTCATCGTCATCGTCATCTCTCTCTCTCTCTCTCTCTCTCTCTCTCCTCTCTCTTAGATGTCTATAAGTCATTGTGCCCATAGAATTTGATTGAGAGAAAAGTCCCATTTCAGATTTTCTTTTTCATCACAGGTTGGGTAAATGTACAGGTGTGGACACAGTGCTGGTGACGGTGGCGTTGTGTCTTTACCGTCATCGTTCTGGCTACAAAAATGGGATTAGGAACTCATTAAAAAAAAAAAAAGAAAATGAGAATGCACAGGTGTGAACACAGTGCTGTGACCGTGGCGCTGTGTCTTTACCGTTACTGTTGTGCCTACAAAAATGGGATTAGGAACTCATAAAAAAAAAAAAAATCAAGCATTTCCATACAAATTACAGACTGCAACGTATCTCACCTTAACTTAATCACATTTCATGACATCCCTTTGTGACACAATTTCTCTTCCACTGAATCGATGCTTTCTTCAAGGGAGACGACCAGTGTGTCGAAAAAACCAGGTCCTTATAAGATTTTGGCCCCTTGACAAAATTCTCTCCCCCGTCCCTCATAAATCTAATTCTGACTGCATAAATGCCTGATTAAGCGCTACAACTCGATCAAGTCTCTGCCAGCGTTATTTCCGGTTTCATGATTTCGTTCTTCTGATTGGTTTAGATGCTAAGGCTGCTTTTTGTTTGTCTCTTCCTATACCCTCTTCACACCCACATCTCCAGCTTTCCTCTCTGTTCCTCTTGTTGTTTTCTTTCCTCCTTTCCCTTTTCTTTCTCTATTATCTGTGTCTGTTCCAATGATTCGGTTTTTTTTTTTCTAGCAGTTGAAATCTCAGACAGGTCTGGTCGTCGTCTGGGTTTTCTGATCAGACGCATTGCATAATGCTCTCTGTCACTTTTTCCCTGTCTGCTTTTATCTATTTGTCTTTCATTCTGTCTTTCTGTCTGTCTGTCTGTCTACTCTCTCTCTCTCTCTCTCTCTCTCTCTCTCTCTCTCTGAACACACACACACACACACACACACACACACACACACACACACACGTAAGCAAGCAAGCAAGGGCGCATGCTCACACACACACACACACACACACACACACACACACACACACACACACAAAGAGAAAAGAAGAAAAAGAAGAAGAAGAAACAGGAGAGAGAGAGAGAGAGAGAGAGAGGAGAGAGAGAGAGAGAGAGAGAGAGAGAGAGAGAGAGAGAGAGAGAGGATACTTTCGAATCCAGTCTGTTATTACCTGCTGATTTATTTTGATTTGTATTGTCAAACATTCTCTCTGTCTCTGTCTCTCTGTCTCTCTGTCTACTCTCTCTCTCTCTCTCTCTCTCTCTCTCTCTCTCTCTCTCTCTCTCTCTCTCTCTCTTCTCTCTCTCTCTAAACATACTGTTATGCCGTTTTCTCCACACTACCCCAATTTGACATTTTCCAAACTCATCTCTCTCAGTTTGAAGATTCAAGATTTTCTGACATCGGTTCAGAGCATTTTACCAAGTTGTTGTGGGCAAGAGATATGAATTAGAGAAACAAAGACAGCAAAGTTCGAGAGGTTTTTTTTTTTTCAAAACAGGTATAGCGATCTATAGGCACTGGAGAAGTGTTGTTCTTTATGTGGTCGTTGTTGTCTTGACAGCTGCATTGAAGACTTTAAAACTAAAACAAAATCTGCGTGCGAATCTTATTTCAGATTCGGAAAAAGGACCAAACACCCTTTAATATGGTGCAAATTTTCGGTTTATTGCTTAAACTTTTTCAAGCATAAAACCAAAAATGATTCCTCCTCCATTGAATTCACGGTTCCGTCGAGAAATCCGTTTACTTCTTGGATAGATTCTGGTTCTAACAAGATTTTGCCCCCTGGTCAGATTCTTCTTCATTCACCATGGCTTCATTCTGCCGGCGTAAAAGGCTGAGCACGTGCTGCAATTCAAGTCAAGTCTTCTGCGGTGTTATTCCGGTGCTACGAACTCTTTGTTTTGATTTTTCAATATTTTGAGACCCACAGTGTGTGTGTGTGTGTGTGTGTGTGTGTGTGTGTGTGTGTGTGTGTGTGTTGTTGTTGTTGTTGTTGTTGTTGTTGTTGTTGTTGTGTGTGTGTGTTGTTGTTGTTGTTGTTGTTGTTGTTGTTGTTGTTGTTGCTGCTGCTGTTGTTGTTGCTGCTGCTGCAGCTGCTGCCGCTGCTGATGATGCTGCTGCTGCTGCTGCTGCTGCTGCTGCTGCTGTCTTCGTCGTTTGGGGATCTTCCTTTTTCCTTCCTCTCTTCCTGTCTTTCATTATTTCTTCTTCTTCGTTCTAATTATCAGTGTCCATTGGAATCACCTGCTTTTCCTGATGGATTAAATCTAAGTCGGCGCGGGCTTTCTGATTTCACATAATTATCTCACAATGGTCTCTGTCTGTCTGTCTGTCTGTCTGTCTGTCTGTCTGTCTGTCTGTCTGTCTCTCTCTCTCTCTCTCTCTCTCTCTCTCTCTCTCTCTCTCTCTCTTTCTCTCTCTCCGCAACACCCTATTTTCAGCGAGTTTACAAATGACCGACTGATTGATGTAAGGGAGAGAACTGCTCTTCCCCAAATACCTTGACAATATCTCTGCTACATTACCCTGATGTCTCTCTACCCCAACGAGTGTATAAACGCTTTTACATGCTGTCATTCGCGAGAAGGTTTGTAGAATTTGGAAATTTTTCCGCAAACCGACACGAGTGCCCTTTTTCTTTTAAATAAACGTCCTTGTCTCTAACTTCATCCAGTATAAAAAAAAAATCTACTTCTCCTTTAAAACAAAATAAATGCTTTCTGTCAGGACAAGAAGCCTACAAAGAAATCTTCACCAATCATGACCTGTCAGTTATGAATATTTCTACGCATCATCAGCTGTAACATCCTCTGATTGGTCCACAAAATAATCGTAAATCTCACATAACCTGTACCACTGTTTTTCCGACTTTGTGTTAGACTCTTTGCATTCCGATGTCCGGTCCACAACCAGCAAGTGGTGACATCCAAAGCGGAATTCACTACGCTTCTACACCCAACACCACCAGAATGGCATCATGATAAGATAGAGAGCGACATTTTCAGTGTGTATTTTCGGTGCCAGCGTGAATCGAACATTTATTCGTGACTGGAAACACGGCGTTCTACCACAAAAACCACATCGCATCCATCACTTTGATTCATTGCCAGAGCCGCCTGAAGCTAGTACCGTCTGTGACTGGTGTATATTCTGTGTGCATTTTCCGTTTTGCCCGCAAAGTTTGTCAGCTGGAGAGTTCGCTCACGACTGAAGAGGTGACAATGTTCGTAGTGAAGGAGTGGCCATCCGCTTTCTGGCATCGACCATGCACACATATAAGTCTGTGTACACACACACACACACACACACACACACACACACACACACGCACGCACGCACGCACGCACGCACACACACACACACACACACACACACACGTAAATACGTGGACACATTCTCTCTCTCTCTCTCTCTCTCTCTCTCTCTCTCTCTCTCTCTCTCTCTCTCTCGGGTTTTCATTATGTTACATATATATTTCTGTAATACTTACATATGTGTTGTTAAACAAAATGTCCTGCCACATACATACTAGGGAGTGATGGTACTGAAAGGGTGACTGTTAAAATATTTCTTGTCTTTGTTCATGGTGCAGATATTGCACCTTTGTTTTCTTTATTCGGATGTGATTGCTTATCTTTGTTTCATATTTTCACTCTATTTACTTTGTTTAGTTTTGCAGATGGCTTGATGGGAAAAGGCAGGTACTGCTTATCAATGTACCATCTCAAAATAAGATTTGACTTTGCGTTTGACATGACTTTCATACTGTGATGACAGTTGGGAGTGGGTCGGTGTCAGTATATTTTCTCTATTAGAGTTATGTTAAGATCGCATCTCCACCCTTTGTCTTTCTAGTTATGGAAGGAGCAACTTTGCGGTACTAGTCATCCAAAGAAAGTTTGATTTTTGTCAGGACTGTTAAGATACTCAATAGTGGCTAAAGGATAATTTTCCTTAGGCTTGTACACTTAAAAGTACTTGTAGCTCCGAGAGACAGAATTAGAGATAAGTTCAAAGGTTCAATACTGAATGAACAACAAAGGACTGACACAAGTTAAGTGTACTTTCACACATCAACTTTACTTGCTTTTACAAGGGTGAAATCTTCAAACAATTTCACAAAGTCAGTTCAGGCTGAGTTTTGGTCCACACTGTTGCATCATTAAGAGTGGGAAAGTTCTGACCTGTTGATCAGTCACTGGGCTGTGGTGTTTCTTCACTACCAGGCAGATTGGAACCCAGGTTCTAAACCAAACAGAACCTGGTCTGTAGTTAAGTAGCTGAGAGTCTGGCTTTTCGAGTTCTCACACTTGCCCTCTGGCTTTCAGTAAATGTGTGAGATCTCAGCCAACAAAGGATTAGACTACTATAAATATATCTGCCATAATTATCCATCTCCACTTTTGTTCAGATTTGGAGTGAAATGTAACAAAGAGTAGGTGACAGTAATACAATACTAAGTAATTTTAGTCAAATAGCTCTTCAATTTCTCTTATGAATGAAATTGCAGTAACTTGTTATTCACTTAGCCCAAGTACACATATGGTGTGGACTTAAGAGTCACACGCTACAATGCGTTCCAACACTCAACAGTATTCATAAATCAACTTCAACTTAACACTTTTCACCTTGTACAGACATACTGCTTTTCCAATCAGAATTTATCATTCAAGTATCATCATAACAGAGAGTATTTGAATACTGGCAAAGGTCATATTGAAAACAAAGAATATTCATCAGATTGTTAACAAAGAATCTTAACCAAGCACCTTAATAGCTTATACCAGGTTGTGGCAAACAAACTATTACAACAGAATACTCATTCATCATCTTGATAGATGTCACCAAGTATTGGCATACAGTTATACTGTCAAACCACATGGCATACACACAATCAATGCATAGCCTCAAAATTTAGAAAAATAGTCTCAACTTACAGTTCTTCTGGGTGATCAGTGAATCTTAAGACAGGTTCAGAGTAGGCGAGATAAACCTTCACTCTGTCAGGTTTACTCCCGCTGGAATTCTTGATTCACTCACATCTGATCAGTTTGATGGCCTCTGATAGAACAGTGCTTGCTCACCATGAGTTTCCCCTTTATTTAGGCCAAGCCATTCATTCCGGTTCCGGTTGGCTTTGTGTCACTAAAGACAAGGAAAAGGGGAAGGAGGGAGGGGGGGGAGTTGGTCATCCCCCACCACTTACAGTGGGAGAAACACGGGGCACAATATAGAATATTCAAAACGCTTTTTGTGAACAGTTGGGTTGTTGTATGTGCGCCTCCACGCTGATTGACAAAACGCTGTTTAACATAATTGCGTCATTCCCACAGGGTTGCCATGGTGCAGGGTAGTGGGGGTTGGGGGAGGAAAGGGAGCACATCCTTTGTCTCAACCCCAGACGATCTCTGCACACAAGATAAGCAAGAGGGAAGGTAAGGTGGAAGGGAGAAAGGGAGAGGGACTGGGGCAAGCCACGTACTTCGAAAGTAACGTAATTTTTTTTTCCATGCCATTGATTCAAAAGCCAGGCTGCCGATGACTTCAAAATGACTGCGAAAGGTAAGGTAAGGTAATGTTGCTTATAGCCCAGCTGACCACAAAGGGCCACATCAGAGCTGGGGAATAGACAGGGGTGTGTGTGTTTATACAATTTGTACAGAAGGGTGGGTGTAGGAGTGGATGGTGTGCTGATTGTCAATGTTTACTTGTCACACACACACACACACACACACACACATACATTTACGCATGTGCATGAGCACACACACACACACCACACACACACACACACACACACACACACACACACACACGACACACACACACACACACACACACACATCAATGCTTACACACTCACATCTGTGGACTTGCCAATTTACATGCTTGGATCGCCCCACGAGGAACACCCACCAGCACACACACATCTACAGTGTACACTGGGGTCCCTGAGAGACTCAAAGCCTTATCTCAGTTGACATGTGTTTGATCATTTGTCTCTGCTATTGGAATGGCCCAGTATGAGTTGCCCCAGTCTCTAGGAGTCTTCACAGTGTTGGCCTTGAGATAATTCAATGTTTATTTGCTTGGTGATGTTCTTGCTCTTCTTTTAACTCTGGATGTGTGGCCACTTCCTCTCCTGATGTTCAGGTCTGAAAGATGGTCTATGGTATAGTAGCTTTGTACTTATTTGTTTAGTTTTTATTTTTCAGACTTCTTATCACATTAGATCGACCAATCTGTAATCCAGTTCTTATCGTTGCCTTGCCTGCCTGTGATGAGATGGATGAGTGGTAGGTGGGTCCTCTAGGGGAAGGACTAGGAATAATTTCTCTATGAGAATTATCTTAACATTTCACCTCCACCCTCTCTTTTACTAGTTATGGAAGGAGCAACTTTCTGGTACTAGTCATCGAAAGAAATTTATATTTGTTCCAGGTACTGTTAAAATACTTTATATAGGTTCTGAGATAAGTTTCCTTAGGCCTGTACTCTTAAAAGTACTTGAAGCTCCAAGAGACATAATTGAAGAGAGAAGTTCACACATTCAACATTGATCGAACAAAAGAGAACTGACACAAGCTAAGTGCAATTTCACACATCAACTTCACTTGCTTACACATAGGTAAGTATATACATGTCTGTTCTATAGGCTTAATTTTAGTTCTCATTGAACCACAGTG
This sequence comes from Conus canariensis, assembly GCA_033310375.1. Taxonomy (NCBI): domain Eukaryota; kingdom Metazoa; phylum Mollusca; class Gastropoda; order Neogastropoda; family Conidae; genus Conus; species Conus canariensis. Next base: position 30,938,367 of record CM065718.1, read on the forward strand.
AAGGGCCCTTCCTCACTCCTACTTTACTTGCTTACACTCCATGCAGCCACTTAAGTTGGAATACAGTGGGCCTGTCTACGTTACTCTGAATGTGTACTTTTATTACACATCCACTTTGCTTGTGTACACCAGTGCAGTAGCCAAAAGTGGTACTCATAGACAGGTTCCCACTGTTTCATTATAAAGTGAGGGTAAGGTTCTGATGGATTTGAGTCCAGAGGGATTAACAGCCTTATCTTGTATCAGAGAGGGTAGTTGATCTCTCCTGTGGCTGATGACTGATCCTCCTGTGTAGGCCTGTTGATGTAGTGCTGGGCTGAGGTGTGTCTTCACAACCAGTCTTGCCCAGTGGTTGTAGTGTAGCCCCCGTTTAAAGTGTTGCCATGGTGTCTGGTGTAACCCCGGTTTCTGGCATAGTCACAGAGTATGGTTTAGCCACAGTTTGTAGCGCAACCACAGTCCCAGTTCTGGGATAAAGAGAACTTGGTCTGTAGGTGAGTAGCTGAGTGGCTGGTTTGTTGAATTCACACATTTACCCTCTTATCTTTCAGAAGAGGTGTGAGAACTCGGTCAGCAAAAGTTTTCTCTATTGGAGAGTTTCTACTATAACTTTCAATCTCCACTTTTGTTTAAAGGCTGAGTTAAGTTTATAAAAGGGTACGAGACAGTAATACAATGCTACACAGTTTCAGTCAAATAACTCTTCCATGTTTCTTATGAATTAAATCACATTAACTTGGGCTACACTTAGTCCAAGTACACATGTGGTGTAGACTTAAAGTCATACACTACAAATCATTCCAACAATCAGCTTAGCAGTTTTCACCTAGTACAGGCAGACTGGTTTTTGTGATCTAAATTTATCATTCAGTTTTCCTCTTAACAGATAGAATTGCAAACTGGCAAAAGTCAGCGTGAACACAAAGAATAGTGGTCAGATTGTTAACAAAGAATCATAACCACATGGTGAGAGCTTTTGCCATATGATGGCAAGCAAACTACGACACAGAATAATCATTCATCAGTTTGATAAATGTCACCAAGTATTTGTACAAAGTTACAATGTTAACCCACATGGCATACATAAAATCAATGCATAGATTCGAAATGTAAAATGTAGTTTCAACTCACTTTTCCTGGGGTGAATCAGTGATTTAGACTTGGGATCAAGAAGCAGAAGTAGGTTACCAGGCCTTCTCTCTGTTCGTCCCTTTGTTTTTCACTGGTCTGATCTGCAGGCAGTCTTGAGGGGTCAGTGAAGTTGCGACTCTATGTGTCTGCTATATGTATTCTAAACTGCCAAAACAAGTTTCAGATCTAGCTGACAGGGTGTCAATCAAACACTAAGAGTGAGAGGGGAGGGATCTATTCCTACCATCAGAAACCATTTGAAGTTGGTGCTGAGTTCAATGGCCGGTAAATTTATGTGCACATATAGAGCGAATGCTAATTGAGACCATTGCAGGTCCTCACAATGTCGTCACACCCACCCAAAGTATGACGGACAGGTGCGGGGGAAGGGGGGGGGGGTGGGGTTGGAGAAAAAGGGGTTTGCCGGTTACTCTTTTGGGAGTGGGGGGGAGGGAAGATAGTGGTGGAAAGGGGGGATGAGACTGGCCGTATCGTTACAAAGCCATGTAAATTTTCCTGCAGCGTCATGCGTCCCGTTTGGGAGTGAGTTAGGGTTGAAAGGGGAAGGAAGGTGAACAGAGAATAAGGAAATGTGTTATGCGCCCCCCGTGACATAGACTTTCTCTTGTAACAGATCGTATTAAGCAGCACCGCTCACACCATTCTAAGAGAGAGAAAGGGGGGGGGGGGTGAGAGGGGAAAGTGGGCATAGATTTGAAAGCTATTCTTCGGTTTGGGGTTTGAGTGAGACTGACTGGATGGGTTTGTCAAGCGTTTTGTTACATAGCCAGTGTGTCTGCTCTCTCATTTCTGTAAGTCCTGCATGTCCAGGGCAGTACACCCATATGAGTCTCTTCAATGGAAGGTTACGCATTAGTTCATGCCAAGCAAGGCTTCCCATTCCACTCTCCACTTTCTGAAGTAGATTCATGGTGTCAGTCAGTATCATAGCTTGTTGAGTTTTAAACTGGCCTGTGGAGTGCTTTTGTCATTGCTTCTACCTCCATTGTTAGATGAAGTTGTTACACTGTACGTGTTATTGTCTTCCTGGATAGTTCTGCCATTTTGCGTCATTGTGTATCCCCAGCCTGATTTACCTTTGGTGACGGACCATCAACGTATTTCACAACATATTTTTTGTGTGTGAAGGTTTTCTACCTGTGTCTGAATTTCTGCATTGGTTTTAAATTTTGGCCATTCTCAACCGTGTCTTCCAAGCTCTGGAGTGATAGCTGTTTAGTAGAGAGAGGTGTATAAAGTCATCTGGATAGTTTTTCCATTCCTTTGTTTTCTTTGAGTTCTGCTAACTGGCACACACATGATTTTACATGACCTAGGCAAGTGTCATTTGTTTCCTTCACTGCCTCATGTAATGGATTTCGGTCGTTTTCAAGTGCAGTGAAATATGCCTTCACCTGTTCCAGTGTGTGTCTTGTCTGCATTGAAGGAAGGTCAAGCAGGTATTGCGTAGTTTGTACTGCTGCATCCTTCATAGTTCCAGGATCACGTTCATCACTTTACTCACATAATACACGCTCATTCATGCGCACGCGCATGCACACACAAACACACACACACACGTGCACGCGCATGCATACATACACACACACACACACACACACACACACACACACACACACACACACGTGCACGCGTGCGCGCACACACACACACACACACACAACACACACAACAAACATGCATACACATACACATACACACACACACACACACACACACACACACACACACACACATGTGCATGCACGCATACACACAAACATAGAAATATGCGTTCAGAAACACATGTACAAACGCACACATGTCCACATATACAAACACGCACGCACGCATCACGCACGCACGCACGCACAGAGAGAGATAGACAGACACACAGACAGACACAGAAATTCAACGATGGAGACAGGCACATCGAAGGTTCACACCCCCCCCCCCCCCCCCCCCCCCATGCTCACCACAGGATGAGCGGACAACACAGACAGACACAGAGATGAAGACAGCAGAGCTAACAGATCAATGCCCCCAGCTCTTCCCACCAATCACAAGAAGTCTACAGAATTCGGCAAACGATGTGGCCCAGCTTATTTTTAAATATTCACAAAGAAAAGAAAGAAAGGGATTTAAACAGACAGAGGCAAAATTTAAACAGTGTAGCTTCCTAATTCGTAGCATTTGAGACAGAGATGAAAAATCGAAAACAATATTTAAACAGTCTAACTTCCATTTCAGTTTTCCTCCTTTTCCGTATAGACAAGATACCTGTTGTCCAAAAGTGCTTGAGGAAAGAAAAAGAAAGGAAATCTTTCAAATTTTGTTTAGCCATTGATTTTGTCCTCAGGCGCCAAAAATGGTAACATTCTCTGACGAGTAGGAAGAGCCAACGACATTTTCATCATGAGGGGAGTGGGACAGAGCACAAACACAAGGGCGACAATTGTGTACAAACGGCCATCGGACATGCATCACCATATTCTTTTATTGCTGCAAGTTCCATGGGATATAAATAGAACACACGATTCTGGAAATAAATAGAAAAAAAATTCAATCAATTTTTTTTTTAATGCTAGGTCTGGTCCCTACAATTGTGTGTGTGTGTGTGTGTGTGTGTGTGTGTGTGTGTGTGTGTGTGTGTGTGTGTTGGTGGGTGTGGGTGTGGGTGTAGATGTGGGTGTGGGTGTAGATGTGGATGTGGATGTGCGCGCGCACGCGCGCACGACAAGAACTAACTAACTTACACACAAAACCGACAAAGGCTATGAATAAGTGTTTGAACTTCAATAACCTTATACGCTATGTTATCAAATTGCTGTTACTGATTCAGAACAAGAACTGACTTCGGCTAGTCTTAATGCAAACTATCTGTACTTCCAAACTCTCATTTTAACGTGAATCTGCTGCACACACAACGCGCACTCTCGCACGTGACAGCAAACGGCTTTGTATGTTGTAATACTGGAGCAGAATATTTATCCCTAATGCTATTGTTTATAGGCCTATTCACTAAACAACAAACGAAAAGCAACAGGCAGTGCTGCTGAAGTGGCACCATGGGACAACGTTCAGGCTGGCTGATACCTGACGAGTTTTTCAATATGAAATACTCCACCATTTTGCACTTTGATGTATGTGGCGCTTGACAAGGAAGCACATCATTAAAACTAAACACCAAGTCTGTCTGGAAGGAAACATGTTCACTGACACCGCCAACCCTCCCTCTGTCTCTTCCACTTAGCCATCTTCTTTCCCATTTCAGTTATTTCACCGTGAAGAAACCCAGTGTGGGTTTTTCTCTTTTAGCGTGTACATGCACAAATCAGACGTATGGATAAGTTATTGGCAAACTATTTATGTGAGCGTGTGTGCGTGCGTGCGTACGTGCGTGCGTGCGTGTGTTCGTGCGTGCGTGCGTGTGCGTGCGTGAGTGCGTGCGTGTGTGCGTGCGTGCACACGCGCGCGCGCGCACGTGTGTGTGTGTGTATGCCAATATGTCTGCATCTAGACTAAAATGGCGTCTTTCTTCACGTTAGAAATCAAACTTTATCATGTTACAGGACAAAGTGACACACTAAAAAAACAAAAGGGGGGGGGGGGGGGGCGAATCCTTATATCAAAACAAAGGAGTTACGTGTGTACTGCTCTCAAATTGATCACACATTAATGCTTCATATAGCCAAAACGTCCTGGTATGACTGCACTTAAACACAGATCTGCCATCTTGAACAATAAAACAACAATCGTATAAACGAAACTTCTGTCAGAACTCGTTATTACAAAGATGGGGCGAGGAGGTAACAAACAACACTCCTAGTAGTAGCCTTTTTATTTCTTTTTCCTCCTACTATAACCGTCATAATTCCTAACATAATAACCACTGACGTCACTCTCCCGCCACACCCTTTGGAGGGTCAGGACCAATCATATTCTTGGACACTGGCAATGCAGGTTGACGTCACTCAGCAGGGACAACGCCCTGGACACGCTGATATAGCTGAGCGCCTTCACACGGGCAGGGTTGCTCGTCCACACGTGACACCGGCGGGGATCGGCCACCACGCTTCCCATACTTCCCAGCGCCGCTCTCATCTGTTCGTAGCCGTGCAGGACATCTCCGTGCAGGACCCTCGGGAGTCTCCGGACATAGCCTATCGAAAGACATTCAATTCGTTGTTGATTGGTGACTTGCCATGTCACTCTACTCTGTCTGTCATTATCATGGTCTTTTCGCACGCATTTGCTGTATGTGCATGCAGGAACGTGCTCGTATAAGCTCACAAATCGCAATGCATGCACGAGCACTCGCGCACGCTCGCGCGCGCGCGCGCACACACACACACACACACACACACACACACACACATACGCTCGCACGCATGCACGCGCGCACACACACACACTTATGCACACATGAACACCACAACACACACACACACACACACACATGCACACACACGCACGCACGCACACAAGAACGCACGCACGCACGCACACACACACACACACATGCACACACACACACACACACACACACACACACACACACACACACACACACACTTGCGCGCACAGACGCCCGCATACACAGACAGACAAGCAGACAGACAGAAAAACTGACTGACAGACAGACAGACAGACATAGGAAGGTGAGGGGTAGCACCTTGTGGGTTAACACTCCAGATGTCGATGGTCTGTCCCATGCAGCGCAGAGAGTTCAGAGTCTCTGTGAAGGCCTCTCTCAGACTGGACACCGTCTGTCACAGACAGAAAGGAACACCACGGCACCATTAGATGAACAGTGACTGGGAGAGAGAGAGAGAGAGAGAGAGAGAGAGAGAGAGAGAGAGAGAGAGAGAGAGAGAGACGGATGCGGAAAGTGTAATCATATCTAGGCCATTGCCCCACATGAAGGGATGTATTTATACATACACTTGTTCAATCTGGCATTTTAGAATCAATGACATCCTTCATAATACACTTTGCAATAATTTCAAGAAATGAGAACAGAAAGCAATTGCAATAATTTCAAGAAATGAGAACAGAAAGCAAAGCCTTGTAATGATAGACGGACAAATTTCTTAGTGTTTGTTCACGTGTACATGCCATAAGCAACGCTAATTTAAACTGACTTGGTACCTTATCATATTTCAATGGTCTATATTGTGCTCTTGAGAGAGAGAAAAAAAAAAAAAGAGAGAGGAGAGAGAGAGAGAGAGTTCAAATGACCTGGAGCTAACTACTGCCGTGCATGTACGGTTTTCTAAAAATTCGGTTTTTTTTGCCGTAAGTGATATTCAAGGTCATTGAAAATTCAAATATGTTTCATCGCAAAATGGCCAACTTTGAATGGAATCCCCTGTTTATATACCTCTTATATCAGTGCATAAGTCAAACAGACATGGAGATGCAGCGTCTCCCCGGTAATATCCTCTTTCTGTTTTAAAACTTGAAGATCTTTCTTTGCAATTTCCTTGTACATATGCTTTTGCATTTTCATAAAATGCCGAAACCCACATCATACTTCCTTTCAAAAATGAGAGTCTTTAGTACTGGTCTGTTTATGATCAGCTGAATAAACCAAAAGCTTTCACAAACTCATTTAAGACTAATGACCCTGGCATTTGTGTCTGGTCAATGTAACGTGTAATGTAATCGATATATCCTCCGGGTGTCGAGTCTGTCTTGTTCTTTATCACAAAAGGGTTATCAACGCTGACAGACAAGAAACTAGCTCTTCATGACTGTTATTTGAATCATGTGAACTCGCCAGGTACTGTGCTCATGTTTTGTCTCGATTCTTTGTCCAAGACCATTTTGTCTCGATTCTTTGTCCAAGACCATTTTGTCTCGATTCTTTGTCCAAGACCAACTTCCAAGCAACATGGGGGATTCCAGACCCAGAGGTCCAGGGTGAACCACGTGAGGGACAGGACTGGCTGCGACCTCTCTGCTCCGATTTGCATGACTGAAGGCA
>CM065718.1:30952986-30972986 GCA_033310375.1 Conus canariensis
AGAGAGAGAGAGAGAGAGAGAGAGAGAGAGAGAGAGAGAATCGTTGTAAAGCTGTCATGAGCCAACCAGGCAGAGCAAGATACCGTGCTGCTGGCAAGTCACTTTGGTGGTGTCCAGCAATGCCTCATCTGATCCGACATACGTAGACACCACCATCCAAGCCTCTTACTGTTCACAATTGTTTCTAAGCCTTGAGATCAGCTTGAAATTGCATCTCCTTATGGAGGACGCTGTTAAGTCCGTCCAACGACAGTCCACTGTCAGATTTTGAATGTCACAATCCCACGGATTATGGCAAATTTCGACAAACCGGACCAACTTCCTTCCACCCTTGAGAGGTGGGGGGGGGGGGGGTCGAATGTTGCAATCACAAAAAATGAAGGGGGCGACCCGCACCCTCCACCCCCTCACAGGAATATCTGAAACTGTGACATTCTGTGGCAGTCGTGCCAGTAGCCCTGAAGCATTTAGACTATTTAGACTATGGGACCCGGAATAGCTCAGTTGGTAGAGCGCCTGACTCGTAATCTTAGTGATCCTGGGGTTGCGGGTTCGAATCTCCGCCGGGGCGTTTCGGTACAGGGGGATTTTTCCCTCGGAGTTAACATTGGTTCTGACTCCATTTCCCATACAGTCCTTCGAATGAGACTATAAACCGAGGTTCCGTGTGTGAACGCACGCATAACATCTTGCACACACGTAAAATCCCATCACCAACTTTCGGAAGAGTAGGCCACTTTGGCCGTTGGTATGGATGACACGTTACACACAGCATGCACCCTGCGTAAGAAATGGAAAGAATGAAGGAAGTAAAGAAACTGAGTGAACGATATTGAACGATATTGACTGGATGACACGGGAAACGACTGAATGAAGCGCCAGCTGGCAGCTCTTCAGTCGGCACTACCTAGGTAGGCAGCCCGTTGTGTAAGCGAGTGTTGATTGTAAAGCGCTTAGAGCTTGGTCTCTAGCCGAGAATAGGCGCTATATAAGTATTCATTATTATTATTATTATTATTATTATTATTATTATTATTATATAGTAGTAGTAGTAGTGTAGTAGTAGTAGTAGTGTGACGACCAATAATGGCAAAAACGTTTTGGCCCTGAAGCATTTCGACCGTGTTGTGATGTGACAACCACTAATGTAAAAAAAAAAAAAAGGCATTTTTTCATCTTTCTTTTTTTCTTTTTTCTTATCTTTCTTTCTTTCTTCCCTTCTTCCTCTTATTCTCTTTTTCACTTTCCTTTTTTTATAAACGATAACAAAAATCTATTGGCCCTCTCTCTCTCTCTCTCTCTCTCTCTCTCTCTCTCTCTCTCTCCTCTCTCTCTCTCTCTCATCGGTGGTTCGGGCTCGATATTTCCGGTCAGCTAAAAGATTTAAGGTAGGGTCTTGCTGGTTCTCTTGCGATGATAAAGATTTTAATTCTAACGGGAGAAAAGACTGCTTGACACCGCTGGTAAGAAGATCTGTTCCGGTTCCTACCTTGCGTGGCTGTAACCGCTTTGCACGTGCTTTTAACGACAGCGTTGTGGACAGCGCGAGCGACGGCACTGGCAGTTACCTGAATTCGGACCAAGATTTAAAAGATATGCGTTTGAACGGTAATTATTCTGTTTGATGATGTGGATAGCAGTATCAATAGCGGTCATATAGATAACCGAAGTCGGAACGAAAAATAATGTGTTCAATCCTACCTTGAAATATTTCATATGGACATGATTGTAGGGTCTAGCCTTTATTAAAGCTGCTGTAAAACTCTGTCATCAGGGAAGAAGATCGTGGGGGGCTTGCTACTTTAACAAAAACAAGAATCTTCCATATTGAAAGATTGTTTGCCTCACTGCTTGTGTTCACTTGGTGACATTGATTAGCAGCGTGTGGAGGTCTGAACAGCAGGACGGCAAAGCTTTCTCCTGATTTGTCTGTTGATGTTTTCTATTCCTGTTTGCTAACGAACAGTCAGCCACATTGCACAGATCGTTGTTTATATGATAATGTTTTAAACCATTATCTTTAGCTATTGTTAAACCTCTGCGTTGTTTTTTATTTGTATATTATGAATGGTGTATGTCAGGGCGACCGCTATGGAACCGACACATCCTATGGAGCAGCGTACTTGATTATTTCCTTGTATTGAAAGATGTCCCCTACTTTTTGTAATTCCTGTTATTTGTTTGTTTCGAAATGGATTGAAATTGATCATTTACCTTGAATATCACATTGACATCTCAACAGAAAACACTGCTAAATCAACTTAAGAGTGTTCAGGCTACCTCTCCAGCAAGTTTATGTGGAATGATGACTATGCCTTGACTAAGAGTGACAATGTGTGTAAAGCAAAAATGTGCACAAAGTTAAATGAGGCCTGATTGTAGCAAAAACAATGATGGATGTGTAGGGAAAAAAAAGCGTGTGCAAATAGGGAACAGTGCTGAGAAGGAAGATTGGTTTGACAATGATTGTTTGGTAATGAAAAGAAAAGCAATAAAATTACTGAGAGTATGGCTTCGTACTTTGGATGACTGTGAAAGAAGTGAGTATTTTATTGCAAGAAGAGAATACAAAAAAAAAACCCTTCTAAAACAGAAGAAGAACATATTCAATAAAACTCGGTAGATCATATGATTAGATCTCTTTTTTCACAACAGGAGTTTCGGAAAACAATAAAAAGTGCTTCATTCAAAGGAAAATATCATAGCAATATATCTCCATAGGAACATGGTATGAGCGCATTAAACAATTGTTAGATAAAGATATTTCAAGTAATGATGAACTTCCAGTAGTCACAAATGAGGAGAGGATGAGTATTGTAATCGCCCGATTTCTCAGGAAGAAAGTATGTTTGCCATGCGGAAAATTAAAACTAAGAAATCGGCAGGACCTGATTCTATCATAGGAGAATTGTTGACATATGATGGAGCTCAGATGTTGACTTTTTACTAGCTCTTATCAATAGAATTTCTGATGATAGTGTCTTCTCAGAAAACTGGAAAGAGTCTGTATCTTTGCCAATATTAACAAAGGGCGATGTAAATAATCATAATGCTTACAAATGTATCTCTTTGGTTGTCGTTAGTAGTAAAAAGTACAGCATTATTATACAGCACTATTACAGGAGTGGATCGGATGTAATGATATTACTGGAGAACATCAAGCTGGGTTCAAAAAGGGATAATCTGCTATCGATCATGTGTTTACTCTTCTCGCGTTTGTTCAAAAACACTTTTTAAACTGCAAACTTTATCTTGCGTTTATTAACTTAGAAAAAAGCCTGTCACTTTATTAACAGAAAGCTTGTACGAACAGTGTTACTTAAAAATTGTGTCAAGGGGAAATTATGTAGCTGTATTAGATCCATGTAAAAAGTTGTTAAAACTAAGATAAGAAGTGGTAACAGTCTGACAGATTATATGAATTGTGCTTCGGGAATAAGGCAAGCTGATGTCTGTTGCCCTGTGTTATTTGCTATATTCATTAATGCGCTTGTCATTGAGAGTATCAACAATGGCCTTCATGGCGGATGATTTGCAGAAGATGTGTTAAAATTACTTATCCAACTTTCAGCATATGACATTGTTTTGGTTTTTAGAAACAATAGTTGGCTTACAGCATCAGCTGAATAATCTGAGCAGGCCTGCCTCCTCATTAGAGTTGAAAGTGAACTTGAACGAAAGCATCATTGTGGTGTCTTGGAAGTAAGGTTACTTGGCGGCGAGGGAAAGATGCATGTATGATGGACGCATTATACCCGTACTGAATGTGTATAGATACTTCGGATCTACTTTTCTACACACTTACGTTTTGCCTTTGCTTGAAAGACCATGCATTCAAGGCAAAGGATGCTTTGAAATGCGACAAAAAAAAAACGATTGTATACTTTGAATAATAATTCGCTTGAGTTATTCTCAAAACATTTGATTGGGATTTGGATAATACCATTGTTCATTGTGAGGCGGTGCATTTACTTGCTTTGAGGAAGTTCCTAGTCTCGACAGGCGTATCTCTAATGATTTTGTGTGTGTGTGTGTGTGTGTGTGTGTGTGTGTGTGTGTGTGTGTGTGTGTGTGTTGTGTGTGTGTGTGTGTGTCTGTGTCTGTGGTGTGGGGGGGAGGGGGGAGGGGGTCCAAAGATATGTATTGTACATTGGTTCAGCCGTTAGATGTGTTCGGTATAGTTCAAAGCTTTTACACATGGATCATCGCAGATTGTCTCGTAAGCCTTACATTTGTTCGAACTGGATGTAAAGGGGAAAACGAACGGAATTTCAAATATGCGTCTGTTTCTGTGTAAGCACGGATTTAGGGATGTTTGGCTCACTCAGGGTGTTGTAGATCAAAATTAGTTTACTCGTGTGTTTCGACAAAGGTTAATTGACTATAGGTGGCAAATGTGGGACAACAATATCCAAACTAGTAAGCAATTATGTTTTGTATAGAAATTGTTCTAGTTTTCAAAGTTTCAGCCTTATTTAAAATTCGATTTGGACGTACTTTGAAAAGATTAATTGCTGAATTTTTAAGTTGGTGTTTCTGGAAGGATTCATTACTTTAAATATAGACAACATCACAAAATGACTCTCTCTCTCTCTCTCTCTCTCTCTCTCTCTCTCTCTCTCTCTCTCTCTCTCTCTCTCTCTCTCTCTCTCTCTCTCTCTCTGCGGTTGTCGACTTGATACCTATATTGTGGTGTATTGCATTGCATACCATTGTATCTATACATGCTTTTTATTAAGCTGTTGTGCTAAGATGTGTTTGTTTGAACTATGTACTCCATAAACTTATATCTTTGCTTTTCAGAGGTTTTATCTCATTGCATAATCTAGCTCAGCAAGGACAGATTGGAAGAACAGGCTCTGCCTAAAATCGTAATCCCTGATCATATGACAGATTTCTGAGCTCTCTCTCTCTCTCTCTCTCTCTCTCTCTCTCTCTCTCTCTCTCTCTCTCTCTCTCTCTTCTCTCTCTGTTGTTTCTTCGATTTACCAGCTTCCCACTAAAGCATGTGTGTGTGTGTGTGTGTGTGTGTGTGGTGTGTGTGTGTGTGTGTGTGTTGTGTGTACGTGCGTGCGTGCGTGTGTGTGTGTGTGTGTGTGTGTGTGTGTGTGAGAGAGAGAGAGAGAGAGAGCGAGAGAGAGAGTGAGATAGAGAGAGAGAAATCTGTTATGACGAAGGCATTGTGCAGTACAATACATACAATGCAGAACAATGATGTACTATGTACACCTTCTTCACCTCAATTTTTTTTTATTTCAAATCTTTGCAAGTCGTTATTTAAATGATGGAAGAATTAACCTGCACTTTTTTCCCCTACTACTTAATTGTTCAGCATTAATTATATTATATATAAATATATATAATATATATTATATATATATTAACGTATATATTTGTTTATTCGTTTATTTATCTATTCATGTGTTTATTTTTTTATCTATTAATGTTCGTATTTGTTTGTTACTTTAATTATCTATTATTATCATCATCGTCATCATCATCATCAAACTGATATTATCATTACATTTGTATCAATTCAGTGTTACGAATGGTGCATATGTTAATTGTAACGTTATAGACAGAACCTGTGACGTTCTTTGAACCGATCAATTAGATATGTTTTACTTCCAATCGTTATACTACTACGTTTGTTTGTTTGTTTGTTTGTTTGTTTCCTTCAATCGGTCATAAGGCATGCAAGCCATTGATGAAACGTCGTTTGGCTGGCGATAAGAAGTGGAAATATTATATCGGGAGAAAAAATTATGCTTCACGTGACAAAACAGCCTGCGAGATTGAAAAAAACACACATAATATTCAAGAGAGAAATGTGATCCGCTTCCTCAGGGATCCGCTTCCTCAGATTGTGAAAATACTGGCTGTGTGACAGTAGGAAAGGTGCAGGAACCATTTGGTAAAGACAGCTCTCTCCCTCTCTCCCTCTCTCTCTCTCTCTCTCTCTCGGACTTCCCTTGTCTGGTTGCCAGCAAGACGAACCTTTTCACAGCTCAAATAGCATTTTGCTCGTTTTCACAAGAAAACGTGTAAAATGCCCGTTGAAGGTCTTCCCGCAAATTTAGAAAATATGCTGAACGCCGCGCTGCGCGATATGACTGTCATCGTTCAAAATTGAAGGCAGTGATAATCAGACCGTGGTGAGTCTTAGGCTGACAACAATGTCCGACCGTTCCCCTGTCACGCGACCCCCAGCTCACAGTGCGGTGGTCAGGAGAAAAAGTCCGTCACTGGTCAACAGGGACAAGAGAAGGGCTGAAGAACATCGCAAGCAAAAGGCAAGTGACGCTGCATCTTCCCCGTCTGGTCTGTTCCTGCCGACTTCTCCTAGTCTAATGTACAATGGCGACAGAAGCGACAACAACAGTGGAGTCTCCTGTGCTGACACTTTTCAGCCTTCACACCAACCCCCTTGCTCTGTGCCTCTGCCTGCACCGAGTTCGATGTCCCACCACGGAACACTGCACATCGACATGGCACCGTGCGACACAGACAGTGAGTCAGTGACAGTGATTTCCAAGTTAGACCTGCTGTCTGACACAGATGCTAAAAAGCTATGTGTTAACGAAGACGATGATGATAACTGTGGTGCATTTTGTGAAAGTGATTTGTCTGTAGCTGAATCTACGCAACAAGCAATTCAAACATTTGTTGCAGCAAGAAATCAGTAATACAGACAGTAGTAGTGATTATGCAGATACCACTGGTGTTACAGCACAGACACCCCATGCAGAAAACATCACAATCTCAGACCTAACAGCAAGGAACATGAATGATCGCCTGTCGGAACCTCAAGAAGAGGTAAAAGCCAGCACTATACGCAGCAAAGAGGTGGAAAACCGAAATCCTGACAATCCTTCGTGATTGCTGCACTGTTGTAACTGATGAACATCTGGAAAATCCAATGACAGTTACCTGTGTTATCATTGTATTTAACGGTCTATACAATTCCGTGATCTGGGATCCAATCGCGACGTACTTTCTTGTATTGTATTGATGTTTATTTCTAATTTTTGTGTCTGTACAGTCCCCCACCCCCATCGTCTCCCAGTCTTGTGAACGGACTTGTTAAGCTTAACACAATAAATCATTCATTCATTCATTCTCTCTCTCTCTCTCTCTCTCTCCTCTCTCTCTCTCTCTCTCTCTCTCGCTCTCGCTCTCTCTCTCTCTCTCAATATGATATGTATTGTTTCATTATTTTTAGTCAGCTCTTTTCTGTGTTATATTGCACATATTATTGTGTTTGTCTTTAACATGATCTTTTCTATGAGTGGTTTCAGTTTTATTTATTCATTGATTCTCTCCAGTTCTGTCTCTCTCTCTGTCTTTCTGTCTCTGTCTCTGTCTGTCCTCTCCTCTCTCTCTCTTCTCTCTCTCTCTCTCTCTCTCTCTCTCTCTCTCTCTCTCTTCCCATTTAAATCCCATGTCACTTTGCTAAATACCTTCTACGCATTTTCATGCCTTATGAAAAAATGATTATTATGTTGTGCACTTTTTTCACTCTCTCTCTCTCTCTCTCTCTCTCTCTCTCTCTCTCTCTCTGTCTGTGTGTCTGCATGTCTGTCTGTCTGTCTGTCTCTCTCTCTCTCTCTCTCTCTCTCTCCCTCCCCTCTCCTCTCTCTCTCTCTCTCTCTCTCTCTCTCTCTCTCTGCGTACGTGCGTGTGGGTGTTCCGAATTCTGTACAGACTTTGTCATATTCATTTTACTGTCTGTTTTTATACATACTAATTGTTGTACGTTTTGGTACATTTCCATTTCAAATTATTACATTTTATGCTTAATTACTACCTTCAATTTCTGTTGTTCCCCTTCTCCCTTCCACCCTCTCTCTCTCCCCTCTCTCTCTCTCTCTCTCTCTCTCTCTTTGTGCTCCCCCCCCCACCTTCCCCCAAATTCCATCTCACTTTGCTAAATACCTTCCACGTATTTTGATGTCTTACGAAAAATGGTTACATGTGCCTTGCTCTCTCTCTCTCTCTCTCTCTCTCTCTCTCTCTCTCTCTCTGCGTGCGTGCGTGCGTGCGTGTATGTGTGTGTTCCAAATTATGTACGTACTTTCTCTTATTCATTTTACTGTCCGTTTTTTATACATGCTAATTTTTGTACGTTGTAGTACATGTCCGTATGTTTCCCCAGCCCACCCCATCCCCCACCCCCACTCTTTCCTTCCCCTTCATTATTGTTATTTATATTTTTTGTTTATTATTATTATTATTATTTTATTTCTCTTCTATTTTCATTTGATGTTCCGTTATGATTGCATGACCACTTTGTTTGCTTGCTTGCTTTCTTACATTATTTCATTTCACTGCATGTTGTAATCCCTACTCAGTGCGAGGACTGGATGTAAAAAAGCACGTCAGTGCTTATCTATTATCCTCGTAAATAAAGAATTTTGTCTTGTCTTGATCTCTCTCTCTCTCTCTCTCTCTCTGTAGTGTGACAGGGTTAAATTACGTAATACCTTCACGTCACTTCTTCATCGTGAACAAATTTGCTCAAAATTAGTAGAAACAAATTTAGAACAGGTTCAGATTTGGTATGAATGATATAAAGATAAACAGACGCTATGTTTAAAAATAGCTTTCACGATACACTACGTCCTTTTTTTGTAAGTATACTAAAGATGAACTCCAGGTTCTGTTACTTTACAACGGTTATAGACTGGTGAAAGACCAATGCATAGCTCAATACTTGGAAGGCCGAGTGGTCACTTGATGTAATTTGCAAAACATTGATTATGCAGCGAAACTACAAGTGTCATATGAGATGTAACCATATATATATATAAATATAAATATACAGAGAGAGAGATTGATAGATAAATAGATACACACACATATATATATATTCAATTATAAACCAAGCTTGCTCTTATGTCTTAGATTGAAGAAATAAGCATTCATATCTGCAGTGGTAGATAAATCTACCTAACTAACAGTATGTGCTTGAGTGGGTGAATGGGGAAAAAAATGTAATAAATGCTTCTCAAAATGAGCCTTCAGCAAGCTTATAGTCTCCAAGGGGGAGACATTCTCCAATGGGGAGGAAACTCACTAGTATATAACTCCTGGTCAGATACTGATATTTCGAAACCTGATTGTTTCTCCTCAGTGACCGCGGAATGTGGTAATTTGACTCCTTTGCCTTTTCGGTTTTAACAAGAATGCTATCCTAGAAAAGCCTGGTGTGCAATACCGTAGTATGTTTGTTGAGTTTTCAAAAAACCAACCAAAGGTGCCACCTAAGAAGCAAAAGAAAATCACGAAAGAGCAAAACAAGCTACATTTTCTTATGAAAAGTAGAAAATATAAAAAGATAACCTCTTAAGACACAAGTGCTGAGGGCCAGTTCTTGGAATGAATCCGCAAGGGACTAAATTACAACAAACTAATAAATTCCAAGGATAAGTACTGAGCACCATTCCAGCAACTTACAGAGCAGCTAGGTGTTGCAATGACTGCAAGAAATATTCAATTATAAACAAAGCTTGCCCTTATGTCTTAGATTGAAGAAATAGGGGGAGATAAGCATACATATCTGCAGTGGTAGATAATTCTGCCTAACTAACAGTATGTGCTTGAGTGGGTGAATGGGAAAAATAAAATAAATGCTTCTCAAAATGAACCTTTAGCAAGCTTATAGTCTCCAAGAGGGAGACAGTCTCCAATAGGGAGGAAACTCACTAACAATGGTTAAAAAAACTCAATAAACAAAGCAATACAGTATTCATCACATTCGACATAGTAGACTTCTACCCATCCATAGATGAGGAACTACTCACCAAAGCTCTGAAATTTGCTAGTAACCACACAGACATAACAGGGTCAGACATGGAAATCATCCTCCACACCAAGAAAACGTTACTGTACAGCAAAAACGAAACCTGGATCAAGAAAACAAAGAGCAACCAACATTTGACGTAACCATGGGATCATATGATGGTGCAGAAACATGCGAACTGGTCGGACTATTCATACTATCCAACATCAAGAAACAACTTGGAAAACAAGTTGGACTATACAGAGACGACGGCCTTGCTGCACTAACCAACAACCCAAGAACCATTGAAAACAAGAAAAAAGAACTATGCAAAATCTTCCAAAGCCACAACTTAAAAATCACCATTGAAGCAAACAAAAAGGTAGTGAACTACTTAGACATAACACTTGACCTCAACAACCACATATATAAACCATACAAGAAACCTAACGACACACCTATCTATGTAAACATCAAAAGCAACCATCCACCAACTGTATTAAAGACCATACCCAACGGCATAAACAAGAGACTATCAAATCTGTCATGCAACGAAAGAGTATTCAACAACGCAGCAGTAGAATACCAAGAAGCACTGCAAAAAAGTGGGTACAATTACAAACTACAATACAACCCAGACAACAACATAAATAAAAGTAAGAAAAACAGGAAAAGAAAAATCATATGGTACAACCCACCATACGACGGGAAACTCAAAACAAACATAGGGAAAGAATTCTTTAAAATCTTAACAACTTCGTTCCCAAAAGAACACAAACTGTCTAAAATATTCAACAAAAACACTGTCAAACTATCGTACTCATGTATGCCTAACCTCAAAAATTTAATTGATACATCCAACAAAATGAAAATCAACACAACAAAGAAGGGTGAAGAAAGGAAATCTTGCAACTGCACCAAAAAAGAGCAGTGCCCCCTAAGCAATAAATGCCTTTACAACAATATTGTATACCAAGCCACTGTGACATCAGAAAACGAAAAAGAAACATACATAGGGATTACTGAAAACCATTTCAAAACCAGATATGCAAACCACAGTCATTTAATAAAGAAAAATACAAAAACCAAACAGAACTGAGCAAATACATCTGGAAACTTAAAGACGCAAAAATAAACTACAATATATCCTGGAAAATAATAAAAAGGGCATCACCATACAGCAACATTTCAAAAAGATGCAACTTATGTTTAACTGAAAAATGGCTAATACTATGCAAGCCACACTTAGCAACCCTAAATACTAAAACAGAAATAGTAAACAACTGCAGGCATAAATGGAAATCGTTGTTAGTGAATACACCCCGAACAACAACCTGACAATCTCAAAAAACACGTGCAGCCAACCCACACGTGAAAACAGCTGAAACCGGGCCCCACACGCTATATAACACCGGCGGTGGGCAACCCAAACATCATCCTGAAGAGAGCCAGAAAATAAGCTTGAAACAAATTTGTAGAGATTTTAACATTCCTTTTTAATACTTCGTTTTAATTGTTGCTCCCCAAGGGGTTGAGCGCTTTTAGAATCGTTTTAGGCTAGTTAACTATATTGATCTATATATATATATATATATATATATATATATATATATATATATAACATTAGATTCATGATGTGTCATCTACTAAGGCCATGAAGGCTCGTAAAACCAAACCAATTAAGAGCTCCGGGTTTTCCTATTACTGGCTGTAGTTTACACAAAAAAAATTGAAAAAAAGAAAACATTTAAATGTTACAAGAAGATCTCACAAGCTCTATGATTAATGCACGCCAGGCAATGGACTGCTACCTGTAACTGTGGACTTACTCACAACATCGTTACCCCATCACTAGAATACAACAACAACAAAGTATGACGTTTTAAACCCTACAAGAGAAAAAAAAGTGCAAATTGACCTTCCAGAAGTGGTGGTGGTGGTGGTAGTAAAAGAGTTCGCCTAGGAGGTTGGGTATGGTCGGGAAGGTGGGGGTGGGCTGGGGGAGGGAGTGGATGGAGAGAGGAAGGAGGGTTTCCGGGATCCTTCACGCGGAATAATGAGAAGGCCGTGGTGTTAGGCATAGCTTAAGGATCCCACTGGGTGTTGGGAAGGAAGGTTGGGAATGGACGTGGGAGACAGAGCAGAAGAGTGGTGGTGGAGGGGACGTGCTCCGATGAACAAACCGGGAAGTCGTATAGGTAGAAATGACTCAAGGAAATAAACAGGAGAAAAAAAAACACGAAAGAGATAATAAATAGGAAGTGTTCATATGTTTATTTTCAGAAAACGGGGACACTCTTTACGTACATTTCACATATTTCAATGGGTTTTTTTTTTTTCACACAAAAATGCAACGCCTCAAATTAAAAGGAAGCATACTGAAAGAAATCAATAAAGAAAGATTACAGACAAAAAAGTAGAAATAGAAAGAAAAAGAAGTTTTTAAAAAAAATAGCCATACACAATCGATCGTGTGTCACGTGCAATCACATGTATACATTCTTTTGTCTCATGTGTAGCATCTCGAAGCTATCCAGATTTATGACAACAAGTACGTATTGGAAGAATAAGCAAAGCTTATGATTTCACTTTGTGACTTCTGTTCAGATCCATGTGCTATTCGCATCTTCTTTCGATCTTATCTCATTTTTGGTGTAGCAAATCCATAACAAAAGACTATGCCTATGCCTAGAATATCAATTCCTAGCTGAATAAAGTTTTAATATATTATATAAATTAGACTAGAGCACCTTTAGTTGTTTATTAAACTCTTTCAGACAAGTTGGGACATGAAAATGTGCATTTGTTTTTTGTTATGATTTTTTTTTCTTTTGAAGTTTTTTTTTTCTTTTGAAGTGTCCACAGTCCAATGACAAATGAAGTTGTGTATAGTGAAACATGGAGATTTCAGATTTATGCAAATTCTCATTATGGTGTATAACATTTTAATTAAGAAATAAAGTTTACGCATATTGACCCCAAAAAGATAGATTGGCAATGATGACTTTCAAAGAAAACTGTTTTCTATCACAAGGGAACGAAGACTTGGGAAATACAACACACAATCGCGCACAGAAAATATGAAACAGTTTCTAAATTCTGACGGATTTGCTTAAATATGTGACAATCATTGTCTTCAGTGTATTTCATGTTATTGACTTTTTGTTCGGATAAAGAGTTGTAGTTTGTAAGAGGCAGGGCGAGCATAACTATACACACACACACACACACACACACACACACACACACACACACACACACACACACACATATATATATATATATATAGAGAGAGAGAGAGAGAGAGAGAGAGAGAAGAAAAGATAAAGATAGAGATAGTATAGATAGATAGATACAGACATACGAAAGACAGAATGGGCTGATTTAGGAGCTATGCATTCACTTCTTAAAATTTAGCATCTCGTACAGAAGCGCTCTTTGTTTATTGAACAGATTTCCAGATGAATGTGAAGAAACATGTGGTTTGCGCGATTTCATTTGAGGGAATGAAATACATTTTTGCTGAAATGCTGTCCCGTTTTACATTACCTTCAAGGAGAATCAGTTTAGCCTAAGTGTTAAAATAAATCAAAGTGTAGAATGATCGCCTTTTCGTCGTTTAGAAACGAGACTTCTGTTGTTTGCCTAACTGGAAGCTCAGTTGAGACTACACGCAATGGTTTACAAACATTTTTACAGTTCTAACAATTATTCTAGAGATCTGAGCTGTTGTAAGTATCAGACTTCTGAAAAAGAACTCAAATGAGAGTTGTAGTTCTTGCTATGCTTTGTACAATATGATGCCTTCTTCGGCAAGGGTCTTTGACTTATCATTGAACGAACATTCTCTCTCTCTCTCTCTCTCTCTCTCTCTCTCTCTCTCTCTCTCTCTCTCTCTCTCTCGTTGCGTTTTGTCATTGAACATCGCGCCGACTTGCTTAATGGGCTCAACAGCTTATTAGCAATAAACTTCGTTCGTTCGTTCGGTCGGTCGGTCGGTCGTTCTCTCTCTCTCTCTCTCTCTCTCTCTCTCTCTCTCTCTCTCTCTCTCTCTCTCTCTCTGTCAGCATTTCCCATTTATTTTGATACGGTTTGGTGCCTGTGGGCCTGTGCCCAAAGCCTTCTAAATGTCTTTTTTTCGTTATGATGACCCCTTATCTTTTTTAAGGATGTTACTCTTTGTCAGCCATGACATTTGAGACAGGCTATTGTTTTGAGCGGCAGTGCGGTTGCTTCAACCCTGAGGATACGCCTTCAATAAACTTGAAACTACTTCCGGGTCACGACAGCCACGTCAACTACCCGGATGAAAGCAACTTGAAAATGACAACTACAAACAAGAATAGAAAGAACGGAAAGAAACGAAAGAATGTAGAGAGGGAGAAAAAAGATAGGAAGCAGCAGAAACAAAGAAAGAAAGAATGACTGATTGCAAGAGAGATCGAAGAGGAGTGAACGAAGAAACAAACAAACCAATAAACAATTGTTTTCAAACAGTTTAATTCATCAAAAGAAAGATTCTTGGCCTGCTCTATATTTTAGTACCCAGACGAGACTTTTATTGCGGAGAAATTATTGGAAATGGAAATGGGTGATGAAAATTACATCAAAATTTCCTCTGTGTTGGGTCAACAGTAAATTTGAAAAAGAGATGGGCGAATCATAAAAGCGATGTTAAACTTAGTAAGACCAAAAATGTACAGTTGCATCACATGTGGCAAGTGAGAAGCATCCACAAGATCAGAATGTTATGTTCCTGAACATTATGCCAATTGAGCATGTGTGGACAACAGAAAAAGTGATAGAAAGAGAACTGTATTGGCAGGCTAATTTGGGCACATTGTCAACGGGAGGGAATGAAAGGAAAGACTTTGCTTCAGTTATGAAAAAGAGAATTCAGTTCTGAGTGAGTAGAGGGGTGGAGGAGTTGAGATGGTCCCTATCACTTGCTGGGAGGGGGGGGGGTGGGGGGGGGTGGAGGTAGATATATGTTTACTGTGCTTTGTTTATACAAAAATATGAAAGGTGAATACCTTTAAAGTTGGATTAAAACAGTGACACATGCGAACATTTTAACAACAGTGAACTGTGGAGCTCAAACCAATTGACGAAGTGCTGCTCTTGCAGTCGAGCACACGTATGTATACACAAACACGCACGCACGTACCTGCACATACATGTGATCATTCACAAATGCAGTGTTCACGAGTGCACGCATATCTATCTCACATTTATATCGTTTAATCACAATACATTATGTTTTATTTCTTTGTAACCCGAGAATTCACATATACGATGATCGTTCAAGAACGCATACAGGTTTACGAGTGCATACATATTTATCTCATGTATATTACATTTATTCACCATGTATAATAATTTGCTATTTTTTCAGATCCACAATGTATAATGCTTTGCTATTTTTAGCTCCAATTTCATTCACTTAAAATGTCTGAAGTTTTGCTTTTTGGTTTTGAGAAAACTAAATAATCGTTGCTTGTTTTTCCAAGTGCCCGGTACACTATTTTTATGCAATGTATTGTTTGACCCACAACTCCATTTTTGCTTAATTTAACCTGCCATTGTTTAGAAACAAAGACCTTATGTGACAAGAGTTCATTTCCTTGATGTAGCTGTTCTCAGTTTAAATCTTATTTTACCTATATGAACATTTCTGATGCAGCAGGCGAAACTTAGCAAAACCCGCAGGTAAAGTCAAATCTTAATACGTGAAAAAAATATCGAAAAGGGGGAAAGTTACGCATGCTTAGATTTCCGAATATTGCTATACTCAAAACATGAATGCTAGACACTACTTAAAAACACCCTTTTTACAGTTTGGGATTCATACTTCATACGTGCACAATGAACATTTAACTTCACGTCACACCGTGTCTCTGAAAACTTACAGGACTTTACACCTTCCTCGCACGTCAGAATGAACGTATTCATTATGTTTTTTACGTCAGTATAAAAAAAAATACTTCTGCAAGCGTTTTATTTTTTTCCTTACGGGTATCGTTTTGTGTTGTTCTTTAAAAATCCACACAAATATGATGGTAGGTGCAACTGTACAGATAAGTTCAGCTCTACATTACAAACACAAAAAAAATAGACGCCATATTTGTTGAAACACTTTACAAACGTATGACGTCGCCTCGTGACGATCAGACTACCAAGCTGTGAACGCATGAAAAACAAAAACAAAACAAGAGAGGCAGTATGTGTATTTCGGCTCACGCTAATAGGAGGAGAACCGAGCAGAGCAGGGAGCTGGGTGAAGGTTGGGATGGGATTAGGGGTTCGGGTTAAGTACAGGGCACAGATAAAAGGGGAAGGGGGGGGGGGGGCGGGGGCAGAAAAGCCCAGTAAAGAGTACCCCCCTCATTATTGTACTGTGAATGTATACATGTCTCTCTCACTTTTATAACGTTTATTCACAATATTGTGCTTTCCTGTTTTGTAGCTTGATAATTCACATATACGTGATCGTTCACAAACGCATATGGAGTTTACAGGTGCATACATATTTACTTCACGTGTATTACATTTATTCACAACGTATAATGCTTTGCTATTTTGAACTCCACTATTTATAATGTTTTGCTCCAATATCATGCACTTACAATGTCTGAATTTTTGGTTTTTGTTTGTGAGAATACTCTAAGTAAACGATTGGCGCTTGTTTTGCCCAGTGCCGTGTTCACTATTTTTATGCTGTGTATTGTTTGACACACAGCTCGATTTTTGTAACAATTTAACTTGTCATTGTTTAGAAACAAAAGATCTTGTGTAAAAATTAATTTGCTTGATGTAGCGTTTCTGCATTCAAATCTTGTTTAACTTGCATTGACATTTCTTACGCGGCAGAAGAACCACACAAAACTCACAGGTAAAGGTGAACCTGGAAAGGTTAAAAATATGAAAAAGGATGAAAGTTACGTATGTTTATATTTCCAAATGTTGCTGTTCCCAAAATCTGAGCGCTAGAAACTAGGAAAGAGCATCAAGTTTACGATTTTGGATTTATATTTGTCACATGCACAATGAACTTTTAACGTCACGCCACTTCACGTCTCTGAAAATTTACAGGACTTTACGCCTTCCTCGCACGTCAAGATGAACGTATTCATTTTTTCTTTACGTCTGTGTGAAAATATTTCAGCAAGCTTTTTTAAGGACATCGTTTCTGAGCTATTATGTAAAATCCACGAAGAATTGATAGCGGAGCAGTACAGATAATTTAAACCCTGCATTACAAGAAACAGCTACAGGCCGAGTTGGCGGCTTTAATATGACACATATTGAAACACATTACAAACGTAATACGTCGCCTCATTACGATCAGACTACAGAGCTAAAAAACCAAGAGAGGCAATATGGCTCACGCAAATGGGAGGACAGACAAGAAAGGGGGTGAGGATTGGGATTGGATTAGGGGTGCAGGAAGGGGGAGACAGGCACAGTGAAGAGTAGCCCACTCACTGCCTTACCGCCATCCTGACAAGAGGTAAAAACGAGTGCATGTGCCTTGCCCCGAATGACGCTCGGGGTATTAATGATCAACTTACTTGTTCAGCAATTCAAGGGATACAACTGCATTTTACATCTAAAGCAGGGCGATTAGACTGAAACTGAACTTTTGTGAATTCTTCACCTCAAGATTGATAGCGTAGCAGTACAGATAATTTAAACCCTGCATTACAAGAAACAGCTACAGGCCGGAATAGCTCAGTTGGTAGAGCGCCTGACTCGTAATCTTGGTGATCCTGGGGTTGCGGGTTCGAATCTCCGCCGGGGCGTTTCGGTACAGGGGGATTTTTCCCTCGGAGTTCACATTAGTTCTGACTCCATTTCCCATACAGTCCTTCGAATGAGACTATAAACCGAGGTTCCGTGTGTGAACGCACGCATAATATCTTGCACACACGTAAAATCCCATCACCAACTTTCGGAAGAGTGGGCCACTTTGGCCGTTGGTATGGATGACACGTTACACACAGCATGCACCCTGCGCAAGAAATGGAAAGAATGAAGGAGGTAAAGGAAGTAAAGAAACTGAGTGAATGATATTGACTGGATGACACGGGAAACGACTGAATGAAGCGCCAGCTGGCAGCTCTTCAGTCGGCACTACCCAGGTAGGCAGCAGCCCGTTGTGTAAGCGAGTGTTGATTGTAAAGCGCTTAGAGCTTGGTCTCTAGCCGAGAATAGGCGCTATATAAGTATTCATTATTATTATTATTAATGAGGAGAAGTGCAACAAAGCATTCCAGCTTCATTTATTGGTGTTGAGGCAGAACTCTGTTTGTGGTTAATGTACCCATATTTCAGTGTCCAGGTCATGTTTGCACATCGGTTTACTCTTAGGCTGTTAACTTTCTTGTTTGCAAACGTTGTATCTTTTTTTAAAATTCTTATCAATGTACTTATCACAAATAACTTTTGTGGCCGAACTGCCGATTCTTTACATCTAAACTGTAGTTTAGGCCCATAACAGCAATTTTGTGTGATTAAATAGTTACTGAGATATAATTATCACAAAAAAAAAGCTGATTATTACCCTACCCCTTCACTGCCGAGGCTAAGTGCACGCTATACGCTAACGTATAGCGTGCACTTAGCCTCGGCAGTGAAGGGGTAGGGTTTGATGAATGTCTCGCTTCCTTGTAAACACCATGAGAGTTCAAAAGGCGGTTGTCAATAAAAGCACAAATTTGTGAAAAAGATGTGTTTTTTTTCAAAAAGGCCGTGGTCTTATTGACTGTGTCAAAAGAGTGGCTGTTTTTGTGGGTTTTTTTTCAAATATTCGTTTGATCAGATCATCATTTTAGCGAAGATTTGTCTCGAATATCCTTCATCATAATTATCATACTGAC
This sequence comes from Conus canariensis, assembly GCA_033310375.1. Lineage (NCBI taxonomy): Eukaryota > Metazoa > Mollusca > Gastropoda > Neogastropoda > Conidae > Conus > Conus canariensis. The sequence goes on from CM065718.1 coordinate 30,971,647, forward strand.
ACGATAAAGGATGTTTCTTTTCTTTGACGCATCTATTTTGACTTTCACAACCTTTACCTGTATCACCGACCGTCTGATTCCGCCTTTACGATATGGTGTATATTTTGACGTCTGTTATTGTTGAAAAAAGAAAGTTGTTTTTACTTTCGTGTGGCTTTACTACACAGATTTGCCTCAATGATAAAGCATATGGCCAGTGTTTGTTCTATATTTAGTCCGATTTTTTTTTTTTTTTTTTTTTTACTTCTTAACTTGACAGATATCATTTTGATTTGTCCACAAATTCCGTGTGAGAGAATACTTTTTGTTTTCTTTTTGCCCTTTCCTTCCCCATTCCGTCTGTCCAGTATTTTTTCTCAAGTATATGCCTGTTCGTCTTTATTCATGCTTATGTTGGCCTTTTTCTCTTTGAACATGCCCAGCGTTTGAATGCCTAGCGTTTTAAGTCTCTGCATATTCGTTTTCGTTCGGGTTTGTTTTGGGTATACAGTATAGTTATTATCAAGGACATAAAGAATTTTTTTAGACAAATTGACGCAATGGGCTTTATCTTTTTTTTCTTTTCTTTTTTTCTTTTTTTTTTTTTTTAGCGTATTGCAGATCTTCACATCATCCTTAAAGATAGCTTCTGTTTATCACCTTGGTAATATTATGTCGGTTTCGTGTAATGTTGCTTTGTTGTCTTAACGTGATGATGTTTATATGATTTGATCTACTGATTTTTTTTTTTTTTGTGATTTGACGCTATGCTATTGTGGTGACTTGACGTTTTGATGTTTTAGTGACCTGACGTTTTTACGTTTTGATGACTTGACTTTGTGGTGTTTGGGTGATTTGACATGGTGATATTTTGGTGACTTGATACATTCCGGTGATTTGACATGGTGATATTTTGATGACTTGATACATTCCGGTGATTTGACATGGTGATATTTTGGTGACTTGATACATTCCGGTGATTTGACAGGGTCAGATTTTGGTGACTTGATATACTCCGGTGATTTGACATGGTGATATTTTGGTGACTTGATATTGTTACTTTTAGTGAATTGACATGGTGATCGTGGTCATGTTTCGGGGCTTTGACGCGGTCATATCCCGGTGTTCTCTGGCATTTCGAATTGTTTCCAGTGCTTGTGTAACCATGAGGGACTGGCTAAGCTCTATACAACAAAGCCAGGTTTGGCTGATTCAAAAGTTCTGTTATATAGTGATTTTTGTTTTATAATACACTGTGTAGTGTATATACCCAGAGCACAATTTTAAGTCTAGCTTTCAGTTTTACTTTTATTTTCAACTCTTATGTGCGCGGGTGTTTTGCCATATGACTATATTGCCTT
>CM065718.1:30980486-30982986 GCA_033310375.1 Conus canariensis
TGTGCGTGCGTTCACACACAGAACTTCCTCGGTTTATAGTCTCATTCCAAGAACTTGTGGGGGAAGTGTGGTCAGAACCACTGTTGACTCCGAGGGCAAAATGTCACTGTATGGAAACGGACCGGATCAGATTCGAACCCGCAACCCCAGGATCACCAGGAAATCAAGTCTGGCGCTCTACCATCTGAGCTATTCCAGACCCTGTTGATTCTCACTGCGTACAAACCTCACTACATAATTCAAAACTTTATGAATAAATCGTGATTTCCAGTGAGGAGGGGGGAGGAGGCAGTAAAATTGTCTTCTCCTCTTGGTCGAATACCACAAACACAAGGTGAATTTTCAGCCTTGGTGCCTTGGTGCTAAATATTAATTCCTGCCAGCCAAGGAAAGGGCACGGGGACAATGGTCAAAGAGGCTCTTGGGATCTTTCCCGTGACGGCAATGCCATGTATGCCAGCAGGGTATAGGGGAACATTGTCCGAGAACCCTAGATCCCACCCCCCGCCCAACGCCCGTCCTTGTTCCACCCTGCAAAATTTGGAAACTTTATGAAAAAAAGAAACCTGTCCACCCAACATGGAACGAGCAAGCCATCGCAGCACGTAAATGGGTGGTGGGTTACAATGCCAGCAGACACACAGAAAGCCACAGCAGCATGTAAATGGGTGGTGGGTTACAATGCCAGCAGACACACAGAAAGCCACAGTAGCATGTAAATGGGTGGTGGGTTACAATGCCAGCAGACACACAGAAAGCCACAGCAGCATGTAAATGGGTGGTGGGTTACAATGCCAGCAGACACACAGAAAGCCACAGCAGCATGTAAATGGGTGGTGGGTTACAATGCCAGCAGACACACAGAAAGCCACAGCAGCATGTAAATGGGTGGTGGGTTACAATGCCAGCAGACACACAGAAAGCCACAGCAGCATGTAAATGGGTGGTGGGTTACAATGCCAGCAGACACACAGAAAGCCACAGCAGCATGTAAATGGGTGGTGGGTTACAATGCCACCAGACACACAGAAAGCCACAGCAGCATGTAAATGGGTGGTGGGTTACAATGCCACCAGACACACAGAAAGGAAACAGACTGCCCCACCATGAAACGAGCGGGCCAAAGAAAAGTCTTAGTAGCTTAGTGATTTGTCATGGCGGTACACACACAACTAAATAATGATATGGGACCAAACTAAATAGCCCGCACAATAAATGGGCCCACAGTGGCTGGAAATTGTTGGCATGGCGAGTTTTGACGCCAACAGACACACAAACATGGAAAGAGACTGCCCAGGCATGACGAACCAGTCGGGCCAACAATATCTCCTAAAACTAAGACACATGTACCAGTGAAAAGAAAACTGTTATGAAAGATACAATGGTTGAACAGGTGGACACTTACAAATATTCAACTGACCGCACGCTATCTTGAAACGAAAAGTCCATTGCATATTGAAAACAAAATCGACAATTGCATGTCCTGTCTGAGCAAAAACGAAATGAAGGCATTTAAGTCATGAGTCCAAACAGATGCTCCGGACCTTTTAACACATCCGGTGTCTGCGGTGTCTTAAGTTTGGGTTCTGGATTCTAAGGCGAAGACTTGACCAAACGTAACAGAGACAGGGTTTAAAACTTAACTAGGAAAGTGGGAGGAATGGTGGGCAAAAGGCAAGACATGTTTTTAGCAAAATGTACACAAGGAAACCGACAGACTCGTGACAGTTTTGACAGCCCAAACACACTCGTTGCAAACAAACAGTAGACAGTCGGAAAGCAAAAGCAAGCTCGGAGCTCCTCGTGCAAAACATCTCTCGTTACAAGAGATTATTTATTCCACAGCCATTCATGTACCTACTACGTGATAAGCTGCGCCCTCCCCCCTCCCCGCCACTCCCTCCATGATATTCATCAGCAGGAGAGCGCACGTGTGCAGACGTTTTGTGTCCTTGCTGGAGTTTTAGGTCTACGTGTGTGCATGTATTTGTGACGGATTTTTATTAGACTAGTTTTAATGTTTTTGTTCTGTGTATGTGTGGTGTATCTGACATAGGCGCGCGCGCGCGCGCGCGCACACACACACACACAACACACACACACACACACACACACACACACATACACACACACACACACACACACACACACACACACACACACACACACACACTCACACAGAGAGAGACAGACAGAGACAGAGAGAGACACAGACAGAGACACAGAGAGAGGAACGAACGAACACTACAACGTGCTGCCGATGCCACTGTTTTCACACACACACACACACACACACACACACCCCACACACACACAGAGGAGAGACAGACAGACAGACAGAAAGACAGAGAGAGAGCGAGGGACAGACAGACAGACAGACAGACAGAGGAACGAACGACCACCACCACCACGTGCTGCACGTGCTGCCGATGCCGCTGTCGTTGCAGAGGACTGTGTGGACAAGGATGGAACCTTCCTGGCCAAGAGCGGGTCTAGCTAC
>CM065718.1:30987986-31005486 GCA_033310375.1 Conus canariensis
TGTGTCGATAGTGCTGCTGCTATTGTTTTATCACAGTCTCTCAAGAGTGTAAAAGCATTTTTCGGTAACGTCTCGTGAAATGAGGCTTGCGAAGAGGCAAACAAAAAAGGAGGAAAAAAGACTGAAACAATACAAACGAAAATGAGTGTGCTGAAACTCATCTTGAGAAGAAAAAAGAGGTAACAATCTAGATCGATAATAGCTCGAACAAAGCTAAGTGTTGGTCTTCTATTGTCGATCTTTTTGGTTAAAAACAATTGCGTAAGCAGCTTGTCCGAATAAAATAAATCATATAGAAAAAAGGAGGAGGGGGGAGGCGATTACATATATATATATATATATATATATATATATATATATATATATATATATATACCAGTTCAGACCCCGAAAGTACTATTTCCTAAATGCTCCCATAATCCGACAAGAAGTAACAAATGTCTTTCTGGATTAGGGAACAATAAAAAAAATAATAAATAATAAAAAAAAACACACACACACAGCGTAGATATCATTTTTAATGAAATGTTGCGCCCTGTACTTTGCCAACGTTGTAGACATTCTCCACTTTTTCTGAGATGGTAGAATCATGGACACCAGTATTACGAAAATATTCTATCATTGTTTTAATCCATAAACACGGAGAGGCTCGTACGGATATCAACAGTTACCGACCAATCGCCCTAATATTTCACACATGCAAATCCATGGAACGAATTGCACGCTTATGTTCCTCGTACATAGACTTCACAGCCTTGAAAAACATAAAAAGAAAAATGAAGAAAACCACTGAGAAACGGACGGCTAAATCTGTACCAAAGCCAACAGGTTCGTCTGCAGGCCAACGATTAAGCTCCAATCTGACTTTACGGAAAGTGTCCAGGTCGAATCTTATCCAAGCATGTAAAGCAGACAGGATTCTTATTTCGCCTCGTTTCCCCTATGTTCGTCCTTGTCGGAGTCCCCTACACCCGTTCAGGAAACAAATCACTTCCTGCGAAGGGAATGCTTGAACTGACTTCTTTTTTTTTTTCCTTTTTTTTTTTTTTTTTTGTTGCGGCTGGTCAACAAGGTCTGTCCACTGCCTACATGTCGCGTTTGCCTGCACGTGAACCATGGTGTGTACGCTTGACACTTTGACACAATCAGTTGCCGAATGCGGTGGATAGACAGCCAATGTGTCTATAGGAGACAGTCACTGAGCCTGTCAGACTGACAGGAAATGGGAAAAACCTTCACGTTAAGGGGATACTTCATCCTGTCTGCTGTCGTCTTTGTACTGTGACAACCGACTTTGAGAATTCTTTTCCAAGTTAACTAGTGAAGCTACGATAAACAGTACACAAGTGGGGTATTTTTTGCTCCCATAAGAAAACCTAACACAGAGTAACTTTTATTCAAGACTGGCACAGCCTTTTAAACTTGAATAAAGTCAGACAAATACATAGACGAACAACCTAATAGTGGGGGGAAAAACAAGCGCAGGCCAACAACTGAACTGTCTTCATAGCAATGACTTGGCAAAGATTTGGACTTAAGGAGGGGGGGGGGGTTGAAGATGGAGAAACTGGGAACATGAAATTAAGAAAATATGTTACAGATATGAAACTCTTCACTAGCTGCATAAGGGAACCATCGCAATCCCTTTTGAAGGCAGATATATTTGTATTGCCTGCTCTGAGGCCTTTCGTCCGCTGGGTCGGAACTCATCAGGGAGACACGGCTGGTTGTGTCTGCGCTCCGATTTCCGATGTAGTGAAGCTACGACTTTCATGAACACGTCAAGCTGATTGTTCTCGACTTTGATTGATTGCCTTCGTTTCCAGCGAACGTTGGCAACTTCATAGACAACGCGAACGTGATTTTCTATTATTCTGTTATGTCGGTTACTATAGTAACAACATAGATAACGAACATGTTCGTTCTTGCCACGAAGTACCTCCTGGTTTTCTGGCAGTACACTTCGTAAGGACGATAAATAAAAAATCTATCCCAAAGCCTAACTATTGATGTGATTCATTTCAAAATTTCGGGTCGGGGTAATGAGCTGCCGACTCTCCCTGTTCTGTACATATAAACTGTTGAGCTGAGTCTCATCCAAGAAGGATAGGGTACATGAACATTATTACTGTCCTGTCGTTTTCCTACTATTTGCATTTACCAGACTGCCATCAACCCACTCAGGTAACTAACTTCCCGCCAGTGAAAGAAGCGTTCAGTTGGCTGAGCCGCCCTCCCAGGTTACGCACAAAGGCCAGCTTCTTCTCATCTGTTCAGTGAGGGCGGCCTGTTGTCTGCATGTATGCCTTGTCCCTGCAGGTGAATCACCAAGTGTGTGTTTCAAACATGATAATTTGACAAGAACAGGAGTGAAAGGTACTGAACAGACAGCCAATCCGTGAAGAAGAGGCAGACATGGAGCCAGTCAGATTAACAGGAAGAAGTGAATGCCTTCGATATGTGCGAGGGTACTGCAGCTAGCAGAAAGGGCAAAGACATTTCATATCCCTTGACGTCTGTGGGCGCCTTACACTCACGGCTGGCCGCAAGCATACTGCAATACACACTCCCTGGCAGGTGTAGCGCACTTTTTTCCCACCGCCGCGAGCATGGCACGTGTTGTCCATCACAGGGTCAGTTCCAGCCAGCGCTCGCTTTCAGCAAAATTCCCACGCACGGAAAGACGCTGATTATCGCACTTACCGACATGTAGCATCTTATTATATATCAGTCTAAAAGACAAGTTGAGTGTACTTACACCACCAGTCTCCTTTCCATTCTCCTGCACTGGCAACCCGTGAGCAGCAGTACAGAAAAATAACACACAAGGTGCAGCCCCCATCTTGCGATAATGGACTTGACCAGTGGCAGTGCAGACTGAGGCGCTGACCCATTTCTCAATGAACGCGCGAAAACTATGGCATGCATTCATTCATTGGTAAAGGGAGAGTGCATTGCTGTGTTTAATTACAAAAATCTTACTTGCTTTCTAATATCCTGTCATCACGATGGATTCCGTATTCAGTGCATTAATTACAATACCCGTGTTTGTGTTTAATCGACAAACTAGCCAAGAATAAATGCAAAGTGCTCTATTTGCAATTTCTGTAAGGATACGGCTCTGATGTGAGCATATGGCGCCCACAAACGTCTTCTTTCTCATAAAATAAGATGCTGAAGGAACTTTTGCTTTTCGTTTCCAGTTCATGATTATGTTCGTACTACTCTGCTTCATCACATCAACTCAGATACGGTTTAGTTCTGGAATTTCTTTCCACATTGCATTGTAAATTCAGTGATGGTCATGTTAGTCAAGTAAAAATGACAAAACCATTTGAAACAATGCAAGGTAGGAAGAAACTCTGAGGAGGGGTTGACAGCAGAAGGTCTTCAGAGAAGAGACCTCCCTCAGACAAGTGTTTCTGCCTTGAACTCCATACACTCTAAGCGGGGCCGGGTCATATCCAGGTCATGACTCCAAGATACCCTTCTGCTTCCAACTTAAAAGAAGAAAAAAACTTTTAGTTTGAGAGTGATGTGTTCGATGGATTTTATGTGTATTTGACCCCTATATTTCACCATACACTCCCCCTTCCCATCGCACATCCCAACCTTGCGGCGTTTGTTTCATGTCGCGCGCTGTCACAATATTTCGTATGGAGATGAGGAAGGAATGGGAGGGGGGGGGTAGGGACTGGGATCAGATGGGTGAGATTAATTAACGCAGCGGATGTGCTTGCGTCGGTGGTTGACATAAAGGGCGAGCCGCCGAATTTGCACCACACAGAGAGGGAAATAGGGTTGAAGGTAGGGGGCCGAGGCGGAGGAGAGGAGGGGGGGGGGGGAGGGTGTTTGGATCCTGTGTTTATCTTCCGGACTATCGCTCTTATCTCACAGGATGAAAGGTTACGTTCACCACGGTCTGACAGTGCTAGGATAATTAAGCACTAGACACCAATCATCATATCATCATATCATCATCATCATCGTCGTCTCGTCGTCCTGCGCCCAATAGTGTAGTGGTGACCGCGAGCGGTAGAAGGTTTGATGCAACACAAAATGTCACAAAATAGCAGTGTGAACTAAAAAAACATAGCCATGTCATAATGTCCAGGTGTGCTATCTCACCGAAAATGTAACACTTTTTTTTTCGTACATAGATATAATAAATCTTATTTGGGCGCGGTACTTTCTCAGAAAACTGGACTTGTTTCACTGGTTGATTAATAATCGTGTTGGAAAATAATCAGATACTATCATTTCAGAACAGTCAAGGACTTTCAACATCTGCCAACAAAATTTTGTGTGGACGGGAAATTGTGAAAGCGCTAACTGTGCATCACAGTGCTGTTGAAGATTCAAATACACATAAAGAATAGAATTATTCATCCATTAACCACTAAAGTTTCAACATTCAATATTCCATGAGTCCAGTACCTATCTTTTGATAAAACACTAAAAGCAGTACAGTCGTCAAAAATGTAAACATTGTTGCATTATTTGTACATCCCGAACAAAACATGTGACAATAGACAGTATTCGGAACTCTGTAAGGAAGATAATCTGTGTTAGAGTTCGCCTGTTATATCGAGAGTGATCCCGCTTTTTCATGGGACAGATGCCGCTGGTGGGCACGCCTAAAGCAGTTTTGCCGCATCAGTTCAATCAGAGAGAGAGAGAGAGAGAGAGAGAGAGAGAGAGAGAATGCAAAAACTCTAGTATGAAACGGTGCGCATGTGACGCAAGCAGTCAAAACCCCGATCGTGTTCCTAGCATGCGTTTGAAACCAAGTGGTTGACCGTCTGTATCAGTTCCTTTGACCTATAAACTGAGAAAAGGTCATTCAACTTGTAATATAAAGACAGGCGTCATCTTTCTCCCATTTTTTTTTTCTTTCCTCCAACAGGTCTTTTGTGAGCTTGTTTATCTATCATGCCGAATTTGAGAAGATAAGTGATTGCTAGTTCTTCGTTTACGTTGTCCTGAATGTTGTTTATCTTGCCTCAAGAAGGCCTAACAGGTCGAAACGCGTCGTGTTTTGTCTTGTCATTTATTTGTCCCTGTTATCTGGCGGATTTACTTTAAATTCCTTTTAATGTTTTGTTTCATTCTCCGCCTGCAGTCACCTCACTTTGAAACTGACTCAGTCTTAGTGTTCGTGCAGTCTGCTGCATTGTAACATTTTGCATGGAGACTGCTGCAGTCTTTTTCCTTTGTAATAACAAAGGTCACTTCCTGTCGGGGATCAGACAGGCAGTCACTACTGACGGCAAGTCCTGTTAAATACGGTACTTTGACGGCACATGACACTCAATTGGCTGTCGTTTGGGGGTCATCATTACAGGGCAACAAAATGGGAATGGAAAGAAAGAAAGAAAGAAAGAAAGAAAGAAAAATATTTGCATTCTCCAGATGTCATAATTTGATGGATTTGAGAGCAGGTTTGTAACATGTTTTATAACCTTGTCTGATGTTTATGTGCGTTATTCATGTTGATAATTGGACGGGGGAAAAGAAAGAAAGAAGCAAAGAAAGAAAAAAAGAAAGACAGAGAAAGAAGGAAAGAAAGGAAGAGAGAAAAAAAAAGAATAATCTGAAAGTTGAGGTTGATGACGATTGAACAGGGTTTAGCTTCCGTCCATGTACTGAAGTCTGGCTGGTAGTTTGTTTCGGAGATCACTATCACACAGACAAAAGCAACACTTCAACACACTAGATGCAAAGCTGTGGGTGGGTAGGATGCACCACCACCACTACCACTACCACCACAACCATCACCACCACCACCACCAACAACAACAACAACAACAACAACAAAAACAACAACACTTCAACAAACTAAATGCAAAGCTGTGGGTGGGTAGGATCCAGAATGGTAACGCCAACATCACACCACCACCACAACACAACAACAACAACAACAACAACAACAACAATAATGATAATTGTAATAATAATGATAATAACAACAACAATAATAATTATCATAATAATAATAATGATAATAACAATGATAATAATGATAATCATGATAACGATAACAATAACAGTATAACAAACAACAACAATAAGAACGATATAAAAGCGTATGTTCTTGGTCTACTTGTATGTCTATACTTTTGTCCTCTCTTTGTTAATTGGAGGGAAAAGACCCCACAAAGTATGTTTCCTAAGAAAAACGGGGGGAGGGGGGGGGGGTGCTGTTAACGAATCTGACTCCATGTTATTTTCAGTGGACATTGATTTTCTACAGCCTATTGACAAAGCAAAGTTTAGAGAATAAAGAGCCTTGAGATTAGGTGCCTGTTTTTAGTAAGTTATGATAATGCTTTTAATTAGAAGAATGCTCGTTATCTCCATGCTCTGGAGGAGGAGAAAGAGAATAATTGCTGTTGCCTTTTGAGGTAGTAGTGGTGGTAATTGTAGCAGTAACAATGCCATGGCGGAAATGTAATGTGTGTGTGTGTGAGTGCGTGTGTGCGCGCGCGCGCGCGCGGCGCGCGTGTGTGTGTGTGTGTGTGTGTGTGTGTGTGTGTACAGTTAGTGCATATGTGTATAAAGTCCAGTGCAAGTGTGTTTACAGGCCAGTGCAAGTGTGTTTACAGTCCAGTGTGTGTGTGTGTGTGTGTGTGTGTGTGTGTGTGTGTGTGTGTGTGTGTGTGTGTGTGTGTGTACAGTTCACTGCGTTTATACACATCTGGTCTTCTGTGTTTGTGTGCGCGTATGCGCGGACACTTCATGTAACATGTGCACAGTCAGTCCAGTGTGTACACGCATGATTAATTCGATGTGTAAATGAACAGTTCATTACGTATCCTAGTGTAGCTGGACGCAGTTAATCCAATGTGTGTATATCCATTTAGTTCAAGAGTTCACATACACGCATCGGTGTGTACATACACAGTTCGTCCTGCGAGTATACATACATTTACTCCACTGCCTGTATACGGTTTTTCCCTAAGTGTGTACACAGTTATCCTTCGCCTGTATACACATTAAGTTCAGGGTACGTCCACACTACTAGTCTAGTTAGTATATACAGAGTCCGAGTGTGTATGTACGCAGTCGAGTGTGCATGTACGCAGTTATTCCTTTCTATGGGTTCACAATTTAGAGTATGTATAGACTTCCAGTGTGTGCATGTATCATTAAGTCCAATGTGCGTGGTCTGTTTGTTTATCGGCTTGTTTGTTTGTTTGTTTTTAATCCGAGATTAGGTTTGGTCTGATACGGATCGCAAAATCTTGTTCGCGCTGTGGCATTGGAAATAACTCATGTCATACAGTACCATTATGACTAATTGCCTCCCTTTAAACGATGGTGGTTCTTCAAACTGACATCTCCAAATTACATGGGAACCTTCATTTTCGCCGCTGAATGAAGCAATTAACGGTCAAGTTACGTATAACAAGAGAAGCGATACCTACATGTCTCATGTATGATGATTACAAGCCACACACAAGTCAAAGTGGTGTGTGTGTATGTGTGCGTGTGTGTGTGTGTGTATGTGGGGGGGGGGGGGGGGGCAGTGTGTGTGTGTTTGTGTGTGTGTGTGTGTGTGTGTGTGTGTGTGTGTGTGTGTGTGTGTGTTTGTGTGTGTGTGTGGTGCGTGTGTGTGTGTGTGTGTGAAAGAGAGAAAGGGACAGAGAGAGAGACAGAGAGAGAGAGAGAATGTGTGTGTGTGTGTGTGTGTGTGTGTGTGTGTGTGTGTGTGTGTGGTGTGTGGGTGGGGTGGTGTGTGGTGTGTGGTGTGTGTGTGTGTGTGTGGTGTGTGTGTGTGTGTGTGTGTGTGTGTGTGTGTGTGTGTGCGTGTGTGTGTGTGTGTATGTGCATGCGTGCATGTGTTGGGGGAGGGGGGAGTGTGTGTGTGAGTGTGTCTGTGTTTCTCTGTCTGTCTATCTGTTTGTTAAAGCTTGTGTGGGTGCAAGCATGCTCTTCACCTTAAAAGAATCAGTCTATACTTTTAACATTCTTTTCACATGAAACAATAACCAACACTAAAAACTATCCCCATCTACTTTATAAGACAGTCACTGCTTCAAACCACACCCCTATCCCTCATCAAGTGACCTCATCAGTTGCGCACACAAGTAAAAGTTGGCCAGCATGGATTTGTTTTCTAATAAAAACAACAGACAAAATCACCCCTGTGAGAATTTTTGTCACCACGTTGTATTCAGCAGCGCACTTCTCTACACTTTCTCTCCTGTTGGACAGTTGGAAAGGGGTGCCTATCAGGACACTATCCTCACAGGACATTGTAAGCTCTTCCTGCATCTCTCCAGGGGGGAAGATCTCTCACACAGAGGAGCAGTAGTAGGACCCGTGGAACACTAGTCCACAGAGGACAACCCACATTCTCCAATCATGCCTCCTCACCTTTGACACCCTTGGACGGGAAATCTAGCCCACCGCAGTAGACCTGAGGGACAGGTTGTGGGGAGTGGCTGACGTTGTGATATAGCTGTGGCAGATGGCAGATATTGGCCCACAAAAACCTAACTACCCACCAGCCGCCGTTACTTTGTGGTTAGCGTCGCGGATTCCCGGCTGAGAGGTCGTGGGCTCGATTCCCATCAGAGTCATGTGGGAGTTTTCTGCCCCAACCGGCACCTGCCGAGAGTTTAGTTTGCTACGGGCTCAGCTGGGAAGACTGGGACCACACAGTAGTCGATTTTCATCCACATAATGGATGCGTATCTGAGAGTGTTGCTCAAATTTCCTGACCAATACTGCAAGTGTCTGTATCTCTTGAGCCTGGTTGAAGCTGGGGCATATAATGAAAGGAAGCGTAGAGTACAGCCCCGTCATGCAGTCTCAGACCGAAATGGAAGTCCGGAACATCATCTCTATCATCCTCATTCTCATCGGTCTTCATAAAAAAAGTCTCAAATTCTGTGACCCTTCATGCCCCGCTCTCATGGTGACCTCAGTTTCTATGTCCTCTCCACGTATATGGACTAGTCCGCACGCAGTGACGCCTCCTTGATGAAACTGAAACTGAAACTGAAACTCCACGTCTGCGGCCTTGGTTTGATTCCGTCGGGGTCACCGGTATCGACGAGTCTATGGGGGCTGTCGTTGGGCGGACGTGGTGGCGCCCTCCGGAGGGAGAACTCACTCACGCAGGCTCCGCAACTAAGGAATTATTGTCATCAGTTGGGGGCTTAATAGGTGGTGTCCTGCGTATGTTGGATCAGAACAGGCGCCACTGAACACCACCGAAGTGACTCGGCAGCAGTGCAGTGTCGCCTCCGGTGGGTTGCCTCTTCACGACTTGACATTGACTGCTCCCTGTGGATCGCCGGTGCCGGGGCTTAGGCGGGACGGGCCGGGCTGTGGCTGTGGACGGGGTGTCAGAATGAACGGCGTGGATGCACTACCACTGAGGTGGCACAGAAGATGGGACAGCAAAAAAAATAAACAACAACAAAAACAAAATAAAAAAAACACCTAACCATCCAGTTAACGAGACCTGGAACGCTGAAGAAGAAAATGCAGGTGTCTTACAAGCAAAAAGTGACTGGTGATCCACCATGGCTGGCGACCTCTGTCGGACGTCCGTGACCCGCTATCTTCAGTCCTCTCTGTCCTCCATCGCTGTGGCTGGGAATTCTCTGGGTGTGTTGCTGTGTGGCCACACGCCACAGTTAGGAGTTTTGCTCTAAATCACTGTATAATCCATGTAAGCATATTGAGGCCTGGCGTGAGTTTGAGCCAGCCTTTGATATTTAACTCATGATTGATCAAAACAGCACCCCCTACCAATCATTTCGCTTGTTTGGGGGGATTTCCACCAATGACATCATTCAAAAAATCTTCAAATACATTACCTTCCCCTGGGTGATCGTCACTTTTCAGGTTTTCTCGCTCACCCGTGACCCTATCTTTGAGCCAGCTGGTTCCTCCCAAATAGTCCCATTCCTTTCCTTTTAGTTTGTCTGCTTGGAACCTCCTGGCATGCAACTTGATGGCTATATGAAAGAAAAGAAGGTAAATCAACTTTCAGACACAATAAAAAAAATCTCAAAACAGTGTAGTCGGGCCAGTCTATCAATACTCGACTCCTTAAACAAGTCCTTGGCGCATTGATTTTTGGTGTGCAGCCTGTCCTCCTCCAGTTGGTCTTTCAATGTGCATGGTAGTATGCCCCTCGATCTGTCTCCATGACTGGGTTCCCACACGATGGGTCTGTGGATTACTTCCTCCTGCTTTCCCATTAAAGGTCGCGCTCCTTGCTGTTTTTTCTTGTTGTTTGTTTTGTGTGGGGTTTTTTCTGCCTGCGTGGCAAGTGATGCGGGATATTGATTGGTTCGAAGTTGTGGTCATGTTCATCTTTCGACTGCGAGTGAGATCAGGGGTAGCATTTCCTCCTGTACATTCTGAAGCTGTTCCAGTCTGGGGCTGACCTGCATTACAGCAGGAGTAGAGGTCTTCGGGCGCCTGGAATCGCTTGATAATTCCTTCGCTGGGCCCTCGAGACATTCACGGAGAGAACGGCAGCACCAACTGTTTGTTCCGTCTCACCTTCCACAGCTATGTCCAGTTGGTCCGCGGGTGCCAGTACCTAACCCCTACATCTAGGGGTCATCTGTGGTCCCCTCACGCTCACAGCTGACCGTAAGCTAACAGCAATGCACATCCCTGACGGGCGTAACCTACCCATTCTTTCTAATAGCCGCGCGCATGGCACGTGTTGTCCATCACAGAGACAGTTCCAGCCACACAAATGGAACAGAATATGGTTCCAGACAGCGCGCGCCTTCAGTAATATTCCCACGCTTAGCTCGGGAAGATGTTGTTTATCGTACTTTACCGGCATGGGCTCTCTCTCTCTCTCTCTCTCTCTCTCTCTCTCTCTCTCTCTCTCTCTCTCTCTCTCTCTCTCTCATTTATATATTTTGTGTTGTCATGTGTATTCCGTTTCACATCCGTTATATTTCCTCATCAGTCATGTGTTCACATATCCTTTCATGACGGGTTAGGGCCTAATGTGAATATGTTAGGTCTTGAGTCTCTCTCTCTCTCTCTCTCTCTCTCTCTCTCTTCTCTCTCTCTCTCCTCTGTGTGTGTGTGTGTGTGTGTGTCTCTCTCTCTCTCTCTCTCTCTGCTGATTTGACACACATCGGCTGAAACTAGTACAAAGAAGATGCAAAGCATATAAACGTACTCCCAGTTTATCTTGAATACATGTACATTCTGAAATATTCCATAAAGAAGAAAAACCGTTTTGGGCCGTTATAGGCGTTAATAACGGCCATTCTGGTAAAATATAACATCGGGCATCATCCGCGACCCATACTGAACATACGTACAAATTTTCAGAATGATCGGCCCAGAAATTTTGTCTGGAGCGAGTGGAACACATTTTGACCACGGACAGACAGACAGACACACAGACAGCATTTCTTCGTTCCCATTGTAAAGTACTCCCTGTTCTATAAGAACTGGGAGTACAAACAGCTGTCAAAACAACAACAGGAGCAACTGTGTTCCTCGCCCCCTCCATCCCCAGTCCCTGCGGCAATGACTCAAAAGCCCATGTTCACTGTGGCCGCGCCGTATGCTCTGACACCTATCGGCGTAATCAAAACCGATGTGTAAAGCTCAAAGGATTTTACAGTCAGCCACCTCCCCTCCACACCCACACCCTCCTCCTTCGTCCCTTACCACCTCCCCCCTTATCATCCATGACACGGACTGAACCAGATTTATGACATAAATGACAGTATGACACACAGAAACGATGACACATTGCGAAGATGATGACAGCACGATCCTCCGTAGTTTCTGCGTGATCTCTCTTTCGCCGTCCGATCTTGTTTTTGCTTAGGAATATTATATATAAACAGTTCTTATGAAAGCACGCTTTCGTTTTTCATGGAGAATGGCAAATTATCTCTGGGACAGACTTTTTCCCTTTGCTTTTTTTTTTTTTTTTTTTTTTCTCGTTGTTTTGCCACTGGCCGCGCAGGTTTTATTTTCATGGAGCGAGTTTCCACTCAGCATAATAGCATTCATCTTCACAAAAGATAACAATTACCTCAACTTAATCACAACACATTTTAGACAATGAATAACAGAAGCCGGCTAAATCTGTATTACTAGCATGCTTTGAACACGTATCATGTGGTACAGAATGACCAGAATTTGTCTGGAGCGCTTGATATTAATAATAATAATAATAATGTATGGATTTTATATAGCGCAATTCTTGGGATCAACTCATTGCGCTCAGCACACACTCAAACACTCCCACTAACATGTGTTCACACACACACACACACACACACACACACACACACACACACACACACACACACACACACACACACCCCCCTACCGACACAGGCGCACTTATCAAGTTCATCGGTTCAAGCGTAAACAATACAGTTATGCATGCAGTACATAAAAAGTCAGGTCATAATAATAGACACAGCATTCAGATATTATGGTTGAAGAAGGCTTTCCTAAAGAAGTATGTTTTTAACTCTGACTTGAATTTAGATAATGTAGGCAGGTCACGTAAGCTGTCAGGAAGAGAATTCCAAAGAGTGGGCGCACTAAAGCTAAATGCTCTCTCACCGAGAAAGAAAGAAAAAGAAAGGCAATTTGCCAATATGACTCACTTGTGACGACTAAAGAGAGGCAATTTGCCAATATGACTCACTTGTGACGACTAAAGAGAGGCAATTTGCCAATATGACTCACTTGTGACGACTAAAGAGAGGCAATTTGCCAATATGACTCACTTGTGACGACTAAAGAGAGGCAATTTGCCAATATGACTCACTTGTGACGACTACATGTAAACAGCGGGATGAAACAAGGGCAAAGAGTAGATGGGGAAGAAGTGGGACATGTTGGTAAGCTCTGATGAAGAGAGGTCATCGGCCTTTGAGACTCACGAGTGACGAAAACAGGAAACAGCAGAATAAATTGAAGGTCGCATGGTGTGTGGAAAAGTTCAATTCAGTTAATTCAGTTCAGTTCATTTCAGCTCAGTTCAGAGGGTTTAATTAACGTGTTTTCATCATGAATGATATCAGATCATAAACGGTTAATCAGCATGTACGTTTATTGAAAGTGTTTTCTTCATGAATGATATTAGATCAGAAATAGTTCATGAGAATGTGCGTTTATTTATCATGTTTCCATCATAAACGATATTAGATCATAAATGGTTAATGAGCATGTACGTTTATTTAACGTGTTTTCATTATGGATGATATAGATCATAAATGGTTAATGAGCATGTACGTGTATTTAACGTGTTTTCATTATGAATGATATTAGATCATTAATGGTTAATGAGCATGTAGGCTTCTTTAATATGTTTTCATCATGAATGATATTAGATCATAAATGGTTAATGAGCATGTACGTTTATTTAACGTGTTTTTATCATAAATGATATTAGATCATAAATGGTTTATGAGCATGTACTCAGCAATTTTCATGTACCTGTATAAAACCCATCAAACATATCCTAATTCTCAGTATTGAAAACTTCGTAATTAATTAGTTGTTTCGGTCTGAGCGATGACAGCTGCGATCAGTAACGACGCGTGCATCATACAGAATACGGTTTATGTTTCTATAGTTATCAGGATTCAGACCTTTCTCCTTATAACTCTTTACTAAAATTTGACAATTCAAAAGGTACTGCACAAAAGTAAGTCTTTTGCATATATGTACAACATTATGACAAACTTTTGCGTTCCACGTGTTTAACCTCAATTTATTTACTCTAGTAGCGAAGTGTCATGGAGAGCTAAGCAGTCAATCAGACTTTCCACAAAAAAATCTTTTGCCAAACATTGGTTCCTAATATTGGTGTCATTTCTGGTTTTAAAAAAAATGTTACAGATTATTCAGGACAATTTTGTTCTTTCCTCTCGGTCCTTGTTTTGCAAGATGATTAGCCACTTCCTTCAATTTTAAAATGCAATGTAATGGAACTCAAACGAAGTTCGCATCTATTCCTCAAGATATAAAGCAACGTGATAAGTGTTTGATTTTATCAAATGAATATTTCTAGCCTTACAGTCCTAATGTTGCAATGCTTGCAGAACAGATTCAGAGTCAACGCAAAGAGGAATAACAAAAGAAGAGAGGGGGAAGCGGGGACAATAGTGTGTTTCATATGTAGGCTAAGTCAACGCCATACAGTATGTAATTCTGCCGTATGATTATACAGAAAACTTTTTTCCAAGATGAAATGTGTTTTTTTTTTTGTACATGTAGGTCTGGTATGACCAATTCAGACCTTCTATCAACTGTATACCAACTGTCTATCAGTTTAGTTTTTTAAGGGGGCAAGGTTAACTCTTTTCCAAATATTGTCTCACGTGACTTGCTGTTTAATTGTGTTTTCGCTTTCCTTTTTATGTGAATAGTCATAATCAGTATTCCCATGGAGGCATTTGAGGTATCATGGGGAACTGTGAAATCGACGTTACATCAATGTTTCAATTTCACAAGAGATTTCTACAAACCTCTGACTGTGACTTCTGAACAACCAGGTCCCATGGATGTGCATGAGCATTAAATCTTCCGATCCTTGTGTGTGTGTGTGTGTGTGTGTGTGTGTGTGTGTGTGTGTGTGTGTGTGTGTGTGTGTGTGTGTGTGTGTGTGTGTGTGTGTTCTTCTTCAATTTAACGCCTCTTAAAGTGATTACCGACGGAGTGTGTGTGTGTTGTGTGGGGGGGGGGGGGGGGGGGGTTAAGTGATTTCTTTTTGTATATGAGGGGTGGTTGAAAGTTAATGATGATTTTCTACTGGACTGCGTAACAGATGTGGGCGTAACGAACAAAGAAAAGCATAATCATTTAACATTGTAGATAATGTCAGTGAAGTCGATCTATCATGTGAAATATTAGTGCCAGTCTTGTGCACTGCATTCTTTGCTCTTTGTGCGCGCGCGCGCGCGCGCGCGCGCGCGTGTGTGTGTGTGTGTGTGTGTGTGTGTGTGTGTGTGTGTGTGTGTGTGTGTGTGTGTGTGTGTGTGTGTGTGGTGTCTCTGTGTGTGTGTGTGTGTGTGTGTGTGTGTGTGTGGTGTGTGTGTGTGTGTGTGTGTGTGTGTGTGTGTGTGTGTGTGTGTGTGAGTGTGTGTGTGTGTGTGTGTGGTGTGTGTGTGTGTGTGTGTGTGTGTGTGTGTGTGTGTGTGTGTGTGTGTGGATCCAGCTTGTGTGAGCGTCCCCCTTCGGAAGGTGTCACCACATCTGTTCAACGACAGTCCCCATGAACTTGTAGATGCTGGCGAACCCACCAAGAACACACCACTGACTCACCAAGTATATAAACGCGGTGAGGAAATCGAAACTGAGGTCACCGTGAGAGTCGGCATGAAGGGCCACAGAATTTGAGACTGTGTTAACACTGATCAGTTTATGGTTGAGGAAGATGATGAAGAGGATGTTATAGAGCTCGATTACAGTCTGAGACTGCATCACAAGGCTGTAATCTACACTTACGTTTGTCATATATCCCGGCGTCAACCAGGCCCGAGAGAAACAGACACTTGCAGCACTGGTCAGGCAGTTTGAGCAACACTCTCAGGGACGCATTCTGTAAGTGGACTAAACTCGACTATGCGGCCCCCAGTCTTCCCATTTGAGCTCATAGCAAACTCAACTCTGGGCAGGAGCCGGTCGTGGCAGAAAAATCCCACAAATAAATGACTCTGGTGGGAATAGAACTCTCGACCCCCTAGCCGGTAATTGATGACGTTAACCGCTGCACCACGACAGTTGGTTTAATGCTTAATTTCAAGTAACATCAAGTCGTAAAGTAGCATCAGAGCCATTCTCTCCGTTCGACTAGCAACTATATTCTCGAAAATTACGGTGTCGATCGTTTACTCAGTGGGACAATGACCATAGACAGTGACATTCGACATGTTTGTGGCCAAATGTACTATTTGTCTGAATCAGCAATAATTGGGTTCCAGCTGTGTGTGACTTTCTCGCAGTGTATAAAAGCCAGTGGAGTGGAACTCCTGGTCATACTGACAAGCAAGCCGAGTCACTCGCCAACAGATTGACTGTCCAACAGAGATTTTCTTGTTGTCTGGCCGTTTTGGCAGTGAGCATTATTCGTCTCGTCGATTTTTGTCAAGTCAGCACCATGCGTATTGCTGTTTTTTGTCTTCTGTTGGTGGTGATTGGCATCCAGTCTAAATCAGTGGTCCGACAGGCTAATGATGGGGGTAAGTGATTTTGCCTTTTTTTCTGTGTCTGGGTCGGACGAGTGGAGAGGGTGAGTTAGTCGGGACTCACATCTTAATAATAATAATAATAATAATAATAATGAATACTTATATAGCGCCTATTCTCGGCTAGAGACCAAGCTCTAAGCGCTTTACAATCCACACTCGTTTACACAACGGGCTGCCTACCTGGGTAGTGCCGACTGAAGAGCTGCCAGCTGACGCTTCATTCAGTCGTTTCCCGTGTCATCCAGTCAATGTCGTCCAATATCGTTCACTCAATTTCCTTACTTCCTTCATTCTTTCCATTTCTCACGCAGGGTGCATGCTATGTGTAACGTGTCATCCATACCAACGGCCAAACTGGCCTTCTCTTCCGAAAGTGGTGATGGGATTTTACGTGTGTGCCAGATGTTATGCGTGCGTTCACACACGAAACCTCGGTTTATAGTCTCATTCGAAGGACTGTATTGCCACTTTGCCCCTCCTTCTCCTTTGTTAAAGGAACATTATTCCAGAATGTTAAATTACTTCATTTTGGCTGCAGTGCCTCATTCCAGACTTTGTCAAATGCCTTGTTGAAGACTATGAAGACGTTGTATAACTCCCTCTGGTGTTAGATGTATTTTCGCAAAGGTACTTAGGGTAAAGATCCGTTCGATAGTACTTCTGATTTTGCGGAATCCAGCCTGTTCTTCAAGACGAATGACCGTATGTATTTGCGGCTGTAAATTATTCAGAATGGTCTTGAGCATCAAGCTGCTCACTTGGCTGATCCAACTGATCGTGTAGTAATTCTGGAATTATGAGAGGTTTTCTTTACTTGTAACAGAGTCCACCATGGCGTGGACCACTCACCAGTGTGCCAGATTTTGTTGCAGATGGCAATTACGATATCAGTTGCCTCTCTGCCATTTTACATGTGTTCCCCAGGGTGGTTGTCTCTCTATGGAGTATTGGGAAGTCATGTCGTTTGATGAACACCGCCCTGTCAGCACACGTGGATCTCCTTTTCTCTGTTGGTTGTAGAGTTCAGAGCAACATTCAGCCCACCTTTCCGTGACGTCTTCTTCCTGCATGAGACTGTCGCTGTCTTTGTCCTGAATGCTGCTGACTTTGCGTCGGTTTGGTCAAGTAACAGATATTATAATAAGAAAAGAAAAAAGAATACGTGGATATGGACATGAAACAAAAAATATAGGCTGTTACAGCAGATGATTTGATGCATAACTTGTGAGTTGAAAAGCAATGGCTTATATATTTTTTAGAAATTAGTTCAGAAGTAAATT
>CM065718.1:31012986-31035486 GCA_033310375.1 Conus canariensis
AAAGTTTTGCAACACAATGGGTATTCAGCTGATTCGTCAGTGAGCCACAGGTTATCAAAATAGGTGTGCTTCCGAATCATCCCAAAATGGCAATAGCAGTCACACGTCACAACTAGGTTTCTGCACCAAAACACTGTACCATCCAGGTAAACAGTTGTGAGGCCTGCCATAAACTTGAGCCAGCATTGAATGTTAAACTGATAATTGATCAAAGGAGCAACTCCCCACCAATTATTTCCCTTGTTTGGGGAAACTTTTCACCCATGAAATCACAACCATTCTTCAAATATAAATGACCTTTCGCTTAGCTGACACACATTTCTGGCCTTTGCACTCACCTAACCCTATCTTTGCGCCAGGTGGGTTTCCCAAAATAGTCCCGTTCCTTTGATTTTAATCTGCCTGTTTGGAACCACCTGGCTTGTACTTTGATGACCATGCGAAAGAAAATGTGAAGAATCGACTTTCAGATACAATAAAAGTTCCCAAAACAATCTAACTGCGCCAGTCTATAAATACTCGACTCTTTAAGCAAGGCCTTGGCGCATTTCTTTATGCGCAGCCTACTCTACCGAATCGGAAAGCGGAGTTAATGCCCCTGAGTTAAGTTCACGTAAGCCTATACGGAGTTGCGCCCCATGCCTGCGCGAACCGGATAATTCGATGAAACGGTGTGAAACTATGTGCTTATGGATGGCTACACGTTTGTGCGATATGAAAAAGACGTTTTCCTCTTGACGGAAAAAAAGAAAACGAAAGAACAGAGGGGAAGAAAAAAAGCAAAAAGAAAAAAAGAAAAAAAAAGCTGCCACACTGAATTGATTCCATTTTTCCCCTTAGTTTTCATAACCCAGAGACTGGAAAATACGATTGGATAACATTTAATTTTTGCATTTAGGAAAAGCCCTGAAAACTTTCCAAATTTCTCTATTAATTGGACAGATCTTTCAAAGGATATTCGATCTCCATTATTCATTAATTGTGTATCATCAGCAATTTGTGACATTTTATGTTCTTTGTTGTTTATTTTAACACATTTTATATCTTTATCTTCTCTAATCATGATTGCTAAGATTTCTACACATAGTATGAATAGATAAGGCAAAAGTGGATCTCCCTGTCTACAGCCTCTTTCAATGTGAAACCAATCTGAAGTTTGACCGTTAACTATAACAGTTGATTTTATGTTTTTATAAAATGCTATTTTCGAAACCATATTCTCTCAAAATTTTAAATAAAGATTCCCAGTCAAGAGAATCAAAAGCTTTCTCAAAATCTAAACAGAGTAAGACTGGGTAATTGTCTCACTTCCAGATAGTTAATTAGGTCATAAATAAGCCGTATGTTACCCCAAAATATCTATTTGCAATGAAACCTATCTGATCTTCACTTACTAGGCTCGGAAGTACCTTTTTTTTAATTCTATTTGCAATGTACGCAGACCCAATTTTATACAGAACATTTAAAATTGAAAGAGGTCTCCAGTTTTTTATATTCTCTCTCGATTTATCCGGTGTAGGTATGCAGGTGATTATTCCTTCTTTTTGAGTGGTTGACAGTTCCCCATCCTTCACTGACTGATTTAGAACACGAACTACAAAAGGACCAAGTTTTTTCCAGAAAAATTTATAAAATTCAGCTCCAAAACCGTCAGAACCAGGACTTTTACCATTTTTCATGTTTTTCAAAGCAAAGCCGGCTTCTAAACTTATTTCTCCATTTAAGGAATCTTGTTCTTCTCTAGATAGTTTTGGACATTCTCGTATTAAGTCTTTTACGTCACATGTATCTAGGTTTCTTTTGGAATACAGTCGTTTATAACATAAATGAACTTCTTTCTTTATCTTATTTGGCTCATCTATAAGTGTTCCATTGCTGTCCACCAATTTTGTCATACTTTTATTAACATAGTGCCTCTTTTCTAAACTACAAAAGTAGTTTGGTATTTTTCCCCTTCAGCAATCCATTTAGCTCTTGATCTCAATATAACTGCCTGTATTTTCTTCTCTCTGAGTGTCACTAGTTGTTGTTGCTTTTCTTTTAACAATTTAAAGTCTTCCTCTGTTTTATTTTCTTTGTTTTCTAATACACCGATTTCTTTTAATAAATCATCTTCTTTTTTAAAGCTTTTTTTCCCTCATAGTAGCATATGCAATAGTTTTCAATCTTATTTTTCATGAGCAAAACGTCAATAAAAACTTTATCTGATGCAGTAAGTTCAACATCTTTGAGTGGGATTCGAGAGAGTGTTTCTATGTCATACTGTTCTATTGAATATTCACATATGAATTATGTACTTTGTCTACATATTGTTTGTCTTTTTAAAATTCACAATTAAATTTCCAGAACGTGTTGTGTTTCATAGTTTTCCCAAATAAAATTATTTCAGTTTCAGAACAACCACTGAATGATCTGTTCAATATCCAGGTGTAATATCTGCATCTTCAAAATTCAACATAAGGTCTTCTGAGATAAGAAAGAAATCTAACCTACTCTGCTTTAAAGGCGATGGTCTGTGCCATGTATAGCGTTTTTCTTGTGGATTATTATCTCGCCAAACATCTGACAGAGCGAAGTCAGTCATCATGTTTTCAACAATTTTTTTTTTCCCTTTGGATTGTTTATATTGCTATAATTATCATAATCTAAATAGGGATCGAGGACAAGGTTCCAGTCACCACCTAAAACAAGTGCATGATTTTCATATTTCTTTATTTTGCCCTTTAAGTTTTTGTAAAATTCAGGATTATCTTTATTAGGTCCGTAAATATTTACCAACAGAATCTTCTTTGCGAAGGTTGTCATGGACATAATGATATAGTTTCCGTTTGAATCCCTTTCTACTTCGTTGATTTTAAATTCGAAATTATTATTAAGTAATATTGCAACTCCCTTGCATTTGACTCAAAGGAGGAGAAAAAACATCTATATCCCCATTCAGACGTTACATATCTTTCAAGTTTTTTTCATTGAAGTGAGTATCGTGAAGGCAGTAGATACAGTGTGACTTTTTTCTAAGAAAATGAAATACGTCTCTTCTCTTCTGAAGGTCTCCTAGTCCCTGGCAATGCAGAGACGATATCGTTATTGATGCCATGTTAAGTCTTGAGGCATTTTGCATAAATAATTTTCTTGTACATCACTTCATATACAAAATGAAAAACATAATGTGGTATTTAATAATAATAATAATAATGATTTCTTATATAGCGCTTAATCAAACGAATTTCTCTAAGCGCTTTACAAAGTCATACTACATTCACCCTTCTCATATACAATAATACACCTTACACCCAACTACAAATACTATTACTACAATAACTAACAAATCCTAATCCTACCAGTGTGACATTCACTTATTCTTCAAATATCACTACAAAAACTTAATCCTATAACGTTCAATCATACAACAAATACATATAATAGAGAACATACACATACGCTACATTTGAAAAGGCCAGACGGCTATGAGTTAGGTTGTACCCCCCCCCCCCCCCTCTCCCCACAGCATTGACTAATTATGAGAAAATAGATGGGTTTTAAGTTTAGACTTGAAAGAAGAGATAGAATCTGAATGTCTGAGACAGTCTGGCAGTCTGTTCCACGTCGCTGGAGCTTGAAAAGAGAAAGATCTTTCACCAGTAGTAGTCCTGAAGCGAGTCATTCGCAGAAAAAGTAATAAATTAGTCCATAATTTTTGTCTGTGAGAAACCATTTCACCTCGGAAGTAACAACAACAACAATTATAGCAACAGAAATCCATTGCTGTTGATAAAAGGTCAATGAAACTGAGGCAGGCTGGATACAAGGGGAACCAATTCTTTGCAATACACGCGTTCCATACATGAAGAAACCACACGCACAAAAGGCATACTGTGTACAACAAAAAAAGAAAGAAAAAAAAAAGAAAAAAAAAAAACCGAATAAACAAACACAAGAATGGAGGGAAAAAAAGTATTCTTTATAAATGACAACCGCAATGGAGAGCACATGGTTTTGATTACCTGCTAGTTAATGCACAAATCCAAACATAATACCATATGGAAAATAGGGCTATTACAGACAGGGAGGCAGAGGAACAGGGGAAGGGGAGGGGGCCCAAAAAAAAACAAACCCAATTGATTCTCTTTGCCTGAACGCATGTATTCATCTTTGTGTGTGTGTGTGTGTGTGTGTGTGTGTGTGTGTGTGTGTGTGTGTGTGGTAAGAAAGGCTCAAAAATAAAATATATACAAAATTTAAATATACAATGGAACCCTGATAAGTTTAAAATATTGGGAATATGGTTCACAAATGATGTAAAAAAAAAACTGTGAAAAGATTAATTATGCTGAAAAATTATCAGAAATAATAGCCTTGTTTAAAATATGGATGAAAAGAAACATTACTCCTCTTGGACGAGATGCTGTCTAAAAAATCTGATTTTATCTAAATTGACTCATCTATGTATTTTACTTCCAAATCAACCAGATGACTTCATAAATGATTGTCAGAGAATGTGTTTTGGGTTTGTTTGGAATGGTAAACGGGATAAAATAAGTAGAAAAATTGCAATAAAAAGCATTAAGGAGGGGGGTTTAGGCATACCCGATATTAGAAAGCATATCAATGCTCTAAAACTTACCTGGCTGAGAAGATTTAAAACAACAAAACACAAGTGGAAAATATTTCCTGTGTAATGTATCCATTTTTCGAAGAAAGAGAAAAATATGGTCCTTGTTATCCTTTGAATAAATACAATAATGTATTCTGGAACCATACATTCATGGCATATAGAGAGTTTTGTAGACACCTGAAAGCAAAAACACAATCGGATGTACTGTCTGAGCCAGTCTTTCATAATGATAAATTTAAAATTGGTAATAATGTAATCAGATATAACTGGACTTGGAAAGGGGTTTACTGTGTTTCACATTTTTTGAAAAACGACAGAAGTTTTCTAAGTTTAAACGAATTTAATAGAAAATATGATATGGGTGTATGCTTCTTGGCTTACTACGGCTGTGTAAGCTCTATTAGGAAATATATACTGCAAACTGGTCTTAATATATCAATTAATCAAAATATAAAAGAAAAACCAAGAGCTCTAAAAGTAAAATATTCTATATCCAAGGGATCAAGACTGTACTATGACCTTTTCACATCTGACAGCAAACTTCCTAATTCGTGCCAGAAATGGACAGAAAAACTGGGAACAGAAGTTTCTTGGGAAAAGGTTTTCAACAAAAGTCATAAAATACAGGAAATAAAACTTAAAATGGCTGCAGCTTCGTATCGTACACAGGATTCTTGGAACTAACGTAGTTTTAAAGGAAATAGGGATAGTGGGGAATAACAATTGTGATTTCTGTAGAGAAACTAAGGACAACATAGAGCTTTTCTTCTGGGAGTGTGATTACTCAAAACAGATTTGGGAAAATTTGGAGAGACTGCTAAAATCAAAATGCTTTCCATGTACAAACTTTACATTTCATAAGAAAGTTATACTTTTTGGATATGATGAAATCATATCAACAGACTCGGTTTTAGATTTAACAATTCTTTTAGGAAAACAGTATATTATATCTATAAATGCAAATGTGACCATTGTCTTCCTAATATAGTCTCTTTCCAAAGGTACCTACTTTCACGTTGTAAAATCGAAAAATACAATGCAGATATAAATTGGAATGGACATGTTTTTAAAACAAGATGGTTCCCATATTTACCACTTATAGAAATGGCATGAGAAGAAAAAAAAAAGGGAGGGGGGGGAAGGGGGGGGGGGGGAAAGAAGGAAAAAGTTGAAAGAAATATGAACATTATAATTATGTAAAGTGGTATTTTCTCCTATAAATGTTGCATTGATAAAACAATACTTTGGGTTGGATTCATCAATGATTACAGTGTTTAGAATGCATTGACAAATACGAACATACATGTATATAAATGTCTTTATTCTTGCTGATGTTGCTGTTTACATCTATACATTGATCAATAGCTGTTCGTTACGTAGATGTACATGTACGTGTATATCTGTTGTTTTGTTGTTGTTTTTTTTATAGTCCTTTTTTTTGTGTATGTTTGGTAAAAAATTATTACTCTTTATATACAAATGTTGTTATGTTTTTGTACGTTGATTAAAACGAATTAAAAAAATCTTTAAAAAAATTTTAAATTTAATTTTTGCAGTGCTGGATTATTCTAAACTGACCAATGACATAATCATATACAGAGTATTAACTATTCTAGTGATAACCCACCCACCCGCCTACCCCCACCCCCCACCCCTTCACTAACCTGGTTTGTTTCCACATGTACATTGAATTCAGTTTACTTAATTGGTGTTTACTGTAGGACAATTCAGTCATGCAAACAGTTAACACGCTGTCAATCATTGGAGGTCAGTGCGGGATAACTTAGCACGGAAAAACGGTTAACTCACTGGCAATAACTGGTGGCCAGCGTACGGCAATCCAACACTACAGACAGCCGTTCAAATATACGGGGGTTAAAAAAGGGAACTTCAGCACTGCGGTTAACTCGCTGTAAGTGACTGGTTATCAAAGCAGGGCATTACAGCACTGAAATGCTGAACTGGCTGTGACTGGTTGTCAAAGTTGGGTATTACAGCACTGTTTAAATGACCAGTCGTCAACGTAGAGTATTACAGTGGTTTTCAATGTCAGACATTACAGCTCTGTAAACAGTGAACTCACTGTAAATCAATGATGGACAGAATAGGATATTACAGCACTGTTTCGCTGTAAATGACCGGTTGTGAATGTAAGACAGTACAGCGATGTAAATGGTTAACTCGCTGTAACCCAATGATACACAAGGTATCGCATTACAGCACTGTTTAGCTGTAAATGACAGGTTATCAATGTAGGGTATCACAGCACTGTAAACGGTGAAGTCACTGTCAAAAAAGAAAAAAGAAAAGAAAAAGAGGGAGAGCCTGAGAGGCAGGAAAGGGGACACCACTAGCACAGAGCGCCCAGAAGATGTGGACAGATTTATGTTGAAATATACACCAGCACAGAGCGCCCAGAAGATGTGGACAGATTTATGTTGAAATATACACCAGCACAGAGCGCCCAGAAGATGTAGACAGATTTATATTGTAATATACACCAGCACAGAGCGCCCAGAAGATGTGGACAGATTTATATCGTAATATACACCCACTCCTTCCTTGCTCATCCTCTTTTGAAGTTCAAACTACATTATGGTCGCATGAAATCATGCTTTAACAAAAATGAAAAAAGAAGATGAAAAAAAGACTGGCTTTGAAAGAGAGATCATTATGCATCTCCCATCACTCAACACTAATGGCCTGAAGAGTCTTACAACACTGTTTTAAAAGTACATGTCCCATCACTCAACACTAATGGCGAAGAGTCTTACAACACTGTTTTAAAAGTACATGTCCCGTCACTCAACACTAACGGTCTTAAGAGTCTTACAAAACTGTTTTAAAAGTACATGTCCCGTCACTCAACACTAATGGCCTGAAGAGTCTTACAACACTGTTTTAAAAGTACATCTCCTGTCACTCAACACTAATGGCCTGAAGAGCCTTACAAAACTGTTTTAAAAATACATGTCCCATCACTCAACACTAATGGCCTTAAGAGTCTTACAACACTGTTTTAAAAGTACATCTCCCATCACTCAACACTAATGGCCTGAAGAGTCTTACAAAACTGTTTTAAAAATACATGTCCCATCACTCAACACTAATGGCCTTAAGAGTCTTACAACACTGTTTCAAAAGTACATCTCCTGTCACTCAACACTAACGGCCTGAAGAGTCTTACAAAACTGTTTTAAAAGTACATCTCCTGTCACTCAACACTAACGGCCTGAAGAGTCTTACAAAACTGTTTTAAAAGTACATCTCCTGTCACTCAACACTAACGGCCTGAAGAGTCTTACAACACTGTTTTTAAAGTACATCTCCTGTCACTCAACACAAACGGCCTGAAGAGTCTGACAACACTGTTTTAAAAGTACATCTCCCGTCACTCAACACTAATGGCCTGAAGAGTCTTAAAAACTGTTTTAAAAGTACATCTCCTGTCACTCAACACTAACGGTCTGAAGAGTCTTACAAAACTGTTTTAAAAGTACATGTCCCATCACTCAACACTAATGGCCTGAAGAGTCTTACAAAACTGTTTTAAAAGTACATCTCCTGTCACTCAACACTAACGGCCTGAAGAGTCTTACAACACTGTTTTAAAAGTACATCTTCTGTCACTCAACACTAACGGCCTGAAGAGTCTTACAACACTGTTTTTAAAGTACATCTTCCGTCACTCAGCACTAACGGTCTGAAAAGTCTTACAACACTGTTTTAAAAATACATGTCCCATCACTCAACACTAATGGCCTGAAGAGTCTTACAACACTGTTTTAAAAGTACATGTCCCGTCACTCAACACTAACGGCCTGAAGAGTCTTACAACACTGTTTTAAAAGTACATGTCCCATCACTCAACACTAACGGCCTGAAGAGTCTTACAACACTGTTTTAAAAGTACATGTCCCATCACTCAACACTAATTGCCTTAAGAGTCTTACAACACTGTTTTAAAAGTACATGTCCCGTCACTCAACACTAATGGCCTGAAGAGTCTTACAAAACTGTTTCAAAAGTACATCTCCTGTCACTCAACACTAACGGCCTGAAGAGTCTTACAAAACTGTTTTAAAAGTACATCTCCTGTCACTCAACACTAACGGCCTGAAGAGTCTTACAAAACTGTTTTAAAAGTACATCTCCTGTCACTCAACACAAACGGCCTGAAGAGTCTGACAACACTGTTTTAAAAGTACATCTCCCGTCACTCAACACTAATGGCCTGAAGAGTCTTAAAAACTGTTTTAAAAGTACATCTCCTGTCACTCAACACTAACGGTCTGAAGAGTCTTACAAAACTGTTTTAAAAGTACATGTCCCATCACTCAACACTAATGGCCTGAAGAGTCTTACAAAACTGTTTTAAAAGTACATCTCCTGTCACTCAACACTAACGGCCTGAAGAGTCTTACAACACTGTTTTAAAAGTACATCTTCTGTCACTCAACACTAACGGCCTGAAGAGTCTTACAACACTGTTTTTAAAGTACATCTTCCTCACTCAACACTAACGGTCTGAAGAGTCTTACAACACTGTTTTTAAAGTACATCTTCCGTCACTCAACACTACGGTCTGAAGAGTCTTACAACACTATTTTGAAAGTACATGTCCCATCACTCAACACTAACGGCCTGAAGAGTCTTACAAAACTGTTTTAAAAGTACATGTCCCGTCACTCAACAGTAACGGCCTGAAGAGTCTTACAACACTGTTTTAAAAGTAAAAGTAATCCAAATAGTGGCATAAAAATGCAAACACATTTTGTTGTAAAAATTGATCGGAAAACACATCCATTGACGAGTGGGGTGGGGGTGAGGGGAAGGAGGATGAAGGGGAAAAGGGGTGTGCACACTTTCACATAACATACTCTGGTGACTGGTAACAAAAAAAAAGAAGATACACAAGCAAGAGTATTCTTGTCATTAACGTTTTTTGATCAGTAACATTTTTTGATCAATGAAAATTGGTCCTATGGGTGTCACGTCAGGTGCTTGTGAATGTTGGGATTCCACAACCTTCCTGTGCACAAAATGGTGGGGGTTCTGTAACCGTTCCATCCCTTTTACTTTCTACATTGGCAAGTTATAAGGGTGCCCATGCAGCTCAGCCCCAATGAGTGTGGAACACTTCCTGCAGGACTGTCCCACACATCAAAAGCTTCGAGCAGACATATCGAAGAGGGAAAAGCTCTATGGATGTCTGGAGGGCCACCGCCGTACATCAGCCTTCGTCAGTGCCGCTGGGGTTCCTGTCTGAGTGAGCGAAGAAGAAGGAGATCCTTTCCTTTTGTCCATCCAGGACATGAGGTGAGACATACGCCATGACTGGTTAGCTGCGAGTAGTTATTATCTGACAGTCTTCACCTGTCTTCTTGCAATACTCCTGGAGATTTAGCTCTGGATCTATAGATTGTGTCCAGCTCACACATCATAGAGGAAGATGAACATTGGCTATTACTTGTAGACAGTTTTAAAGCGAGGTGACTGAAGGCGGAAACTGAAGCAAATTTCAAAAAAGAAAGGTTATAAGTACTGCAAGACAATCCAGACAAATAGATTACAGGACAAAACACGATGCATTTCGATCTCTTGGGTCTTCTAGTAAAACAAACAACATTTAGGACAATGAAAACGAAGAGCGAGCAACCAGTTATCTTCTCATATTCGGCGCAAAAACACCCATTATGCACCGAATATGAGAACACCCAGTTAGTGCCGAATATGAGAAGATAAGTGGTTGCTCGTTCTTCATTTTCATTGTCCTAAATGTTAACTAATCTTAAATAAATGTTAGCGAACCACCAAGAGAAACATAGACAAACGAGTCACAAGACAAAACACGACGCGTTTCAACCTCTCAGGTCTTCTTCAGGCAAGACACAAACAAACACGACAATGAAAATGAACGAGTTTGTCACTTAGCTTAGATCTCCTCAGCGCAAGGTAGGCGTTGAATAAAAACAAGGCTGTTAGAAGGGAGATAATGTGTGTGTCAAGATAGTAATGATGATAATTTTATTACTGATAGGAATACTGATAAAGGTCAAAATATTGAAAAAATAAATTAAGACAGGATTACAACTACTTTTGGTGATAATAAGGCAAAAACAGTTGTAGTATGGGAAAAAGGAGAGTGGGTTAGAGGATTCTTAAACAGCATGGTTGCCGTGGCAACAGTCCTAGTGGCGATGGCGATGATGATGCCAATGCCAGTGGGGGCAAATTCAACACTAACAATAGTATTACTGATGATACTGCTAACAACCATTGTGAAGGTAAAGGTAATAAAAGCATGATACAGAAATATATTTAGAAATACATTTTTATAATAATCATAATAAATTTTAAAAAATGTAAATATAGTAAATAAAAAAATACAAATACAAAAATAAATAAAGCAATAAATAATAAATAATAAATAAATAAATAAATAAATAAATGAAACATAAATTGTTAAAAAAATTGAAAACAAATATATATAATAATAATAATAAATAAATGAATGAATAATTGAAAAATAATATGATTATAGTATAAATAAATAGAAATAAGAATAATAAAGAAAATTAACAATTTTGATAATAGTAGTGATACTAAAGGTATTAATACTAAGGGGATTTTAAAAAAAAAAAAAAAAAAGAAAACCCCCACACACACATACACAACAACAAAAACCAAGGGGAGGAGGGAGAGGGGAGGACAGGAAAAACAGAAAGGAGATAGAAGGTATAAATTATGGTAACACTATGATTCCCCTCAAAAGCTAAATTGGGAGAACACGAAGCTAACCACACCTCTAATCCCAGTTAGCCAGCAAAAAAAAAAAAACGATCATCTTTACAGAGTTCACTTCATCAAAACATATTCAAACTAGCTCAGTTTTCGCACCTTTTCTTGACAAGGCGGAGAGGGAGGTGGGAGGGCAGCTTAGTGCTTGGATAGGTAAGTATTCAGCTAAAACTACTTTTTAAATCTTTTTAAAAAAATTAAGTACTGTATACGCCAAACATGAACAAATGAATCACAAGACAAAACACGACACAATTCGACCTCTTAGGTCTTCTTCAGGCAATATAAACAGCATGCAGGGCAACAAAAATGAAGAATGAGCAATCACTTATCTCAATGAATTCGGCTCAAGATGGGCGTTGAATGCAACCAACTTTTTACAGCCAGATTTCTTTTTCTCATTCTTACCTGTCCAAACAAATGTCAGAATGTTGAAAAGGATGGTGGGGAGCACGCACACCTGACAAGGGAGACATTGCACCCACATGAGAATGCCCCCGCACAGTTCCTCAACTGGTGACCCCAACAAGACTCGAACTCACAATCTCCTGATGAAGAAGTAAAATTTCTATTTTTCTGCTGGGCACCAACACCAGTGTGATTCTCACTGGCAACACTGCAAACTGGTCATTCTAACCAACTGAGCAAAACACCTGATCAACTTGATTAGTCAGATTTGAATCCACACCCACCTACTGATTTAAATCAAAAGTGATCAAACTACTGAGTATAGCATTCAGTTGGAGGTAAACATTAACAAGGTGCTGTTCAGTGTCTCCAAAAAATGAAATAAAAAATGCAATGTCGTGGAAAAATATGAATAAGATAGTGCTGATAGCAAAACTAGCCATCTCCAAATATACATATATGGCTATATTTGACACAGAGATAAACCAAAGAAAAACAAGAGACACAAAAGAGAGACAGAGAGAGAGAGAGAGACAGAGAGAGAGAGAGAGAGGTGGGGTTGGAAGTTCATGCATGCTAATAAAAACGGTGTCCAGAGTCAGGTCTGTGAAATTCAAAGGAAGACTTGGATCTAAATTTTATCAAGATTGTGTGATCACAATACCTCCATCAAAAATTCACGATAAACACATAATGGGTAAGGCATAATTTGTTAAATAATGCTTGTTCACGATGTGATAAGTTCCTCTTGAAAACGGTGAAGTGACCGTCCCTTACAAAAAAGGAGGAAAACACCTGATTGGAACCATTTCACATGAGGACACTTTCTGATGAATGTACCCAGAGATCAGCGGATGATCACAAGTACAGTATTCTACTGCTGCAGCATCAAATATAATCATAAACATAGAGCGTACTACCAATTATAACACATTATACAGCAACATTTTGCTTACTGAAAACATATTCAAAGTTTAAATCAACCATGGAAACACAGGTCCATCCAAGGGAAGCAAATTCAGTATTTTTCCACACATAAAAGTTGCTTCCCTTCCTCTGACACTAAAAGCTTTTCCTGCAGTTTGGAACATTGATACCTCAGCATCATCTGCATACCGATACTGACTCTACAAGCCCTGCAAAAGTCTGAAGAAAATCTAGTCATCTGTTTCTGCATCATCTTGTGGACAGATCGAGTGACAGGCAAGAAGTTACCCCAGTGATATGGCATTAATCTGACTCCAAACTTAATGGCCACTCACTAAATGTAAACTTGTCACTGTATGACACAACATTTTGGTCATATCTTCAAATAGACTTACACAAAGTGACCAAAGCATACAATCTGTCCATGACTTACAGTATGATATGTGCATTTTACAAAAATCCATACAGGCTTATTCTTTTTTGTTTGTTTGTTTTTGTGAGAGTCTATTGAAAATATCCATAAATTTTCAAGCAGTGTCACCAAATCCTACAAAAGAAAATGAGTACAAGATAGGTGGCCTTATCTTAGAATAAATTTTAAATGTAATTAAAAGCAAACCGCCAAGAAAACGTATACAAACCAATCACAAGACAAAACATGACGCGTTTCGACTTCTTAGGTCTTCTTCAGGCAAGATAAAAACAAAACAAAAAAAACTCAGGAAAACGAAAATGAACAAGCAGTCACTTATCTTCTTTTCACTTCAGCGCAAGATGGGTGTTGAATGAAATTGAGGCTCAGCCTTGTGTTGTGTCTTGTGATTCGTTTGTCTACGTTTTCTTGGCGGTTTGCTATTAATTATATTTAAAATCTGTTCAGATTTCCGCATGCAGTCGCCTCACTTAGCAACTAAATTTGTCTTAGAATGTTTCTACTATCCATTGAGATTGAGATATATATATATATATATATATATATATATATTTATATACATACATACATACATGTGTGTGTGTGTGTGTGTGTGTGTGTGTGTGTGTGTGTGTGTGTGTTTTGAACAATTTAGTAGCAGGGGAAAACAAGTGCAAGTTAGCATTTCCTCTGTCACTACATTCAAGTTAACATTTCCTCTGTTAACATTTCCTCTGTCACTACATTCAAGTTAACATTTCCTCTGTTAACATTTCCTCTGTCACTACATTCAAGTTAACATTTCCTCTGTTAACATTTCCTCTGTCACTACATTCAAGTTAACATTTCCTCTGTCATTACATTAATGGCCTGGCAAGGATTCACAAAGAAACAGAATGAAACAAAATGGGGGTAGGTTATATACATACATACATACACACATACATATATACATACACAGATATATATAGAGAGAGATACATAAACACACAGACATCATTATGAACCACCTGATTCTACAACTTGTTCAACATCACTGGCAGGGAAAGCTGGCATCAGGATGCCGTCTTCTCTGGCAGAAGAAGGAATGCTGTCAGGTCAGGAAAATCCAACTGCTCAAACTGGCAAAGTGTAGCGCACATCATGTGTGTGCACCGTGGGGGAAAAAGGTCAAAACCTTGCAGATAAAAGACAAGGCCCATCTTAACTTTCTGACAGGTTAAAAATAAACATTATTTTAGTTTATTTAATTCAGCTCAACACTAGCAGTAACTGATAAACATTAAAAAAAAAAAAAATTTTTTGAATTAATGTTTTGTATACAAGGAACATAATTTTTGTCTCTTCCCTTTGAACAAAACTGCATGATTCACTTAAAACAAAACGCTTTGATAATTGGGAAAATGATTCTAAAATGGTTACTGAACAAAAAACAATTTTTCTGAAGAAAAAAAATTCACATAACCAATGAAATGATATCAAATGAGACTGACGTCTAGTACACTGATGTCAGATATCATGCTGCATAGCATTCTTGAAAAATGAATTCTGCCCAATTTGACGACAGGAATTAGGTACAATTTCTCATTTCAATTGGAAACGAATGAAACCGAAATCTGAGCAACAATAATGAACAGCCATTAAGGATTCTTATAATGGCACTATATCTATACAATCAAACAGACATTTTCTTTCCTTCGTAATGAATTTTTTTTTATTCTGAAGACATTTCATTATCATTTAGTACTGATCCATCACAGTGGATTAGAGATGTGCCTTCTGCAAACGAAAACAAACAAAACATCGCGACTACAAAAAAAATTGCATGTGCAATTCAACCCTTTAAGTACATGTACTGGGCTCCAATAAAAACATAGTTACATTCAATTCAACACTTTAACCACCATCTTTCCTTCTGGCAACATTTCTACTAACTTATTTCTTAAAAGCTTCAAACAAACCTCAACAGAACTTTAGAACTCTAACAGTTGTTCGTTTTTGAATTGTGGGGTTTTTTTTATACACACACTCATATACATATATATATATATCATGAACAATATAAAAATGTCCTTTAAAAATCTTAAAATGCTCAACCCCTTGGGGAGCAACATCTGTTAAAAAAAAAAAAAAAAAAAAAATTTTTTTTACACTTCATTTTTAAAAAAATATTTTTAACAAATATATATATACATAAACACACAAAACATTTTTTCACACCTGAATCATACAAATTTCTGAACAAAAATCAAGCGATGGAAGAAGCTTCCTGGGCATGTGTCTGTTACATTGGTGATTATGGTCCACTCTCAGACCCATCCCAACAGCCTTAGGGCAATGTGACTCAAACCTTAACCTGACATAATCCTTACACTTCTAAAACTTTTCTGAATGTTTTTCATGAATTTTCCATCTCAGAAAAAAAAAAAAAAATAGGAAAAGAAAAAAAAGAAGATAATGCCAGAACATAAACAAAATGCAATCTCTTTAAAAAGGAAAATGACTGAAGAATGCCATTAATGAAGCTTTGATATTGGCAGGATAAGGTAACTCAAATTTATGGGAAGATAATCCAGATTTACTTTAGGAAAAAAAAAATCCATGGAGCATATGTTTCAAGTTTGTGCTCGAGAAAGATCACGATCACATGTGGTAACAGGGCACACAACACATTTACATCTGCATGCCTTCAAACTTCCCCAAACCATTCAGTATCTGGCTATAAGAGAGGATACAATAAGAATATCAATACCATGATACAGAGGATGGTCAGACTGTACACAAAGATACGCTTCATCACAATAACGACAGTGAAGCTTTGTGAATGTCCACCTGCTACATGTTTGATACGTCAACTTCTTAGTTTCTTCTTCCTCCCTTCCTCACATTCTTTTTTTAAATCTTTAGTCGTGTACTTGGAGGGTTTGACAGGCCTTTCTCACATTTCCGACAACTAATACAGAAGTGAGCAGCATCCTCTCCATCTGCATGCAATTGGCTGTGTATGTGCGCGCGCGGTGTGTGTTGTGTGTGTGTGTGTGTGTGTGTGTGTGTGGTGTGTGTGTGTGTGTGTGCGGCGCATGCATGTGTGTGTGTGTGTGTGTGGTGTGTGAGTGTGGTGTGTGTGTGTGTGTGTGTGTGTGTGTGTGTGTATGCGGTGCCATGGTGCACATGCGTGTGTGTGTGTGTGTGTGTGTGTGTGTGTGTGTGTGTGGCAATGCGCGCGTGGTGCCTGCGTGCTGCATGCGTGTGTGTGTGTGCATCTATATGTATGTAACTGTGTTTGTGAGCACATACTTACGGTGTATAGTGTATGTGCATATGTATGTGATGGTGTGTGTGTGTGCATCTATATGTATGTAACTGTGTTTGTGAGCACATACTTACGGTGTATAGTGTATGTGCATATGTATGTGCATGCGTGAGCATGCACCCACAAAAAAGGTTGACTGCATTTTGCCTGGGAGCTTTGGAAAGAAGAAATCTGTGAATCAAAACGGCCAAAGCCACACTTGGCTGGAAACTTCTAGCAGCCAGCTCTGTCTCTCACGCTGTGTCCCAGTGAGCAGCGAAGGTTTCCTGGAGGATGCTGGCCATGTCTCCGCTGACGTCAACAAAGTGGATCTCCTTCAGCCCTGTGTTCCCTCCACGCTGGTCATCGAACGTCAGCAATGCCCCCAAGTAACTCTCCACACACATTTGCTGGGGGAACACAAAGCTCCCTGCACACAACACAGCATAGTCATTCATTTGTAACCCTGCGCACAGCTGATACACTGTTAAAGAATGGGCTCTAGTGGGAAATACCTTGCAGCACTGAAGAAACAGCCTGCTGAAGGGTTTCATTTTCAACTCTTGTTTGCTTGTATGCGAATGTGTGTGTAACTTAGCTGAACAGAAATTTAGAGAGATAACAAAAACAAAAAAATATATATATATATTTGGATTTTGTTGGATTCTTTTTCTTCAACCTTTGGTGGTGAGAATACCACAGAATTATAGACTAGTGCATCTCCACTTGATGCCAAGAGAGCACAAACACAATCAGCCGTGTCTCCCTGATGAGTCTGATCCAGCGGACAAAAGGCCTAGGAGCAGGCAATATGAAGAGATCTGTCGTCAAGAAGGCTTTTAATGGTTCCCACATGCTGCTAGTGAAGCATTCAACATTTGTAATATATTTCCCTAATTTTATGTTCTTGTTTTCTTCCCCTCCCTCCTGCCCCCCCCCCCCCCCCCCCCCCCCCTTTTTTTTTCTTCTTCTCTTATTCAAATCTTTGTCAAGGTTGATGTAGTGACAGAAGAACCGTTAGCCTGCACGCTACTAAATTGTTCAACATATATATATATATATATATATATATATATATATAATATCCTTTTTCTGGGATAGCATTCTTCTTAAACTGAAAAGGCAGAGGAGTCAAGTTACCACTTTCCGCGGTCACTGAGGAGAAACAATCAGGTTTCGAAATACCGGTATCTGACCAGGAGTTAAATGTTAGTGAGTTTCTCCCCACTGGAGATTGTCTCCCCCTTGGAGACTATAGGCTTGCTGAAGGTTCATTTTGAGAAGCATTTATTATTCCCCATTCACCCTCTCAAGCACATACTGCTCTCATTTTTGGACATCAAAATCAGTATTCAAAGCACTTCACAGTCTCTCCACACAACAGTGCACTACAAACCAACTGACGCCCACTCTTACCTCCTGTTCTCATCAAGCCACCCTCCTGCCATGAAAGAAAGCATCCCATATTCTCAATTTCTTCGACTTCGCAGACTATGTAGCACCGATGATAATTACACCAAAGAAGCAGCGGCCATGACTACCTTCTTCACTACTAGAGGCTACCCACAAGCTACAGTTCAGATGGCCCTTGAACAAGCACAGTCCATCCCCAGACACCAGCTCCTACAAGACAAGGAAAAGATGACTACAGACTATGACCGATGCATTGCCACTCTGACCTACCATCCACACAATCTATCTGTGAAAAATGTTCTGCTCCGCAACTTCACTATTCTGAAGGAGGATCCAGCTCTCCAAAACATTTTCAGTCTACCACCTATGGTGGCATTCAAAAGGGACAAAAACCTTGGTGACCACCTGATGCACTCTACCTTCCACCCTTCATCACCCCCCCCCCCCCCCCCCAACCCAACCAGGCAATTTCCAGTGCAAGAAACCCAAATGCAAAACCTGTGACTTCCTTAATCCGACAACTACTGTGCAAGGCCCATCCGAACGCAGCTTCCACATGAGGTCCCACTTCACCTGCCAGACTCAGAATATAGTCTATGTTCTTAGTTGTACCCTGTGTCCCAAGATGTATGTGGGTGAAACATACAGACCTCTAAACGAACGTTTTAAAGAACATAGAGACAGCATCCTCACAGGAAAAGACACTCCTGTGGCAAACCACTTCAATTCGGACCATCACCATCTTTCCCACATCAGAGTGGCAGCCCTTTGGAGAATGGTCGTCAAGAAGGGAACTACAGAAAACACATGGAAAGCCAGTTAACACAGCGCCTTGGCACCTTGAGCCCACATGGGCTCAACGTCAGGGAATGATACCTCACCCCAAACCATCAGCCCTCCTCTTTCTTCCCCCCCCCCTCCTTTCTTTCCCCCCCCTTCCCCCCTCCCTCCCCCCCTCCCCCTTCCTTTGTCTCTCTTTTGCTGTCCATTAACACTCCCCATTTCTATTGTGAATCATGATCACCCCTACATTCAATATTGCCCACCACTCCCACCTCTGCCCTTTCCACCCCTGCAAACCATGAACTGCACTCAGTGACTCAAGTCAACCACCATCAACATCTTCCCTCTGCTGTCATTCCCTGTTGAAGTGTCTACGACACGAAACGTCAGTCATCCCCTCTCCAGGTACTCTTTTTGCCACCTTTTCCCTTTACTTATTTGAAACGAGTACAGCAGTCACTTCTTTATTTTTCACATACTGCTAGTTAGGCGGAATTAACTACCACTGCAGATATGAATGCTTATCTCCCCCTATTTCTTCACTCTAAGACATAAGAGCAAGCTTTGTTTATAATTGAATATTTCTTGCAGTCATTGCAACACCAAGCTGCTCTGTAAGTTGCTGGAATGGTGCTCGGTTACTTATACTTGGAATTTATTAGTCTATTATAATTTAGTCCCTTATGGATTCATTCCAAGAAATGGCCCTCAGCACTTGTGTCTTAAGAGGTTATCTTTTTATATTTTCTATTTTTCACCAGAAAATGTAGCTTGTTTTGCTCTTTCATGATTTTCTTTTGCTTCTTAGGGTGGCACCTTTGGTTGTTTTTTGAAAACTCAACAAACATGCTACGGTATTGCACACCAGCCTTTTTCTGGGATAGCATTCTTCTTAAAACCGAAAAGGCAGAGGAGTCAAGTTACCACTTTCCACGGTCACTGAGGAGAAACAATCAGGTTTCGAAATACCGGTATCTGACCAGGAGTTAAATGTTAGTGAGTTTCCTCCCCACTGGGGATTGTCTCCTCCTTGGAGACTATAAGTTTGCTGAAGGTTCATTTTGAGAAGCATTTATTATTCCCATTCACCCTCTCAAGCACATACTGCTAGTTAGGCAGAATTAACTACCACTGCAGATATGAATGCTTATCTCCCCCTATTTCTTCAATCTAAGACATAAAGAGCAAGCTTTGTTTATAATTGAATATATATATATATATGTGTGTGTGTGTGTGTGTGTGTGTAAAAGGGCACATGAATTCTGAGGTCTCTCTACCAGTTTTGTCCTCTGGCAAAGCATTGCAGTATGCTGACACAGTATGTGCAGCGGGCTGAAAGTCACAAGACAACCCACAGTAGGCTCTATCTCTGTGACATGACTGGAGATACGGGGGCACTTGACTGCCTCTGCAGCTTAGTAGCTGCCCACGTGGCAACATCACTACCTCCACCATCACCACCACCCCACTAATTCCACACTGACACTTTCTGTGTTGATCTCACCATGTTTGCTATCACTACCTGATGTTTGTATGCTTTGCACTTGCTACCCTCCACTTTGTTCTCACTGGTATTGTGATACACATAAGAAAGGGTCTTTAAAGTGGCAGTACTTGTACTCACTTTCCCAACATGTCTTGGCAGTGGGTTTTTTTTTTTTTTTTTGGTTGGTTATTTTTTCCTTTTCCTGATTTGGGGCTTGAGAATTTCTGATATGCTTATAGCTTATCACTTGTGCCTTTATTTTGTAGGAGAGCGGGGACTATGCCTCTCAGCTCCAGCCTATGGAAGGGAGACCATCATGTCTGGCCCATAGTGGCCACTGATGCTGGGTTCTAGGCTTTGGGAACTGTAAAGAGACTTTCACAATTGATCAAGGGGATCAACGTCTCCTTATTCATGTGAGCATGCTTCCAACCACCCTTTGCCATACTCTGGCACTTGTTCTGTTAGGCGAGTATGAAAAAAGGGAATTTTAATACTAACAGTAGGTGTACAACAAACTCAGAATTTCAATACTAATAGTTGGTTTACAACATAATTATGTGTCCAAACACTATGACACCACCACCACCACCACCACCCCCCCCCCACCACCCCCCCCACACACACACACACCCCCAACCCATTCTCAAATGCTGCATCTTAATACTTAAATCCTCCACCTCCCCCCAAAAATGGGAATGAAATGTAAAGTCACCCTTCACGGGAAAAAGGTAATGGTGAATGGGAAGAAAAGGGCATATACTATGTAAAGGGTTAAGGGGAAGAGAAAATGGTGATACAGTTGTTAAATGGACTGGAAGGCAGGGAGTAGATAGAGTCCTATCTGAGGTCTACATTGTAATTTTCAGACTATATGCAGCTGTTTTTCTCTGACTCCCAACCCCACAGCTGCTATCACCAACAGCTTATCTGCAGAATTTTCACAGTCTGTACATAGCAGGCCACAGGGTTATCATCTGATGTAGAGCTGATTAGACAAATTAAGTACGAATATTTGACTTTTGACAACTTCATGCATGAACAATACACATAATGAGCATCGTTCACTACAGCTGAGTAACATTAGCTTCATCAGTCTCTCGCAAGTAATGCGCAATCAAGCGAAGATGCTGCAGTCAATACACTAAGCCTTTAACGTGTAATTCCGCTGATCCCGTTATATGTACACCCACATGCTGGAGTGCATACACAGGCTTAATCCTTTCCTGATTTCCCAACCAATCTACAGACTGACTCTT
Organism: Conus canariensis; assembly: GCA_033310375.1. Taxonomy (NCBI): domain Eukaryota; kingdom Metazoa; phylum Mollusca; class Gastropoda; order Neogastropoda; family Conidae; genus Conus; species Conus canariensis. The sequence continues at coordinate 31,034,383 of CM065718.1, forward strand.
CCTTTTGGACATTTTCTAGGTTGGTTGCCAATCTGTGCAGCCCTTATTTCCCGCTCACTCTCAACCACGTGTCAGGGGTCTACTAGTCATTCCCTGTACAGTGCTTTTTTTTTTTTAAGTCTCTGGTCAAATTAAATCCCATATCTGTTCTCTGTGTGACCTCTGTTTCCAATCATTCCATGTACATTGGCATACTTTTGCAAGTCTCTGGTCAAATTAAATCCTATATCTGTTCTCTGTGTGACCTCTGTTTTACAATCATTCCATGTACATTGGTTTATTTTTGTAAGCCTCTGGTCAATTCAGATATCTGTCCTCTGTGTGGCCTCTGTTTTCAATCATTCTGTGTGCATTGGTTTATTTTTGTAAAATTTCGAAAGAGAGGGGGTTAGTTACCGCCAAGGACACAGACAAACATAGCACAGGACAAGACACAATGCATTTCGGCCTCTTGGGTCTTCTCCTGGCAAAAACAAATAACATTTAGGACAACGAACGAAGAACATGAAACCACTTAGCTCCTCATGGTCACCACGCGTTCAAAATAGCCGCCGGATGGAAACAGGACCACCCAGGAGGGGATCACGGAAGAGGAAATGGTTGGGGGGGGGGGGGGGGGGGGGGCGGCGGGGAAGGTTGAGGGGAAGGGGGGGGGAGGAGGGGGTGTGAAACAATGGGGTTTGTAGCTTGTTTTGTAGAATAGTATATCAGTGATGGTAGTGAATAGAGGTCAATTGATAACAGTGCTTAGTGGGGAAGAAACTAAAATATAAGAATCAATCAATAAATAAATAAATGACTTTAATGGGTGGTGATGGTGATGATAGTGGTTATATGTGGGTAGTTGTATGTGGGGGTGGGGATAATGCTAATAAATCAAAATGAATAAACATGATAAGAAAATAGTAAACATAACAATAACTGTGAAATAAATAAATTTTAAATTTTTTTATTTAAAAATAAATAAATAAATAAATAAATAAATGATAAAAACAATAATAAATAAATAATAAATAAATAAATAAATAGTCTCTGGTCAAATTAAATCCAATATCTGTTCTCTGTGTGACCTCTGTTTCCAATCATTCTATGTACATTGGTTTA
>CM065718.1:31040486-31047986 GCA_033310375.1 Conus canariensis
ATCAAGCTCTGAGCGTTTTGCAATCCTCGCTCACATTTACACAGCATGCTGCGTACCTGGGTAGAGTCAAATGAAGAGTTGCCTGCTGGCATGACATTCAGTCATTTCTTGCATCATTTGGTCTGTTGGTTACTCAGAGTTCCACTCATGTTTTCATTCTTTCAGTGCATGCTGTGTCAACATGTAATCCATACCAACAGTCAGACTGACCTTCTCTTCCAAAGCTAGTGATGGGATTTCACATGTGTGCCACATGTTACGCATGCATTCACACACACAGCCTCAGTTTGATGTCTCATTCAGATGACTTTCCAGGATATGGTGTCCAAATCATCGGTAACTCCAAGGGAAAAAGCCTGCAGAACCAAAACGGTCCAGCAGAGACTTGAACCCACAACCCAGGATTACTAATCCGGTGTTTTACCAACTGAGCTATTCCGGCCCAGATTCTGGATCAGTTTAACAAGACAGAATTTTACCATCTTTGCAAGTATATCACGCACGTAGGCACACCTGCGGACACACACACACACACACACACTCTCTCTCTCTCTCTCTCTAGCAACAACTGTGTAACATAACACTAAGAAATATACAAAATGGGGGGGTGTGGGGGTGTAGAGGGGAACACTCTAAAATAATATGTTTCACTGTGAGTGGTACATGACATGGAATACAGCAAAACACACAAAGTACCTGCATATAAACACTTTGACACAGCACAGAGAGCCTTACCTTCAACTGGCCATGCTGGGAAATGTACTGGTTGCATTCTGCCTGTAAATCGGGACCAGCTGCTGTGGCAATTGCGGCGGCCAGGTCACCCTGAATTAATGAGGAAACCCTGTTACTGCTCACACATGAAGTTGGTGGCGATGCTCAACAGAATTCTCAAGGTTAAATGTCATTGCTCAAACTCAATGTAACTTACGATGCAAAAGAAAAATTTAGAAAGAAAAGAGGTAAGTTACCACCAAGGGCACAGACAAATTGATCACAGGACAAGACACAATGCATTTCGACCTCTTGGGTCTTCTTCAGGCAAAAACAAATAACATTTAGGACAGTAAAAACAAAGAACGAGAAACCACTTATCTTCTCACATTTGGCGCAAGATGGCTGTTGGATGAAAATGAGGCTGTTAAGGAGGGGATAATGGGAGTTGAAATAGTAATGATGACCGTGATAATAACGGTATTCATGGCAATAATAATGATAATAGTGGTGATGATGAGAACATATATAATGAGAGGAGGGATACTGGTAAAGTGGGTTTGTTTTAAAAAAAAAAAAAAAAGGGAGGGGGGGGGGGAATGGGGTTGGCGGGTAGGGGTGGGGGTGAAACAGTGGGGTCTGTTTGTTTGTTTTGTAATCATTGTTTAATGGTATGATGTATTTAGTGATGGTAGTGATTATGGTGGATTGATAATAGTGCTTAGTGGTAATAAATAGAAATGATGAGATAAAAAATAAAAGAAAAACCCTAATGGGTGGTGATTATGCGGGGGTGTGGGTAATGCTAATAATGACTGGAAAGGAATGGGAGTGAGCAATGGGTAAGAACCTATCGTTGTTGGGGGGGGGGGGAGGAGGGGAGAGGGTAATGCGGGAGGGAAAGCTAATATCCCTCGGCCCACACATACATATGTACAGGGAGGAGGGATGGGAAACTCAAGTGCACCATATTGTTGGAAAAGTAAACCGTACTGTTGGATGGTGTTCACTGTAGTAGGTGAAATAATGTGTTGGCGTTAATATGATCGTGTTGGTTGAGAAGAGATAGAAATGATCAATGAGAAAAGGGGTATCATGTGTTAGGGGGAAAAAAAGACTCGGAGAAAAAGGGGGGAGAAAAACATGTAAACAGTATTGTGGGTGAATGATGATCATAATGAGACTGGTTGTGAGAAAGTGAAATAGTGTTGGTATTGGGATGATAGTATAATAATACTGGTTGGAAAGGAAATGAATGGAAATGATCAATGGGAAAAGCATTGGCATGCCAACAACAACAATAACACACACACACACACAACACACACACACACACACACACACACACACACACACACACAAATAAAACCAAAAAAAGTCAATGACTGATGCGTGATGATCATTTGAGATCAACAGTACTATAGGATGATGACCACTGTCACAAGTGAAAGAATGTAGTGGCATTAGTATAATAATGCCAGTTTGGGGGAAATGGAAATGATCAACGACTGATGGATAATGATCATTGTCATAAGTGAGATCAACAGTACTATAGGATAATGATCATTGTCACAAGTGAGATCAACAGTATTATAGGATGATGATCATTGTCATAAGTGAAATAATGTGGTAGCATTAGTATAATAATGCCGGTTGTGGAAAAAAAATGGAAATCATCAATGACCAATGGAAGATGATCGTTGTCGTAAGTGAGATCAACAGTACTGTAGGATGATGATCACTGTCATAAGTGAAATAATGTGGTGGCATAGATATGATAATGCCGGTTGAGGGAGGGGAAAAAAGAAGAAAAAACAAACAAAAAAAAATCAATGACCGATGGATAACAATCATTTGAGATCAACAGTACTATAGAATGATGATCACTGTCGTAAGTGGAATACTGTAGTGGCATTGGTTTAATAATAATGGTATAATAATCATGGTATAATGAGGCAGTGGTATAATAATGCCGGTTGGGGGAATAAAGGAAATGATCAATGATTGATGGATGATGATCATTGTCATAAGTGAGATTAACAGCACTGTAGGATGATGATCACTGTCATAAGTGAAATAATGTGGTGGCATAAGTATAATAATGCTGGTGAAGGGAAGGGGGGGGGGGGGGAATTACTGACTGATGGATGATCATCATTTGAGATCAACAGTACTATAGGATGTGATCATTGTCACATGAGTGGAAGAATGTAGCAGCATTGGTATAATAATGCCGGTTGCTGGTTATGATGCGAAAGTCGGGAAACAATTACAACACAGCAAACAACAATTTGATGTCACTTTTTATAACACTTGTTTTTGAAACTTTAAAACAGTATAGTTTTGAAACTTCAAAACATACTGTAATAATCAAATATACATGTACATAGTCTTCCTTTTGTTTCTTTCATAACTGCCTGTACCTTGCCAAAACGTATACAAATGACAACTTTACTATTATTTTTGTCAGTGTCACGTGTTCAAAACTATACTCATATGAACGGTTTAAGATTTGATTCTACGCTTTACTCTAATATGATTGGAGTCTGCAGACAGAAGGACATGCAAGGCTGGAAGGAGGGAATGCCAGGTGGGGATCCAGAAGCAAGGAAACTACTTAGTTTTGTCTGGACCTGGACACAGGAACTACAGGCACTTGAACTGAATCTTTCTTGGGGATACCTTAATCATTCTAATACATCAGACTTACTGAAGCAGAGAGAGAAGCAGACCTGAAGCATTTGTTAGAAAAAGCAAAATGACTCAATTCATACAATTCTCTTAACACTACACTTTCAAAGTGGTACAGTCCTGTGGTCAAAGAATGATCCATACCTCAAGGGTCAGCTTCTCGTCAGCTGCGTTGACCACAGCATCCGTCTGGACTGCAGTGATCCTTCCGACACAGACAGTCACTCTCAGGCCCTTCTTGGTCATAAACCGTCTCTCCTGAACGCTCACGCTTTTCACTGCTGTTGAGTCACCAGCCTGACCGTCACCATCCTGGGGGAGAATTGACATACAGTGCAAAATGGGAAATGATGGCTTCTGACATCCAAGCCCATTCCTCTATCAGCCTGTCCCTTTCTATATCTGTGTATCTGTCTGTCCTTATAGTACCGGACACACACACACCCTCCTCCCTCCCCTGATCCCCTCTTCCTCTCTCTTTGTGTCTTCTTCTTCTTCTTTGTCTTCTTCTTCTTCTTCTCCTTCTTCTTCTTTTTCCTTCTTCTTCTCCTTCTTCTTTTCCTTCTTCTTCTTCTTCTTCTTTTCCTTCTTCTTCCTCAACTAGTGTACATGACATCTTAAATATAATCATTGTAGATTGTAGCTTTTGTCTTCATCAAGACTGTATGGAGATTATGATGTCAAAACGAATATGATTTCCTAAATTGCTGGCAGAATATGTATGTATATATGGATGTCTATATGTTTGGACAAAAAAAAAAATTGTGTACTATATTGTCCTATATTGTATTGTATTGTACTGTGTATTGTGTTTTGTTATACTGTGTATTACGATTCTGGGCTACCTGTGTTGTGTTGTGTTGTATGGTAATGTAAGTATTGTGTTTTAGCGCCACACAGTATCAGCGTGCATTCTTTTGCATCATTTGAATTTCATTTTGCATTGCATTTATTTTGTGTACTGTTTTTGTGTATGTAATGCTTGTATTGGAATGCTTTGCATACCACTGCATGGCATTATATTGTATTGAGTTATTAAACAAAAAAAAGTGTTATTAAAAAACTTTTTTTTTTTTAAACAAGAACTGCAATACAGAAAAAAAATGTTTTAAAAAAGCACACACACACACACAAAAAAAAAAGAATTGCAATACTACAACAATGGCTACAATAGTGAAGATAATGACAATAATAACACTAGAGATTACAACGTTGAAGACAATGATAATTGTGACTACGATAGTGAAGATAATGACATGATAATAATAGTGACTGCGATAGTGAAGATAATGACAATGATAATAATGATTATGATAGTGAAGATAATGACAATAATAATTGTGACTGCAATAGTGAAGATAATGACAATGATAATAACAGTGACTGCAATAGTGAAAATAATAACAATGATAATAACAGTGACTACAATAGTGAAGAAAATGGCAATGATAATAATAGTGACTGCAATAGCAAAGATAATGACATTCATAATAATTGTGACTATAATAGTGGAGATAATGACAATTACAATGACAGTGACTACAATAGTGAAGCTAATGACAATGATAATAACAGTGATGTTAACACCATTAACAACAACGTCAATTCTCCAACCGTAACTACTGCTAATAACAGTACTAAGGACAATGATTACTAAGAAAAATCAGGGATAATAAGAACAGCATTAACATTACATAACTACTACGTACCCACAAAACTAATCAGAGACCAAATTTGAAATGTTAGTGATAATGCACCGCCAAAAAACGTAGACAAATTAATCACAAGTCAAAACAGGATGCGTTTCGACCTCTTAAGTCTTCTTCAGGCAAGATACAAAACACTCAGGACAATGAAAATCACTTATCTTCATCCAAGACCAACAAGCTGCATACATTAACATGATCATAGGCAATAGAAAAATGTGTACAGCAAACTGTAAAGTCAACCCCACATACACCTAGGAGCATCATAATCAAACTACATGCTTGTATACACTCAGTGACACACACATGTGCACCCACACAGACACGCACACCTGCTCTTTCAATCTTACCACTGAATTCCCAGAATCCTGTCCCTGACTGCTAGCATCCCCATTTCCAGAGACCTGTGAGGACTGGGAAAGGGGTTCTGTTGGACCTGGAGACCCCAGGCTGCTCCCATCTCCCATGTCTCCAAGACTGCCCAAAAGCATAAAGCTGCTGTCCACAGTGGATGGAGGATCGGGCCCACTGTCTCCACTGCCGCTTCTTTCAAGGGCAAGATTCTTGTCAAATGTAGTGCTGGCAGTGGTCTGCTGTATCCGTATTGCGGAGGGTATATCAAAACTGCCCAGGCTCTGAAACAGGCCGCTCTCTTCAGGAATGGCATCACGCAAGGCTGCGGGCTGAGCCAAAGGTCTGCACCCTGCAATGGTAGTGTGGACCAGAGTGTTCAATTCTTGGGCATTTTGCGATCTTGATCGAAACTTGACCATTCCATCTTTCACTTGGAGAGTGACTTGAGCGCTTTCCATCGCTTCCATCAAGCCCAAAATTTCAACTCCTTGGTCCTGCAGCTGCCGTTTGGGGATACTGATTTCCACAGGCTCCTGAGAACAAGAACAGGAAATGACTCAGGCACTGGTCAATAGATGTCGCTGAAGTGATTCACATCTGTGTAATGATATGTGAAGTAAATCTATATTACATATGAAGTAAACCTTTCTTTTTTCAATGAACCATGCAAATGCTGGTTCCTCTTTAAATAAAGTCCTGTAAGTTCTTTCACACTCATCGTGTCACATATTCTCAAAGAAACAAGCAAGAGAGAAACCACATTCTTTGGTCTTTGTGAGCTGAAAATAAATACTGTGCTTGCACACACACACACACACACACACACACACAACACACACACACACACACACACACACACACACACGCGCGCGCGCGTGCGCGCGCACACGCATACTTGAGAGATAGCAGAGACTATGCTTTAAGCCTCCAAACTATTTTGAGAGACTCTTTAAAGGCCATTTGAGCCTCTAGTGTCAGACTTTTGGTTGGAGAATTGTACAGAGACACTCTCATATGAATTCAAGCAGAAGAAAACAAGCCCACAAGTGAGCATGCCCCAGATCCCACTGTACTCTTCAATATTCAGACATTTGTTCAGAAAAGTAAGTATGAGAAAATGGAATTTTACCACTAAAAGCGGTTTTATGATATACTTACCTTTCCAAACTCTAGGATGCTCTCCCCACTCCCAACGTAGAAGGGGAAAGGTGCAAAAACTGTGCTTGTTCTATTATGGCGCTATGTCATAAACTCACTAAGGGTGATCACTTTGGCTGGCCTGGTTATGAACTTAGATGAGGCTACCTCCCTGCTCTCCCAATTTTTTTTTTTTTTTTTTTTTGCGGGGGGGAAGGGGAAGGGTTCCCTCATGATATGGGAATCAGGCATTTGTTTGGACAGGTAAGTACATTGTAAAACTATTTTAAGTTCTTTTTTGCAAATGTCGTAAGCTTGTCTCGCGCACTAAAAATCAATTTGGCCTTGATGATGTGTGGGCATATGTATTGTATGAATGAATTGTCCATTATCATTGTTATAGACTCTGTGTGTGTGTGTGTGTGTGTGTGTGTGTGTGTGTGTGTGTGGTGTGTGTGTGTGTGTGTGTGTGTGTGTGCGCGCGTGTGTGTGCGTGTATGTGTGTGTGTGTGCGTGCACATGCACATGTGTGTGTGCCTCTGTGTGTGTGTGTGTGTGTGTTCTTTATGACAAAAGAAACAAACTGCAGCGTTACTGGAACACGACAAAAAAAGCAGAAGAGCACACAAAACAAAGTGTGAAGTAACGCAGTTTTAATGGACGACACAAAACAGGACAAGAAATTTTCGGCAATATGCCTTCCTCAGCGACGAAAAAAATACAGACATAAACAATCACAATACTCCCCTTGTGAAGCTACCCGCAGTGTTAGTAATTTGGTCTTTGATATTAGGACAGTGCAAGAGCAGATGATTCACTGAAATATGGTTCCCACATACACTTTGGCTTCACAAGGGGAGTATTGTGATTGTTTATGTCTGTTTTTTTTTTGTCGCTG
>CM065718.1:31052986-31080486 GCA_033310375.1 Conus canariensis
CAAATGGATACGTAACACCTAATGAATAACAGTAGTATTAACAACGTTATCCTTCAAATGGATAGGTAACACCTAATGAATAACAGTAGTATTAACAACGTTATCCTTCAAATGGATACGTAACACCTAATAAATAGCAGTGATATTAACAACGTTCTCCTTCAAATGGATAGGTAAAACCTAATGAATAACAGTAGTATTAACAACGTTATCCTTCATATGGATAGCTGACACCTAATGAATAACAGTAGTATTAACAACGTTATCCTTCAAATGGATAGGTAACACCTAATAAATAGCAGTGATATTAACAACGTTATCCTTCATATGGATAGGTAAAACCTAATGAATAACAGTAGTATTAACAACGTTATCCTTCAAATGGATAGGTAACACCTAATAAATAGCAGTGATATTAACAACGTTATCCTTCATATGGATAGGTAAAACCTAGTGAACAGCAGTGATATTAACAACGTTATCCTTCATATGGATAGGTAACACCTAATAAATAGCAGTGATATTAACAACGTTATCCTTCAAATGGATAGGTAACACCTAGTGAACAGCAGTGATATTAACAACGTTATCCTTCATATGGATAGGTAAAACCTAATGAATAACAGTAGTATTAACAACGTTATCCTTCACATGGATAGGTAACACCTAGTGAACAGCAGTGATATAAACAACGTTATCCTTTGTATGGATAGCTGACAGATAAAGAGTAGCAGCAGTATCAACCTTATCTTTTACATGTGGGTACATTCAAAGCAAACCATTATACTGAGAAGAAACAAAAGAAACAGAGAGACAGAGAATACCAGAAAGTTCAAACAAGGTGTATACAAACCTCTTTGATCACCTCCTTCGTCTTTTCCTTGGACCCATAAACGCTGACAACAGCAGGAGTCGTGGGGGCCGACCTTCTAGCACTCTCATGACTAGTCACCAGATCGAAAGAGCGACTGCGATTCAGCTTGCCTGCAAAATAGAATCAAATCTGGAATGAAAAACTGATATGCTGTCAATGTCAGACGTGTCACGTTCTTCCAAAAACCCCTTCTCTTGACTGGAATTGACATTCTGACTTCGTTCTATCCCTCTTCTCTTGACCTGCCAGAAATGTCTTTTCCCACCACCACCACAACCCCCCCCCCCCACCTACCCCCACAGTACCCATCCCCCTCCCCCCCTCCCCCCAACCCATCCTCCAATGTATCTGACTTCCTCCTTTCCATCTTATCCTGACTGGCTAGACATGTTTCTGTCTTTCTTCTTTCCACTTTATCTGACTAGCTAGACATATATCTTCTCCTGACTGGCTAGACATATATCTGACTTTCTCCTTTCCACGTTATCCTGACTGGCTGGACATGTTTCTGTCTTTCTTCTTTCCACTTTATCTGACTGGCTAGACATATATCTTCTCCTGACTGGCTAGACATATATCTGACTTTCTCCTTTCCACGTTATCCTGACTGGCTGGACATGTTTCTGTCTTTCTTCTTTCCACTTTATCTGACTAGCTAGACATATATCTTCTCCTGACTGGCTTGACATATATCTGACTTCCTCCTTTCCACGTTATCCTGACTGGCTGGACATGTTTCTGTCTTTCTTCTTTCCACTTTATCTGACTGGCTAGACATATATCTTCTGACTGGCTTAACATATATCTGACTTTCTCCTTTCCACTTTCTCCTGATTGGCTAGACAAATATCTGACTTTCTCCTTTCTACTTTATCCTGACTGGATTCACCAAAAGGGGGAGAGAATGATGAATCCATCGGTGCTCAACCAATCACGACTGCAAATCCCAAACGGACTATGAACATGGACCAAATGGAATATCCATGTGTCTGTGGAAAGCGTTTCGCTACCACCCGTGGCATGAAGATCCACAGAACAAAGATGGGATGTGTGAAGACTCATCTGAATGAGCAGCAGCGCACTGCATCAGCAGATAAGACGTCGGAAGACCAAGGCCAGGATTTAAACTACAGTGCCAAGGACATCCACGCTGTTGGTTCGGATGAGGAATTTGCACAGGCCCTCGATGCCAGGCGCCTGAAACTCAACCTGCCACGAGCAAACGAAACTGAAGATTGGGAGAAACTGGATGCAAAAATCGTCCGAAGACTCAATGCACTGATAGGGAAAAGCACCCTGGAACACAAACTAGCCACATATGGGGACATTGTGTATGCCATATGTAGAGACGCCTATGGAGCAAAACTACCCAAAGAGAAAACACCTCCAAAGAAATCCAGACGCCAAGAAGAGATGGACAAGATCAGGGTCCAAAAGAAAAACCTCAAGAAGCAAATGAAGACCGCACTGCCAGCTGAAAAACAAGGCTTGGAAAAACTCTGGAAAGACCTGAAAGCAAAACACAGCGCCCCAGCAAAGCGGAATCTGCGAGGAAGAGGAAGAGCAAAAAGAGTGCAAGAGCGCTTCTTCAGAGACCCCTTCCAGTTTGCCAGAACACTTGTTTGAGCAGCCAAAATCTGGGACCCTAAGTGTGGACAAAGGAGTTCTTGAGCAGCATCTGAGGAAAACATACTCTGACTCACAGAGCAAAGCACCACTCGACATTCAAGGTCTGGTTTGGCCAACCAACCCTGAGGAACAGTTCAATGACAAGCCTCCAACATTGGCGGAAATCAAGAAGGTGGTTGACAAAGCCAGAGCCAAATCATCACCAGGGCCAAACGGAATACCTTACCAGCTGTACAAGAAATGTCCCAAGGTGCTGGAGTGGCTCCACAGGCTGCTGCGATCAGCTTGGAGAAACCAGAAGATCAGCAGCCGGTGGATGACGGCAGATGGTGTGCACATCCCCAAAGAGCAAAACTCAAGTGACATCAGCCAGTTCAGGCCAATATCACTACTGAACGTCGAAGGGAAAATCTTCTTCTCTGTCATGGCAGCAAGGCTGACCAAGTACCTCATGGAAAACAAGTACTTGGATGTGTCAGTCCAGAAAGGTGGCATCCCAGGCGTGGCTGGCTGTGTAGAACACGCCACAATGATCTGGGACGCAATCCAAAGTGAAAGAGCAAAAACAGAAAAGAGAGACCTGGACGTAGTGTGGCTTGATCTGGCAAACGCATATGGATCTGTACCCCATGAGATGATACAGTTGGCTCTTGAGATGTACCATGTGCCAAAGAACATCTGCGACATGCTCAAGAAGTACTTCAATGGCTTCTCAATGCGGTTCTCTACCAAGGAGTACACAACAGATTGGATCAACTTGGAAGTGGGCATTGCAATGGGCTGTGCAATTTCCCCAATACTGTTCATGTTGGTAATGGAAGTCATCTTGAAAGCAGCAACAAGCAACGCAAGACAAACAGACCTTGGCGATGGATACAAGATGCCCCCTCTCAAGGCCTTCATGGATGACACTACAGTGATTTCATCCAGAGAAGACGAGACACACCATGTGCTGGAAAGGCTGGACGACATAGTTGCCTCATCCAGAATGAAGTTCAAGCCAAAGAAATCACGGAGTCTCTCACTGAGGAAAGGAAAAGTGGCCGAATCTGTGGTCTTCAGTGTTGCCAACCAGGCCATTCCAACAGTCACAGAAGAGCCAGTCAAGAGCCTTGGAAGATGGTATGATGATACGCTGAAAGACACACAAAGAGCAAAAGAAACCAAACAGATGTCGGAAGAAGGCTTGGAGACCATTGACCAGTGTGGGCTCCCTGGCAAATACAAGGTCTGGTGTCTGCAGTTCATGCTGATACCAAAGCTCCTATGGCCTCTGATGATATACGACATCTGCACCAGCATAGTGGAGGCAATGGAAGCCAAAATCAACAAGTTCACAAGGAAATGGCTTGGTGTCCCACCCTGTCTGACTGACATAGTGCTGTACTGTCGCCAAGCAAAGCTGAAATTGCCACTGAAATCCATCCTGGAAGAATACAAAGCAGGAAAGATCAGACTTCAAAGCATGCTGGAGGACTCAGGAGACAAGGTGGTAGAAGCAATCAAGCCCCAGCTGAAGACAGGCAGAAAACGGAAAGTTCAAGAGGCGATGGATTCTGCAAAAGAAAGTCTCAAGATCAGAGAAATAACAGGACACACACAGACCAACAGACAAGGACTGGGGGTGACCAAAACTGAATGGTGGTCAAAGGCCAAAGGAAAAGCCAAAGAGACATGATGATTCAGGAGATGAGAAAAGAAGAAGACCAAAAAAGACTCCAAAAAGCAGTCCAGCAGAGCCAGCAAGGGCAATGGACAACGTGGGAGAATGCACTCCAAAGAAGTCTCACTTGGAATGACATTTGGCACATGGCCCCTCTCAGGATCAGCTTCATTCTCAGATCTGCATATGACCTTCTGCCCTGAAATGCAAACCTGGTGAAGTGGGGAAAAACAGACAATCCTGCATGCCCCCTCTGCCACGAAAAACAATCAGTGGAGCATGTCCTAAGCTCATGTAAAGTAGCCCTGGCTCAAGGAAGGTACACATGGAGGCATAACTAAGTGCTCAAAGAGATTGTACAAGTAGTCTGGGCTAGTACAAACACCACAAAAGGGAAAATCAGGACTCCAAAAGCACCCGCAACATTCTTCACGGCAGGAGACGGTAAATCATGGCCAAGAACAACAGTGCCACTCGGAACATGGGGCCGGAATAGCTCAGTTGGTAGAGCGCTGGACTCGTGATCCTGGGGTTGCGGGTTCGAATTTCGGTACAGGGGGATTTTTCCCTCGGAGTTATCATTGGTTCTGACTCCATTCCCCATACAGTCCTTCGAATGAGACTATAAACTGAGGTTCCGTGTGTGTGAACGCATGCACAACATCTTGCACACATGTAAAATCCCATCATCAACTTTCAGAAGAGAAGGCCAGTTTGGCCGTTGGTATGGATGACACGTTACACATAGCATGCACCTTCCCCGAAGATGGAGTATGGCTGCCTTAATGGCAAGATAAAAAACGGTCATACACACAAAACTCCACTGCCTGTCTATACAGGCAGTGTCCGCAGGAGTATCAGCCTGCGTACGCAGAAAGGAAAAAAAAACTCAGAACATGCAGGCAGAGTCTGCTGGACGGGGCCGATGACTGGGAGTGCACTGCAGACCTCCCCGAATGGAAGAGTCACCCAGAGATCATCAGCAAGAGTGGCATGAGACCAGACATAGTAGTCCACTCTAAGTCAACCAAGCAGCTGATCATGATCGAGCTCACGGTGCCATATGAGAACAGAATGGAGGCAGCTCAAATCTACAAGACTGAAAAGTATGCTGATCTGGCAAACAGCCTGAGGAGAGAAGGCTATCAGGTCAAAGTCCTCACTGCAGAAATTGGAGCTAGGGGGTTTGTAGGAACGTCTGCATACAGCCTCATGAAACAGCTCTCAGTTGCAGGGAGGGAAAAAACCAGAGCCCTGAAAGCAATGGCAGAAGCGGCAGAGAGGTGTTCAAGCTGGATCTGGTCAAGGAGGAACAAAAGTGAACTTCATAAGGCTTAAATTTCCTAAAAATATCAGGTGTCCTTGTGGCTCAGTGGTTAGAGTGCGAGTCATTAAGTGGAAAATGAGCATGTCCAGAGGGTCATGGGTTTGAATCCCAGCCATGGCTCATCCCAAGATGGGAAAAAAAGGGGCAGCAGAGGGACATCCGGAGTCATGAACCGGGTGTGGCCCAACCCCCCTAGAGTGTCAGGAGATAAGGGCCGAAACACTTGCTTGAAGGGGCTTCTCTTCTGAGGACTCTCTGCTGCCACGCTCTCCACGAGTTTCTTTCTACTGACTGGTTAGACATATATCTTCTGACTGGCTAGACATACATCTGACTTTCTCCTTTCCACTTTATCCTGACTGGCTAGACATATATCTGACTTTCTCCTTTCTACTTTATCCTGACTGGTTAGACATATATCTTCTCCTGATTGGCTAGACATATATCTGACTTTCTTCTTTTCACTTATCCTGACTGGCTAGACATGTTTCTGACTTTCTCCTTTCCATCTTATCCTGACTGGCTTGACATGTATCTGATTTCCTCCTTTCCACTTTATCCTGACTGGCTAGACATGCTTCTGACTCTTTTCCACTTTATCCTGACTGGCTAGACATGCTTCTGACTTTCTCTTTTCCACTTTATCCTGATGGGCTAGACGTATATCTGACTTTCTTCTTTCTACTTTATCCTGATGGGCTAGACATATATCTGACTTTCTCCTTTCCACTTTATCCTGATGGGCTAGACGTATATCTGACTTTCTTCTTTCCACTTTATCCTGACTGGCTAGACATATATCTGCTCCTGATTGGCTAGACATATATCTGACTTTCTCCTTTCCATCTTCTCCTGATCGGCTAGACATATGTCTGACTTTCTCCTTTCCACTTTATCCTAACTGGCTAGACATATATCTGACTTTCTTCTTTCTATCTATTCCTGACTGGCTAGTCATCTATCTGACTTTCTTCTTACCAATTTATCCTGACTGGCTAGACATATATCTGGCTTTCTCCTTTCCACCTTATCCTGACTGGCTAGACATATATCTTTCTCCTTTCTACTTCATCCTGACTGGCAAGACAAGTTTCAAATCCCCTTCTGACTGGCTACACATGTGCTTGGCTCTCCCCTCCCTTTAATCCTGACTGGCTAGATATGTATCTGACATTCTCCCAGCCCATCCCCCACCCCCATCTCTACACTGGTCAGGCATGAATTTTTCCCATCCCTTTTCTCCTGACTGACCATTTCCCCCTTCCCAATACCCCCTCCCCTTCCACTCTGACTTGGTCTGCCGCTGCAAAGAAAAAAAAATGAAGACAGTCATACACAGTGATGTGCGAAAGCTGAAGTATCAAGAAAATGCTTACAATTGTTCTCTTCTGTACACAAACTCAAACCCTGATGTGGCCTTATGATTTCTCAAATCCAATTGTTTATTTCTTCCTATACACAAACTCAAACGCTGATGTGGCCTTATGGTTTTTCAGTCTCTCACTCCTTGTGTCCTTGTCTCACGAAGAACTGCAAGCCCAGAGAGCAGCCAGCCCTGGACTTTTACCATGCCTCTGCTGGCTCCTTCAGTTTCTCCAGGTCCTGATACAAGAAGGGGGGGGGGGATGAGGGAGGGGGAGCAGGAGACTGTCCTGTGAGAGCAATTAATGTATATCTATGTGGACAGAGTTACACCTTCTCTTGGTGGCTATGGAAGGGTGACACTGAAGTGAGCTTGGATCCAAAGGTGATCAGGCAAGCTCATGCCTTCAACCAGAATCCAATTCTCCCTACAGTGGATATTACGGCACATGAAATCAAGGCACTTGCTGCCAGTTCTGCATTCCACCTTTTATGGTCTGATCCTAGATACCTGGTCAAAGATGTTTTGGCCACAGAATTACTGTAGGGGTTGGTCGCCCTCCGTATGTTTGAGTTGTCCTGGATTTTCTTCTTTGGTTTTGTCTTGGGGACATGGTGTAACACACAACAGCCTAGCATTGTACTGACTGATGGAGGGTTGGTAGCCTCTCAGACTGTGACTTGCTCTCAGTCGTGGTTATATTGTATTTTGTGTTATATTTTGAACGGCATTGAAAACAAATTTGCCAGATAACAGGGACAAAGAAATGACAAGACAAAACACACGTGTTTCCAACTTTTCAGGTCTTTTTCAGGCAAGTTAAACAACAATCAGGACAATGAACTCGAAGAATGAATTTAATCTTCTCCAATTCGGCGCAAGATGGGGTTTTCATTCAACACCCATCCTGCACCGAATTTGAGAAGATAAGTGATTGCCCGTTTTTTGTTTTCATAGTCCTGAATGTTGTCTGTCTCGCCTGAAGAAGACCTATGAGGTCGAAACCCATCATGTTTTGGCTTGTAATTTGTTCAAGGGAGATAACCATAACCAGCCAATATGCATGCAGGTTTTTAGGTCTTTGACTGCAGTCTGGCACTGTGACCATTTCCCTGGTTTAGGTAAACATGTTCAGCATCCCACAATCCTTTTTGATCATCTGGCATTGGTTAGGGCAGGTCAGTGTGAGAAAAAAAGGAATTTTCCTTCTAAAAGTAGTTTTCAGACATACTCACCGGTCCAAACACCTAGAATCCCTCCTATCTCCCTTACTCGCTGTGGTGAGGAAAGGGTGTGGAAATCTGAAGTGAATTGTTCAACGCCAAACAGAGGTCAGCTTTGCAAAGGAGATTACTCTGGGGTCTAGGTGCTGGGAGGCTTGGACGAGCTCCGCTCTCTCCAAAAGAAAATGTTGGGTTGGTGATTAGTTAGGGAGCGCTTCATACCATGTAAGAATAAGGAATTCACTTGGACAGGTAGGTATATCTGAAAACTAACTTTAAGCAGTGAAAATTCTCTTTTTACAAAGCTCACTTGCACTCATACACACTCACATTCACACACATGCACACACTCACGCACGCACGCATGCAAGTGGACACACACACACACACACACACACACACACACACACACACACACACACACACACACCAGATTACTCACGACAGAGACGAAGGAATCCTTCAGTACTGGGCTCAATAATGAGGATGATGATCACTTTCTGGTTGCCGGACTTCTCAATGCCACTAATGACTCCTTCCGCATGATCAGCACATGCAGGGTCTGACAACAGCAAACTCCGCATCATCTTCCTGTTTCAGTTGTTCAGATGTGCTGCTGTGTGTGTGTGTGTGTGTGTGTGTGTGTGTGTGTGTGTGTGTTGTGTGTATGTAGTGTCAAGTCAAGTCAAGTCAAAATTTTATTTCCAGATGGAACATTGAATAAGCAGAGAAACTGCTTTTTTTTACATCAAGCCATCATAACAAAACAAAGAAACTTGAATAATATAATAATGAAAATGAAGAAATACAAAAAGGGAAAATCAGCAGAAAAGGGCGAGGGAGGTGGTGGGGGTGAAATCTGAGGGGGATGAGGAGGGGGGAGGAAATAGGAGGAGGGAGGGGGTAGGATGGAGGCGTGGGGATGGAGGGAGAGGGAGTACAACAACAAAAAAAAAAAAATTCAAGCCTATTATAGTTATCATATCAAGGAAGTAACAAGAGAGAGAGAGAGAGTTTAGTTATGTACAATATCAACACATTGTCTACAAAGTATACACACGCATAAACAGACATGTACATAGGCATAAACATATACACAAGGAACATCATGTAAAATCACTGAAGAGTTATTTCAAGGGAATTTGAAAAAATATTAATTGCTAACCATCCATGATGCTTTTTCAGATTTTTCTTAAACTGATTTTTGTTCTTTATGTTTTTCAAAGTGATTGGTAGCTTGTTCCATACATTTCCACCGGAGTACAAAAGACTAGATTTATAAAGATTATTTCTTGGTCTAGGAAAGGATAATAAATGACTATGTCTATAAGTGTTAGTTGTAAATGAATCTCTTGTCTTTTTAGGAGCATATCCGTTTGTAACATTATGCATGCATACTGCCTTATTGAACAAAAGTCTGTTGTAGAAGGTTAACATATTAAGTTGTTTATAGTCTTCTGTTGTTAGGGTGCTTGATTTTAGTAATACTAATTTTAATGCTCTTTTATACATTCGATGAATAATTTTCAAGTTGGTTTCACTGCAGTTATCCCATAAGGTTGATGCATGATCAATGATTGATAGAATATGAGCACAGAAGAAGAGCTTTCGAGAATGGGTGTCCAGGAAGTTCTTAATCTTGGCTAATTGAAGCAATTTTTTTTGAGAGACGTTTCCCCATTGACGTTATGTGGTCGGTCCATGTTAAATCTTTATCAGTTATTACTCCTAGTATTTTATGTGAGTCGACTTCTTCTATTTTTTGGTCAGATATAAACAATGGTGGAAATTTTGACTTCATCTTTTGCCTTTTTTGTCAGGCACATACAAACATGCACTTGGTTTTGCTTGCATTTAAGGACATATGGTTCAACTGAGTCCATTCGATAAGTTTTCTAACATCATTTTGGAGTTTACTAGCTGATCTGAATCACTGGAATAAAGAGATGTATCGTCGGCAAACATTTCGCATTTACTTTCAAGAAAATAAGGTAAATCATTGACATAGACAGTAAACAGTAGAGGGCCCAATACAGAGCTTTGTGGTACTCCATATTTGATAGACATTAAGTTTGACGTTTTATTGTTGACTGTTACTGATTGTTTCCCATTATATAGAAATGAGGACATGAGATTTATGAATTCTGGAGTTAATTTGTAGAGTTCCAGTTTACGTAACAGGAGAGAATGATTTATTACATCAAAAGCTTTTTCAAAGTCTATAAAAAGAATACCAAAAATTTGTTTTCATTTATACTGCATAAGAGGCTATCAATAAGCTGCACAAGGGTTGTATGGCAGGAATGATTTTTACGGAAACCAGATTGATCGTCGTGGAGTAAATTGTTTTTAGTAAGATAAGAATATAGTAAATTTTGCAAGTGTTTTTCAATAGGTTTACATAAAGCAGATAAAATAGAAATTGGTCTATAGTTTGATGGAACTGACTTATCGCCAGATTTATAAAGTGGAATTACTTTAGCTTCCTTAAATTTCAAGGGAAAGGTTTGTTTCTCCATGCATAAATTGTACAAATACGTTAGTGTATCAGTAATCACTGGACACGAAATCTTTAGTATTTTTGCATCTAAACCATCTAAATCGCATGTACCTGATTGTTTTAAAGATAAAATACTTTTACCGACGTCCATAACAGTCATTGGTTGGAGGGTAAAGGAAAAGCTAATATCTTTTAAATCAAGGTAGTGTTTTAAACGCTCAAGTTCATTTTCATTGGACCTATCATGTGATATAATTTTCTCTTTGATACCAGCAAAATGGTTGTTTAACTGATCTGCAGTTACATCTGTGATAATTTCCTGATTTCTTGAGACTTGTTTATTATTCAACATGTTAATGGCTTTCCAAATCTGACGTGAATCCTTTGTAGAAATTAACATCTTTTGAAAGTAATTACGCTTAGATTTACGTTTCATTGAGTTTATCTTATTTCTTTGTTTACAGAATTCTTTATTTGTTCCGGAATTGCTTAACTGATTTCTTATGTTAATTTCGATATCTATTTCTTTTGTTATCCACGGTGGTTTTGTTTCTTGTCTGACTCTTTTTTTGATGAATGGAGCATGTTTATTATACACAGAAATAAATGTATTAATCCAAAATTGCTTCATCAGGATCTCTTATTTGGTATATATATATATATTCCAATTGTGCTGTGGCAAGGTCTGAAAGGAAATCTTCTTCCTTAAAATTTATAAAACTCCTATAATATATAATCTTGTGCCCTACTTTTGGAATTCTTATACAGTTTTTGAACCACGTCAGACAAACGGGATTATGATCGACTACATCCACATGGCGGAGAGCATACTTCAATGATGGACTGTTTTGTGTTTGTATAAATGTGATCTATTAAGGTACTTGACTGGTCAGTTATACGGGTTGGTTTGTCAATAAGTTTTTCAAGACTATGTAAGGTGTACTTTTGATGCCACTTGGGTTTAGGTTTCATTAAATCTATATTAAAGTCTCCAAAAATAACAGTTTCAAAGCTTAGCATTGTTACTGCATCCATGAGAACGTGAAATTTATATTGCCAGTCCACAGTTTCAGATAGATTTCTATATACAAATCCTATAATAAGTGGTTTATTGTTTTTCATACTGATTTCAATCCATACAGATTCAATCCCATAGTTTTCAAGGCTGTTTAGTTTTTTTACAGTTTAATGAAGATGCTAGGTACAAAAGTAGGCCTGTACTTTTAGGTTTACATGGATCAAGTCTAATTATTTCATATCCCGGTATGCTCATATCAGCATCTGTTATTTCTGAGGACAAACGGGATTCCGCAAAACAAAATAAATGAAAGCTGTTACCACTGTTATGGAGAATAGTTGCAACATCGTCTTTTTATTTCTTGAGTTGTTGATATTCAAATAGCCTATTCGGAGTCCCTGTTTAGTTGGCCATGTATCCAAAGTTAAAGACATGTTGTAGTTAGTTGTGGACTTAGTCAAGAACAGTTTTCTTAAATTTTAAATATATATAACAAAAGGTGAAATGGAATTTTTAAGAATATATATGTATATATATTTATCATACATACACACACTCACTCGAGCCCTGAGCAAAGATACCGAGGCCTTGAGCAAGTCTTATAGTCAGTCAAAGCAAAATCAAACAATATACAAAGAAAAGACTAACATAATTTATATTAATCACAATCGAAAAGCGAAAATAAGCGAAAATCACAATCAAAGTGTGAGTAGGCAATATTTTTATCTATAAACATTTGAACACAGAAACGTGTTCATTCTGAGAAAGCAAGAAAAGATCATGTTTGTGTATTCTCAACACACACAACAAATACCCACTGACACCATTCGCTGCAGCAGTGGCCTGAAGCAACTGTCTACAACAAATACAAATAATCTTCTTTCAGTTAGTGACTTCCACCACAGTCCAGCGAGATGCAACACTTTCACAAGCACCATACATATATACATAGAGAGAGAGAGAGAGAGAGAGAGAGAGAGAGAGAGAGAGAGAGAGAAGATCAATAAGATTAGAATTCCTAAAACGATTTTGAGAGTGCTCAACCCCTTGGGGAGCAACATTTTAAAAGTAAGGTTTAAAAGGCAATCTACAAATTTGTTTCTAGCTTGCGCTGTCATCAGGATGATTTTGGTTTGCCCACCGCCGGTGTTATATAGCGTGTGGGCTCCCGTTTGCAGTTGTTTGCACGTGCGCGTGCGGGTTGGCTGCACGTGTTTTTTGAGGTTTTCAGGTTTTTGTTTTGGGTGTATTCACTAACAACGATTTCCATTTATGCCTGCAATTGTTTACTATTTCTGTTTTGGTGTTTAGAGTTGCTAAGTGTGGTTTGCATAGTATTAACCATTTTTCAGTTAAACATAGATTGCACCTTTTTGAAATCTTGCTGTATGATGATGCTCTTTTTATGATTTTCCAGGATATATTGTAGTTTGTTTTTGCGTCTTTAAGTTTCCAGATATATTTGCTCAGTTCTGTTTGGTTTTTGTATTTTTCTTTATTAAATGACTGTTTGTGGTTTGCATATCTGGTTTTGAAGTGGTTTTCAGTGATCCCTATGTATGTTTCTTTTTCATTTTCTGATGTCACAGTGGCTTGGTATACAATGTTGTTGTAAAGGCATTTATTGCTTAGGGGGCACTGCTCTTTTTTGATGCAATTGCAAGATTTCCTTTCTTCACCCTTCTTTGCTGTGTTGGTTTTCATTTTGTTGATGCATCAATTAAATTTTTGAGGTTGGGCATACATGAATACGATAGTTTGACGGTGTTTTTGTTGAATATTTTATGTAGTTTGTGTTCTTTTGGGAACGAAGTTGTTAAAATTTTAAAGAATTCTTTCCCTATGTTTGTTTTGAGTTTCCCTTCGTATGGTGGGTTGTACCATATGATTTTTCTTTTTCTGTTTTTCTTATTTCTATTTGTGTTGTTGTCTGGGTTGTATTGTAGTTTGTAGTTGTACCCACTTTTTTGCAGTGCTTCTTGGTATTCTACTGCTGTATTGTTGAATACTCTTTCATTGCATGACAGGTTTGATAGTCTCTTGTTTATGCCATTGGGTATGGCTTTTAATACAGATGGTGGGTGGTTGCTTTTGATGCTTACATAGATAGGTGTGTCATTGGGCTTCTTGTATGGTTTATATATGTGGTTGTTGAGATCAAGTGTTATGTCTAAGTAGTTCACTACCTTTTTGTTTGCTTCAATGGTGATTTTTAAGTTGTGGCTTTGGAAGATTTTACATAGTTCTTTTTTCTTGTTTTCAATGGTTCTTGGGTTGTTGGCTAGTGCAGCAAGGCCGTCGTCTCTATATAATCCAACTTGTTTTCCAAGTTGTTTCTTGATGTTGGATAGCATGAATAGTCCGACCAGTTCGCATGTTTCTGCACCGTCACAAGCCTAACTTTCACAACAACCCAACATGTAGACTAATAAATCCATCTAAATCTGAACTAGGCAAAATAAGTAAGAAAATCCTAGAAAAAACAATAAAGAACGTAAAATCAAACTCTGAATACAATCTCTGGAAGAACACAAATGAAGTTATTCAATGGTTCAAAAAACTCAATAAACAAAGCAATACAGTATTCATCACATTCGATATAGTGGATTTCTATCCATCCATAGATGAGGAACTACTCACCAAAGCTCTGAAATTTGCTAGTAACCCTACAGACATAACAGGGTCAGAAATGGAAATCATATTCCACACCAAGAAAACATTACTGTACAGCAAAAATGAAACCTGGATCAAGAAAACGAACAAAAACTCAACATTTGATGTAACCATGGGATCATATGACGGTGCAGAAACATGCGAACTGGTCAGACTATTCATGCATGTATACGCATGTATATATACACACACATATACACACATATACATACACACACATACACATATATATAATCATGATGAAACATACACACACATGTACACACGCGCGCTCGTACATACACACACACACACACACACACACACACACACACACACACACAACATTGTGTTTTCAATGAGCAGATTGATGCTGTTGCATTTGAGTGTTGACGTAGGATGTCATAAGGTTGAACAAAAACTGGTCGTAAGGAATAGCTGGGGTGGTGTTTGTGTCATTGTCAGTGTGTGTGTGTGTGTGTGTGTGTGTGTGTGTGTGTGTTCTGTGCGTTCATTGCATGTATGTGTGCATGCATCCATTCATGCACGCACATGTGTGTGTGCATGCGCACACACATGTGCCTGTACATGTGCATGTACGGGTGTATAAATGCACGAGTGCATGCATGTACGCACACGTTGGTGTGTGCGTGTACATAATTATGTATGTGCCTTGCGTGTAAGTGCAGTTTAAAGTAGCACGTTCATGTTGTGTTGTGACGAGGTATATGTGCATGGCAACATAGTCAAGAAAAGGGTGCAGGATGAGGATTGTAGGCTCATGCATGCTCATGTGTGTGTGTGTGTGTGTGTGTGTGTGTGTGTGTGTGTGTGCATGGCAACATAGTCAGAAAAGGGTGCAGGATGAGGATTGTAGGCTCATGTGTGTGTGTGTGTGCATGTGTGTGTGTGTGTGTGTGTGCATGTGTGTGTTCATACTTCAGCTGGCCCCAAAAGTTGACAGTCATGAAGTAAGCATTCCTATTTGTTAGCAGACCGTTTCAGAAATGTATATGCTAAATGGGCCTTAACCCTCTTGTATTCAGATTCTCTGAGGCCAAATTCCCCCTAGTTTTCAGATTTTTTTTTGGTGAATTTAGCCTTAAAATGGGTATGTATGGTTCATGCTTCACCACAACCAAGAATAAACTTCTAGAGCTACGAAATTTCGCATGTATGGTCACAAGGCTTTGTTCTATACTGTGAGCAAGATTTTACTGTGAGCAAGATTTTTGTATGTCTCGAGGTGAAAGGTCGTGTCACCGTCACCAAAATGTCCCCAATGTGTCACATGCGATGGTGACAATTCTAATACAGCACACCAACATGCAGTTATCCCATGCACATGCATGTTAGTGTTGTAAAATGAAAGCTGCGGCCTAAGTGAGATGATCTGTCTTCTGTCCGCCTGTCCAGTCCCCACAGGTAATCCACAGAATGTCACACACAACTAGTGTCAATTGTCACTATAGAAAGTTACTGTAGATTCAAGCACAGTTCCTCAATGTTTTTCTGTCACTGTTCTAAGCACCTTATACATGTCCATATGTATTTACACACTGTATAGCTGTACAGTGAGGAAATTAAGTAGAGTGTCACTGCCAAGTGTCATCAAAGCACTGTCACCATAAACTACAGGTAAACATATATACACGTACATACAAACACAGAGTCTAGCAAACTGCCCTGCTGTTGAGTCACTTTCTGCGTATAGTAGTCATGGAAACAGTCATTCTTATGAAAGCATAAAGGCACCTGGCAGAAAGAACACATATATGACGTTTCTACGCGTCGTCCCTTAGCTGTCATATGGAATAATCAGTACAGAGACATAGCCCTGCATTTTGTCATGTGTTGTGTTGAACCATAGGGAGTCAGGTGTGCCCTTAGCTGCTTGTTTTTGTTGAGCATATCTGTTAGTTTCTTCTGCTACTAGTTGAAAAAATGTGAGATGTAGAAAAAAGAAATAATCTAGTGTGGTGGCAGTGTTCGGCAGTGAGTGCGCAGGGCCTGTCGGCTGTTGGAATGCAGCCACGTGGGCAGGATGTGTAACCGGTCGCCATGTGTTTTGCAGAATGGCGAGTAGCACGTTGTTCTCAGGGTCGCTTTCACCATTTTCCTCTCCTTCACTGGTGCCGATTTCAACATCATTCTCTTCTCCTAACTCTCCATTTTCATATTTCTCTAATTCTTGCATAATTTGATCCCACTCCTCTGCTGAATACTCAGGAATATCATCAAACTCGCTGTTGTTAGCAGACAATGCCATTGTGAAAATCGGTCAGTCTCACGCACAACTCTTCACTTGCAGTTTCTCCTCTTTCTTAGTGAATGGAAGTGGTGCCAGCATCCAAAAATGTGCTGCCACATTACTAGGTGCTATAATGGGAAATCCCCGACAACTTTTAGTGGCTCTCCAGTACCCTACACATGCAGCGGGAGCTGGGCAGCTCCCCGTCTGCGGCCGTTAGGAAATCTAGCGCGCTGTCTCAGCGCTCCCGTCTGCACACGTTATGAATACAAGAGGGTTAAACTTCTATCATTTACCTTCATTACTGATTACATACTGGATGCTACTGGCACTAGATGTGCACACTATCCATCTCCAGGTTTGTTTGTAAGGATTGTCATATGAGTATATACCACACACATTTTGAATGAAGTTGGTCCATCAGTCTGTCACTAAACAAGAGTGAAATTGAAAAAAAAAAAAGAAAAGAAAAGAATTACCAAATATCTGCTTACTGATCTAAAGAAGAAAAGAACTACAAAATGTCTGCATACTGATCTAAGAAAAAAAGGTTACCAAATGTCTTCAAACTGACCTAAAGGGAAGGATTACCAAATGTCTGCATACTGATCTAAAGAAGAAAAGGATTACCAAATGTCTGCATACTGATCTACAGAAGAAAAGGATTACCAAATGTCTGCATACTGATCTACAGAAGAAAAGGATTACCAAATGTCTGCATACTGATCTAAAGAAGAAAAGGATGGCATAGAGAAGAATAGGATTACTAAATGTCTGCATTTTGATCTAAAGAAGAAAAGAACTACAAAATGTCTGCGTATTGATCTAAAGAAGAAAAGAATTACTAAATGTCTTCATATTGATCTAAAGAAGAAAAGAATTACTAAATGTCTTCATATTGATCTAAAGAAGAAAAGATTTACTAAATGTCTTCATATTGATCTAAAGAAGAAAAGAATTACTAAATGTCTTCATATTGATCTAAAGAAGAAAAGGACTACTGATTGTCTTCATATTGATCTAAAGAAGAAAAGGATTACCAAATGTCTGCATATTGATCTAAAGAAGAAAAGGATTACTGAATGTCTGCATATTGATCTAAGGAATGAAAGGAGTACTAAATGTTTGCATACTGATCTAAAGAAAAACAGGATTACTAAATGTGTGCATATTCATCTAAAGAACTAAAGGATTACCAAATATCTCCATATTGATCTGGAGAAGGAAAGGATTAGCAAATGTCTGCATATTGATCTAAAGAAAAACAGGATTACCTGGAGAAGAAAAGAATTACTAAATGTCTGCATATTGATCTAAAGAAGAAAAGAATTACCAAATGTCTGCATTTTGATCTAGAGAAGAAAAGGATTACCAAATGTCTGCATATTGATTTAAAGAAGAAAAGGATTAGGAAATGTCTGCATATTGATCTAAAGAAAAACAGGATTACCTGGTGAAGAAAAGGATTACTAAATGTGTGCATATTGATCTAAAGAAGAAAAAGATTACTAAATGTGTGCATATTGATCTAAAGAAGAAAAGGATTACTAAACGTGTGCATATTGATCTAAAGAAGAAAAGGATGACTAAATGTGTGCATATTGACCTAAAGAAGAAAAGGATTGCTAAATGTCTGCATATTGATCTAAAGGAGAAAACAATTACCAAATGTCTGCATATTGATCTGGACAGATGCAGCACTGGTGTCCCTCAAGGTGTCTCGGATTTCATTCCTCACACTGCCTTTGTCCACAGTTATAATGTCGCAGCTGGTGTCCTTCTTCTTCTGATAATCCTCTATTGTCCCTACACACACATACACACACCCACACGCACACACACACACACACACACACACACACATGCACGCACACACATACACACACCCACACGCACACACACACACACACACACACACACACACATACACACACCCACACCCACACACACACACACACACGCACGCACGCACACACACACACACACACACACACACACACACACACGCACGCACACACACACACATGCGCACACACCACACATGCATGCACGCACGCATGCACGCACACACACACGCACGCACACATGCACGCACGCGTGCACACACACACACACACACACACACACACACACACACACACACACACACACACACAGGCATACTATAAACATGTTTTTAATCTACAATTGAAGAAAAAGACTTGCACACACTACTGGAATTCTAACACACACACACACACACACACACACACACACACACACGCACACTATAGCCAGACATTCTTTTTAGTCTTGGTGCTTGCGCACAAGCTAAAGCAAACAAACAAACAAAAAACCCTGTCCTCAAACATTTCTAAGAAGAATGGGTCTAATCTTCCCTTTTTACATATTTTTTCTTTTGAATTTCATTGTAAAGATCAAACCTTTCAGAAACACTCATACTATTAGCAGCAAGCACATTCTTTGAATAAATACATCGTATGTGCATCTCATAGAATTAAAATTTACAACAACAACAACAACAACAAAACTAACAAAAAATAAAAACAAACAAACAAATCACATCTTCATTCATTTGAAAAGTAGATTAAACCTTACCTGTATTATACAATTTTCTTCTAAACTGCAATATATAAAATCAAACCACGAATACAGATTCACACTGTGTGTCAGCTGCAAGTGTATTTTTCAAATAAATACATCATACATGCATTTCAGAGAAGTGAAAAATTACAGATGTAAAACACTGGTTCTGCTCATTTATGCAAGCAAAAACCCTGTGGGTCCCATAATTTATAGGGGGGGGGGGGGGGGGGGTGTGTTCTTTTGTTGTTGTTTTTTTTACAGGATCCAATATCCATTGTTTGTCCTCAAGAGACACAAAAACTAGATTACAATTAAGACAGAAATGCATTACCATGCACATCACCATGATCGCATTAGGTAAAAAGAAAATTCATACCACATCACTTGGTACATGGATGTCTAAATATTCATTCTTCAATCAAATCAAACATTGAAAAATCCAAACACGATGATCAGAGTTATGCATCATGAACACATCACAGAGCAAAGAGTATCTCTGTAATCATAAAAAACAAAAACTGCAGCAATATAATTTCATTTAGTGATACACATGCAATGAATAACAAAAGATTTTCTGTCAGCTTCCTCCTCCTTTCATGTATTTTCTAGGAAAAAAAAAAGGTCGATTGGGACGTTGATCGAACCAGAAATTGGCTCAACCATGGATGAGCACTTCTGGTTGGCCAGACACCAGCGCAACAGACAACTGTGTTTTGTGATGCCTTTAAAAATGTCAGAGGCCTGTGGTCTGTCTGAAGGGGGAAATTTCTGTTGCCCTGACAGAAATTGTTCAAACCCATAATTCATAGTGTACTAGATGCTGTCGAACATAGGACAACTATCCCAACTTCAGCATCTGCGATCCAGCAGCAGCAATCCATTTCCGGCTGTCAAGAAGCAACCCACCAAAAGAGTTACTGAGCAGCTACTGATCAAGTCATCATGATGGTTTTCACAGATAAAGCTGTCAAGAGGCAACCCACCAGAGGAGTCACTGCACTGCTACAGATCTTGGTTTTCAGGGGACCTCATCCTAATCCAAGACAAGCAGAAATGCATCTGCTGAGCCCATGTGGGAGGAGGTTACCTACATGTAAGTTACACACAGACCTGTCAACCCCGAAATTTGACTTGGAGTATTCCAAATCCAGAATAAGAGTGCTTTCTACAAAACAGGAGTACTCCAACGAGAAAGATAAAGCCACGCTGCAGCAAACATGCATTGTTTGTATCACAGCAGTGGATGACCACATTACTGATAACTATCAGACCTGTTCAGCCTAAAACTGCTATTGATGTATTTTTCAACAAAAATGAGTATATTTTCTACAGTGTGTACAAAATTCCAACTTTCTGTAAAAGCGGGAGGTGGAGGGTACCTGCCGTCACACCGGAGTGCCATCTTCCCCCATTGTAACTACCTGATATTGCATAAACTGCAGTGAAATTGGTTCTTTCTAATACAAATTACTTTCAAACAGCATACTTTAGCACAAGCTCATGCTCTTTCGCTGGATTTTTCAATGTTGGAGCAACAAGAACTGCCTAACGTTTATTTCGCACATGGAAGTCAGCAAGAGTTGTCGCTCATTGGTGAAAGCCCCCACCATGGTTAGATTCTGCAAGTGCAATTACTGCTCAAGAACTTCGTTTCCAGAATTTTTCTCAATGTATTTCTTTTCAATTTGTCCTTTTCATCGTCTTTCTACCAAACATGTGTACAAACTAGGGCAAAATCGTACAGGTACACAGGTGTGTATGCACCTACCTATGGAAGGCTTGCTGGCACAGATCAAGAGCTGGGCGGTGCAGCGACGGGTTAGGGCATCCGCTTTGATCACCTGAACCAGCGTTTTCCTCACTTCGTATCGCTTCTCCACTAGGGACCAAATCATGAAGACATACCAGTCAGCTCACTGAATACACTCACACATATGTGTATGTATGACATGCAAGAAGATGTATATGTGTGTGTGTGTGTGTGTGTGTGTGTGTGTGTGTGTATGTGTTGTGTATGTGTATGTGTGTGTATGTGTGTGTGTGTGTGTGTGTGTGCGTGTGTGTGTGTCTATGTGTGTGTGTGGCTGTGTCTCTGTGTGTCTGTGTGTGTCCGTGTCTGTGTGTCTGTGTGTGTGTGTGTCAGAGTGTGGAAGTAGGGGTGAATGGGCATATGTATACGAGTGTGTATGTGCACATATGAATATTTATGCGCGAGAAACAGTCTCACAGAGAGAACAAGAGAAAAGGACCAGAGCAAAGAGTGAGAAACTCATGGAAATCAGTTTTGGAGCCCCAACAATCATTCAAGCATAATTCAAGAACAAGAACGACAACAGGGGGGGGGGGCGGTTAGCGTGACTGGTATGAGGATGGGAGAAAGCAACAAAAAGGACAGACAGAAAGACGGACGTGCATGGAGCTGAGGAAGTTTGAATTATGGAGTAATGAAAGACTGAAACCAAAGACTGTGAGCCAGTACCATTGCCAGGATCTGCTGACAGATGCAGCGAGTACCTCTGCACAGCCTCTTCCGCCTTGGACACCTGTTTAACAGACAACAGGATATGTCAAAAGAGTAAACGTTTCTTCCGCCTTGGACACCTGTTTAACAGACGACATAATGAATTATGTCAAAAGAACAAACTTTCTTCCACCTTGAACACCTGCTTAACAGACACCAGGATACGCCAAAAGAACAAACGTTTCTTCCATCTTGAACACCTGTTTAACAGACCACAGGATATGTCAAAAGAACAAACATTTCCTCCACTTACCACTCTTTGCTTTCCACCCTCTGCACCTTCACCCCTCCCTCTTATCCCCTCCCTTTTCTCCATGCCCTTCTACAGTTTCCCTTCCATCCCCCATCCCTCAGTGAACTTTTTCCAGTGCACTCTTTTCCAGGTGAACTCTTTTCCAGTGAACTCTTCTCAGCAACACAACCACAGAACTCTAAAGTGATTTGTTTGTCAGTTGGCCAGTGTCGCTTGAGAAAGGGTAAGATAAACCGAAATACTGTAATAATATTATGTGTGTTATGTGGCTTCAATTTTTCACCTTCCTAATAACCAACACTTCTTCTGCTTTGGACGCTTTGGACACCTGTTTGACAGAAAACAGGATATGTCAAAATAACAAACATTTCTTCCGTCTTGGACACTTGTTTGACAGAGAATAGGATATGCCAAAATAACAAACGTTTCTTCCGCCTGGGACACCTGTTTGACAGAGAATAGGATATGCCAAAATAACAAACGTTTCTTCCGCCTTGGACACCTGTTTGACAGAGAATAGGATATGCCAAAATAATAAACATTTCTTCCACCTTGGTCACCTGTTTGACAGAAAACAGGATATGTCAAAAGAACAAACATATTCAGTAATTCCCCTTTTACTTTATAATAATAACCGTGCACACACACACGCACGCACGCAACACACACACACACACACACACACACACACACACACACACACACACGCACACTCACTCACACACACACAGCACACACACACACACACACACACACACACACACACACACACACACACACACACTCACACACACACACACACACACACACTCACACACACACACGCACACACACACACACACACACACACACTCACACACACACACGCACACGCGCACACACACACACACATATATAAATATGCGCTTATGACACTGAATCATCTCCTTTTTGTTCCGTTTGCTGTGTGTGGTCATTTCTGCTAGATGTCGTAAGCAGCATTCGTTTGGAGTTACGGGCCTCTATTCATTTCAACATGGGAGCAAGACTTACCCTACTTGTCTGTCACTTACTTGCAGTCAGAATGCGCAGTAGCTGCTTTGCACCACCAGCATGCTGTGATTCAGTTTGTGGTTTTCTGTGCATTTTCTTTTCAGCATTCCTCTCACAGTACATGGAAAAAACTTGTGTGGTTTCATCTTTAAGATGGTGAACAAATAACAACGATCAATTAGCTGCTGTGGCGAAGCGGTTAGCGTCACATACTCCTGGCCAGGAGGTCCTGGGTTTGATTCCCATTAGAGTCATGTGGGATTTTTCTGCCCTGGCCGCCTCCTACCTAGAGCTGAGTTTGTTAAAGGCTCAATCAGGAAGATTGGGACCGCACAGTCAAGTTTCAGCCACTAAATGGATGCGTGTCTGAGAGGGTTGCTTAAACTTTCAGACCAACACTGCAGGCGTCTGTATCTCTCGGGCCTGGTTGATGCCGGGATATATTTTGAAAGTAAGCATAGAGTACAGCCCTGACATGTAGTATCAGACTGGAATGGAAATCCGTAGCGTCTTCTTCATCCTCATTCTCATCAATCAGCATAAAAAATGGGTTTTTAAAAAAAATAACAACAATCAGTTTAGCGTTTCAAAACTTTAAGCCCTTTGTATCTAGTACCACCCAGTAGCTCTGCTGTACTGTGGGTTTTCAGCTGTTTGCAGCGTGGGGAGAGCTGGAAATGAAAAGGTTACAAACAAATTTCCAGAAGTTTTGCTTACGTCGCCAGCACGGAAACTTCCACCATTTGTCAGGTGGGTCATTGCAACAAAGTGGGAACTTTCAATGGACCCATACTCTCAGGTACTGCATACAGCCATTTAGTGCAAAAGGAGCAGACAGCCAAATTGTTTGCACTGAGCAAGTGTTCACTGCTTGTTAATGATTCACAGACTGACGATTTTATGGCTTGTGGTATAAAACAGTTCAAGCATTACAAGTCTGGAGGAGTCGATTAAACATTTTTTAAACTGAATACTTCCACAACCAATCTTCAGTATGATGACACTTCTAAGAAATAATATGGTATATACTGTTACATTTTTCATGATTTTTTTCTGTGATTTTTTTTAATTCAAAAGGGTACTGTATCCCCATTTTTCTGTGATATGCAGAACTGAAACGGCCTTTAATACTGAAGTAGTCTTCAGGTTACGTCTGTACATCCCTGACTGCTAACATCAACGGCACACATTGTTCAGAGTGGATATGTGAGCAAACAGGGGATCCAGGATCTTTACACCTGATTGATCAATTAAAACAGAATCAGTTGTACATGTACATCGTGCAGACATTATTATGAACCAATGAAGTACCCACAAAGTACTTTATTTCATGCAATACTAAAATTTTGTAGTGGCATAAACACTCAATGCATGCATGCTTAAAAAATTAAAAAAAAATGAAGTAATTCCTTCAGCTTGTACTATCATTACCTCCCTGGGCAATACTGATTTCACTCACAAACTGACTAAAAGAGCAGATCCAAGATTTGTTTAAGATGACTTTGCTCTCCCTAATGCCCTTCCAGCTTCTAATTTACTTCACATTCTTTCTTCACTTTGGGAACACAAAATCCAGAAAATCGAGCTGGGAACCAAGGGACTTGTTCAAATGTACACGTCCTTCCATTCTCTTCACTTTTGTTCTTTGGCTTTGGCTGGCTAGACAGGTCCAGGCTCTGAGATGGAGCTGAAAGCTGCAGACTTTGTGAGACAGCTTTTCGTTCCTTGATTTGTCCTACTTATTTAAAAAAAAAAAAAAGACTGACCAGCACGCTGGGCTAATGCGTAGGTCAGACATCTGCTAAGTCGTAGCCACTAGACCCTCTTCTTAAATTCTCTCATCTTAGTCATTAATTCATTTATTCATCAGATTTAAATTATGCGCAGTGTGGTCTCAAAACTTAATGGATGTGGTGTAGCATATATGGACTAGTCTGCACGCAGACACGTTCTTGATGAAACTGAAACTTCAAAAAAAAAAAAAAAAAAATCACCCAACCCCAAAGATGGTATCTGTGCATTGTGCATTGTTTCTGACCAATCTTATTTGCCAGTCCAAGGCTGTAACGTAAAACATGCGCCTGATATCAGCTTCCGCAGATGACATTTTCTTTATGACAAAGTACCCAAAATCAAGAAGAAGCTTCCATTCTCTTACTATGGCCACTGCTGGGTTCTTCAAGTAGGCCACGATGATGATCTTCTTGAGCGGGGAGTGGGGCATGCATCTGAGGAACGCCCTGGTGGCCTCCAGCACAGTCTTGGCCTCCAGTTCAGCAGGGTAGCTCAGGTTGCCTGTGGCCAGCGCGGGAACACGATGCTGCTGAAGCCTTTTAGGCTGGCCAGACACAGGCAGGCTTCCACACGGGTCCTGAGCGCTTGCAGGAGGACCTTTTCCTTCTGTTGGTTCCATGGATCATGAATGACATTGATGGAATCGTCATCACAATCATACACATGATGATGTGTATAGATACTGATGACAATGAACTCCGCAACGATAGTGTGATGATAATGATAATGGCCTTCTCTTCGTTTCATGGATTACAATTACATTGATGGAATCATTATCACAGCCATACACATGATGATGAGTAAAGATACTGATAACAATGAATTCTGTTTCCAATGATCGTGTGATGATAATGATCATGACGGCTCTAAAGTTCAGGTATAAGAGTGATCCCTGTAACACTTATTCGGGGGAGGTGGGGGGGGGGGGGAGGGGGAGGTAGGGGGGAGACAATTGTGTGCGAAGAAGGAAGAGGGGGGTAGAGGCACTTTGTCATATTATTTGGTATGTCAGCAAGATTACATGATGCACTTGTACTAATGGTCTTGCATTTGTGTTGCAAAAAAAAACAGGAGCGATTATGGAAAAAAAACTTTCAGGGCATTCCTCAATGTAACAGAAAACTGTCTTTTGCAAATGTTTCTGAAAATACGCTCACACAGAGTGAGATGCTGATTAGGCAATGTTCATAACTAGCCTAATCAATCAGTAATTTGCTCTCTGCTATAAGTGTAAGATTTTCAACAAATTTAACATTGTGGTTTGCATGTAAGTGAAGATAGTTGGTTATTGTACTGTTATAGGCCATAAAGTATGTCTGTGTGAATGAAGAACATTTATTTTACACAATGAAAACTTGGTAAGCATTTCCATATTAAAACAGAACCTTGAATACAGGGCTGTGGGGGAGAAGAGCATCACCACCACCCTCCCTCCCTCCCCCCCCCCCCCCCCTCAATACACAAACACCACATACAATCTCTATGGATAGTTTAACTGAAAAAAGAAAAGAGAAAACATGTTGCTAATTCAACGTCCCAACTGAAAATGAAATTTTGACTTATGGAATATTTGAGTCCACTATGAAAATGTTGTAATTCTAAATAAACGAATAGACACTTAAGTGTATGGCACCATGGGAAAGCAGATGAGGGTGGAGGGTGTGGGGTGGGGGAAATTGCACACCCACTCACACACACACTCTCTCTCTCTCTCTCTCTCTCTTTCTCAGATGCACATGCGCGCACGCACACACACACACACACACACACACACACGCACACACACACACACTTGCTCTAATATCACATAATTTTGTGAAAAGAAGTAAAATGAAAGTACTCTACTACTACTACTACTACTACTACACACACACACACATACACACACAAACACACACACATACACACACACACACACACACACACACACACACACACACACACACACACACACACACATCTGATACCCAGACCAGCAAACCTGAATGTTCCATGACTCTGTTGGCAGAGCGACATGAAAGATGGTTTTGAACTGGGTGAGGTCAAAAGCATCAGTGACCGCCACGATGTGCTGACCTATCCCCCCAGGGTATCGCTCTGCACACTGCTCAAGGAGCGGTTTGTGCAGGTGCCTCAAGAACACCTTAGACACCTGTCCATAGGAGTGTTTCAGGCCGGGGTCGGTAGAGTTCACCACGACGTCTCCCTGTGTGGACATAAATAGAAAAAAAATTGGAACCAGCTTCAATGATTCTATCCACA
Source organism: Conus canariensis (assembly GCA_033310375.1). NCBI lineage: Eukaryota > Metazoa > Mollusca > Gastropoda > Neogastropoda > Conidae > Conus > Conus canariensis. The sequence continues at coordinate 31,079,935 of CM065718.1, forward strand.
AAGGTAAGAAATTGGACCCAGCTTCAATGATTCTATCCACAAAGGTAAGAAATTGGATCCAGCTTCAATGATTCTGTCCACAAAGGTAAAGGTAAGAAATTGGATCCAGTTTCAATGATTCTATCCACAAAGGTAAGAAATTGGATCCAGCTTCAATGATTCTACCCACAAGGCAAGAAATTGGATCCAAGTTCAATGATTCTATCAACAATGGTAAGAAATTGGATCCAGCTTCAATGATTCTATCCACAAAGGTAACCTCTCTCTCTTTGTGTCTATGTCTGTCACTAACCATCATTTCCCATCAGACTTAAGGCTCGGGGTGCTTGGCCTTTTTGTGCATGATGTGTGTGTATATGCGTATGCATGAGTGTGTGTATATGTTGTGCCCATGCGTGTGTGCACTTTGCATATAAGTACTGATAAATACTGTCACAGCAAGTGAAATAAAACCATCCCTTGATGAAAGGAATTATTTGTCCTTCATGTGAGCTGACACATACCTCTACATTCATAATGTCTCCGACCACAACTTTCACCCTCTGATCAAAG
>CM065718.1:31082986-31165486 GCA_033310375.1 Conus canariensis
AAGAAGAAACTAAGTTTGTTAATTTTGAGGAAACTAAGTTTGTAAATTTATTCTTAAAAATGTAATTACAGAAACTCTAAAAGCATTACAGTCCCTGCAAAGATTGTAGATTCCAGAAAATAGAACTGTACTTGCAAAGCTGGCAGGTAGTTTTCAGACTTGACGTTGGACACTTATGAGCAAGGATCAATACTATAGCCTTCATCCATTTATTTAATTATTTTGTTACAATAAATGTAGAACACATAACAAGGAAAGTGGCAGCACATCAAACATTAAAACCCATGTCTTCTATCAAATGCCGAAACATTAAGGCACATATCAGACTTTGTATGGTGAGTGAGAGTCAGTCAAGGTACAAAAATGAAGAGAGTGGAAAAACTTAGGGGGAGGATGAAGGCCCCACTGAACTAAAAAAAAAAAAAAGGCAAACACACAAAAAACACAAAACCATAACCATAAAGATGGTATGTCAGAAACTAACCCGATGGAAACAACAGCTCAAAGTGTGAATAAAGAATGTACGCTGCTGAGTTTAGTATTGAAGAAAAACAGATGAGACGGAAGTAGGCTTGCTGTTAGGTCAAGGTCATATAGTGAGTTGTATGCATGTGCGAGTGTGAGTTTGAAGGTTGTGTTACTTGATGGTTGCTGTGCAGAGATTATAATGTACCCGATATGCCCAATTTGAATGCCCATCTTGCACCAAATTTGATGAGTTAAGTGATTGCTCGTTCTTCATTTTTCAATGCTCATTTTGCGCCAAATTTGATGAGATAAGAGATTGCTCATTCTTCATTTTCGTTGTCCTGAGAATGTTTATCTTGCCTGAAGAAGACCTAAGAGGTTGAAACGCATCATGTTTTTGTCTTATGATTTGTTTGTTCATGTTTGGCAGATACAGTATTCAAAAAAGGTTTTTGAGATTGACCAAACGAGTTTTGGCCACCAGCTGAGCTCGTCTACATTCGCACATGACCAGCAGTCATGATCAGGTCTGTGTTCATACAGTGCATGCGCATATCAGTCATGCACACCGACCATAGTATGCTTCAGGGCAGTGTTCACACAGTATGCAGATCAGTCATGTACACAGACCATAGTATGTTTCAGAGCTGTGTTCACACAGTGTGCAGATCAGTCATGCACACTGACCATAGTATGTTTCAGAGCTGTGTTCACACAGTGCATATCAGTCATGCACACTGACCATAGTACGTTTCAGGGCTGTGTTCACACAGTGCAATGTGCATATCAGTCATGCACAAAGACCATAGTACGTTTCAGGGCAGTGTTTATTCACACAGTGCAGTGTGCATGTTAGTCATTCACAAAGACCATAGTATGTTTCAGGGAGGTGTTCACACAGTGCATATCAGTCATTCTCAATGACCATAGTATGTTTCAGAGCTGTGTTCACACAGTGTGCAGATCAGTCATGCACACAAACCATAGTATGTTTCAGAACTGTGTTCACACAGTGTGCAGATCAGTCGTGCACACAGACCATAGTATGTTTCAGAGCTGTGTTCACACAGTGTGCAGATCAGTCATGCACACTGACCATAGTATGTTTCACAGCTGGGTTCACACAGTGTGCATATCAGTCATGCACAAAGACCACTGTATGTTTCAGGGAGGTGTTCATTCACACAGTGCAGTGTGTATATCAGTCACAGACACAGACCATAGTATGTTTCAGGGCTGTGTTCACACAGTGCAGTGGGCATATCAGTCATGCACACAGACCATAGTATGTTTCAGGGACGTGTTCATTCACACAGTGCAGTGTGTATATCAGTCACAGACACAGACCATAGTATGTTTCAGGGCTGTGTTCACACAGTGCAGTGTGTATATCAGTCATGCACACAGACCATGGTATGTTTCAGGGAGGTGTTCACACAGTGCATATCAGTAATGCATACAGACCATAGTGTGTTTCAGGGAGGTGTTCACACACTGCATATCAGTAATGCACACAGACCATAGTATGTTTCAGGGAGGTGTTCACACAGTGCATATCAGTCATTCACAACGACCATAGTATGTTTCAGGGAGGTGTTCACACAGTGCATATCAGTAATGCACACAGACCATAGTATGTTTCAGGGAGGTGTTCATTCACACAGTGCAGATCAGTCATGCACACAGACCATAGTATGTTTCAGGGAGGTGTTCACACAGTGCATATCAGTAATGCACACAGACCATAGTATGTTTCAGGGAGGTGTTCATTCACACAGTGCAGATCAGTCATGGACACAGACCATAGTATGTTTCAGGGCGGTGTTCATTCACAGTGCAGTGTGCATATCAGTCACGGACACAGACCATAGTATGTTTCAGGGCTGTGTTCATTCACACAGTGCAGTGTGTATATCAGTCATGCACACCAACAATAGTATGTTTCAGAGCTGTGTTCACACAGTGTGCATATCAGTCATGCACAAAGACCATTGTATGTTTCAGGGAGGTCTTCATTCACACAGTGCAGTGTGCATATCAGTCACGGACACAGACCATAGTATGTTTCAGGGAGGTGTTCATTCACACAGTGCAATGTGTATATCAGTCACAGACACAGACCATAGTATGTTTCAGGGAGGTGTTCACACAGTGCAGTGTGCATATCAGTCATGCACACGACCATAGTATGTTTCAGGGAGGTGTTCACACAGTGCATATCAGTCATTCATAACGACCATAGTATGTTTCAGGGAGGTGTTCACACACTGCATATCAGTAATGCACACAACCATAGTATGTTTCAGGGAGGTGTTCACACAGTGCATATTAGTAATGCACACAGACCATAGTATGTTTCAGGGAGGTGTTCACACAGTGCATATCAGTCATTCACAACGACCATAGTATGTTTCAGGGAGGTGTTCACACAGTGCATATCAGTAATGCACACAGACCATAGTATGTTTCAGGGAGGTGTTCACACAGTGCATATCAGTCATGCACACAGACCATAGTATGTTTCAGGGAGGTGTTCACACAGTGCATATCAGTCATTCTCAATGACCATAGTATGTTTCAGAGCTGTGTTCACACAGTGTGCAGATCAGTCATGCACACAAACCATAGTATGTTTCAGAGCTGTGTTCACAAAGTGTGCAGATCAGTCGTGCACACAGACCATAGTATGTTTCAGAGCTGTGTTCACACAGTGTGCAGATCAGTCATGCACACTGACCATAGTATGTTTCACAGCTGGGTTCACACAGTGTACATATCAGTCATGCACACAGACCATAGTATGTTTCAGGGAGGTGTTCACACAGTGCATATCAGTCATGCACACAGACCATAGTATGTTTCAGGGAGGTGTTCACACACTGCATATCAGTAATGCACACAGACCATAGTATGTTTTAGGGAGGTGTTCACACAGTGCATATCAGTCATTCACAACGACCATAGTATGTTTCAGGGCTATATGCTCATGCATGCAGCTATAAACTTTCTAGAGTCAAAATTCAGAAAAAAAAAATTAAGGAGATGATGGGGATGGATGGAGTGAAGAGGGGGAGGTTCAGCTTTTGACCGATTCACTTGATCTACGTGGGGTTTAAAAAGAAAATGCATATTCCATACATGAAACTGCCAACATCCATATAACATCATTTGAGCTTTATAATGCGATACTCTATCATCCTTTTTTTTCTTAAATTACCCCCATGCCCGACATCTTTAAACAAACATTTGAAATTGTGTGTTTTTTTCACAGAATTCGAGAATAATGCCTTAAGTGGGAACATTCCAGAGAGATATGGAAGGGATGACCGCTGTGACTCATGTATGGTCCCATTTTGCACAACATAGTGAATGTCAGGCATATAACTGCAAACTAGTTTTGTATGCAGTGAAATTAATGCATCTTATGTATCTGACATACGTCATCTACGGATAAAACATCTTTTTTTTTTCGTTAAAGTCACCTTACACTCAAAACACCTTGCCTTCCCTGAATTTTGTTAGTACAAATTCAAAGATTATTCAGATATCATTCATCACAAAAGACAGCAGGCATTAGCAGTGCAAAATACACAAGAATGAAGAACTCAGTATTAAAATGCAGTCCATGAAAAAAAAAACTATTCAAAAAGTAGAACTTAAAAAAAGATGATGATATTAATGTTGTTTTTAAGATTTTACAATGATATGCATTTACTAGCCTAAGCTTATTGTTCAGGTAGTCTTGATGTAAACAATGTATGGCGTAATTTGATGGGAGGCGTGTTTCAGTTGATCTGCATAGTACATGCTGATCATTTTAAACTTCAGTATAGACACTTACAGGAATATACCCAAAGTTCAGGATGGTGTTCTTCCTTCTTCATCTGTAATCACTTTAAGTGGGAAGACACTGAATTGAAGAACAACAACAAACCCAAGTTCAGCATAACCACTTACAGGAATCTACCCAAAACTCATCCAAACCACTTACAGGAATCTATCCAAAGTTTTCAACACAGACTCTTTCAGGAATCTACCCAAACTACATAGACTTTCAGCATGTACTGCGTATTTTTCACGCTGAAGAAATATAACTGATCATCTAATGGAATTTTTGGACGACAGTCATGGTGATGATAACAGTAATGAACTGGTATCAGTTTTCTTTTTAAACTCCTGCAAAAAAACATCTACTTCACTAGTTAGTTTCAAAGTGAGGTGACTGAAGGCAGAAACTGAAGCAAATTTTAAAAAGAAGTGTTATTAGTTCTGTATGATAATCCAGACAAACAGAGTACAGGACATAACACTCATTTCATACGTTTCACACGTGTTTTGTCCTGTACTCTGTTTGTCTGGATTGTCTTGTGGAACTAATAACCTTTCTTTTAAAAATTATCTACTTTACTAGTTTTCTCACCACTGTCCGACCTCATACCTGGGAGCAAATACACAAAAACATTTACCTGTAGACGATTCAGTTGTCCATCCTCTTTCCCGGAAGATGGCACCAATGTAACCAGGCAATGACACCCTGGCATCCAGATAAAAATGGACGACCCCCGGCAGATCATTGTCATCATAGCATTTGCACACAGTGGTCATCATTTGGCGAATGACAGCAAAATCCATGTCAGTGCACAAGTTCAGCGGAATAGCAATTGAGGGCCTGTCAAAATAAATTTTCTTTTTTACAATAATTCTAACCACTGAATCTGAGTACACCTTTAGAAATCTTAAATGTAATGACAAAGACAAAGAGGGTAAACAAAAAATTATACTAATTAGCTGCCAGAACGTAGTGGTTAGTGCTACAGCTGAGTGTAAGGGGATGGAGGAGCATGGATTTGAACCCCATGATGCCCACCTGTGGGAGTTACAGTGGCCCTGGTGGGCTACCAACCAAAGTTCTTCAATGTACATGGGAAACTACAGCCCACCCCCATCCCATGTGTGAGTTACCCTGGCTCTAGCTGGCTACAGACTGCATGCATCCTTCTAAGTGCAGAAACACAGACCTCACCCAAGCCTGCCAGATTCCAAGTCCGCCAGACAACTGACTCTGTGCCCTGCAGCCTGCTTGCTGCAATAAAACCACTTGTCGCTAAAAGCCCTGCAGCGAGGATGTTCGACTCAACCATCTACAGCTCCTGGCTGACTGCCGGTGCTGGGACTGTGACAAAACAGCGCTGAATGCGGCTGTGGACATGGGAGTTCATCTGAGCAGTATGGAAGTAACGCCACCTCCCCCCTCCACCCCCACAGACACCTCTTTGTTGTTTCCTTTCCCCCCTTGCTCCCTACCCGCCCAAAATCTTTGTCAACACATTTCTTTATGAGAAAACAGTTTACTTATACTTTCTTTGTTTCCATCTAAAAGCATGCACACATGCACACACACACACACACACACACACACACACACACACACACACTCACAAATACACACTCACTCTCACACGCACACACGCATGCACGCACACACACACGCACACACACACACACGCACACACACACACACACACACACACACACACACACACACACACAAAGAATGCAGACAGACAGACCAATCGAGCATCAGGAAGTGTGTGATGACAGGGGGACAAAGACAACACACACACAGAGACAGGCACACAGAGAGAAGGAAGGAACGAAGGTTCCTCCACCTGGTTTCATGTTGGGCAAACTTGAGGGCTTCTGTCAGGGCCTTGGACAGCGTGTCCTGAAAGGACTCATCCCTGCGCTGAGGAACGTACATGATGATGACAATCTGTCCCAAAGCAATATCTTGGCAGGTACGGGGAGAGATCAGCTGGGCAGGGCCTACCAATTTAAGGTAGTGCTTTGGGTCTGTGTTCAGACCGCCTGCAAGAAAAGGCCAGCAAACTAAAGTCAATGTTGAAATGGCAACAAATCAACTTCAGTGTTGAATTACTTGAAATGGCAACAAACTAAAATCAGTAATGAAATGGCAACAAACTAAAGTCAGTAACGAAATGGCAACAAACTAAAGTCAGTAATGAAATGGCAGCAAACTAAAGTCAGTGTTGAATTACTTGATATGGTAACAAACTAAAGTCAGTAATGAAATGGCAACAAACTAAAGTCAGTAACGAAATGGCAACAAACTAAAGTCAGTAATGAAATGGCAGCAAACTAAAGTCAGTGTTGAATTACTTGATATGGTAACAAACTAAAGTCAGTGCTGAAATGGCAACAAACTAAAGTCAGTAATGAAATGGCAAAAAACCAAAGTCAGTAATGAAATGGCAACAAACTAAAGTCAGTAATGAAATGGCAGCAAACTAAAGTCAGTGTTGAATTACTTGATATGGTAACAAACTAAAGTCAGTGCTGAAATGGCAACAAACTAAAGTCAGTAATGAAATGGCAAAAAACCAAAGTCAGTAATGAAATGGCAACAAACTAAAGTCAGTGTTGAATTACTTGATATGGTAACAAACTAAAGTCAATGCTGAAATGGCAACAAACCAAAGTTAATGTTGAAATGGCCACATAGCAACAAACCGAAGTCAATGTTAAAATGGCAACAAACCAAAGTCAGTGTTGAATTACTTGAAATGGCAATAATAGACCAAAGCCAATGTTGAAATGGCGACAAACCAAAGTCAATGTTGAAATGGCGACAAACCAAAGTCAATGTTGAAATGGCGACAAACCAAAGTCAATGCTGAAATGGCATTACTACACTGATAACAGGCAGGCAACGTGCATTTCAACACACAAAAAAAGTGCAAGAAACATTTCATTTACAATACATTAAAAGACAGGCAAGTGAATTGTCATACAACTATGTTTTCTTCAAACATAACAAATGTCAAACATCAAATATACAACAGCAACAACAAACAACAAAGCATTCTCTTGCAAACAGTTCTTGCCAGGGAGCAGTGGTTTTTTGTTCTTCATTTTCTTCTTTATGTCTGTTATTCATGACATCTGAAAGGGCATATTTGTTGAAACTTACCTGTTTTGTGATGTGTATGAAAGTATACTTTACACTCTGTTTTGCATGCTTTTCTTTTTTTTTTCCCTTTTTTTTTGTTGGCTTGTTTTTAACCAGTGCTGCAGACCTGTTCAGTCTTTTCAAACTACTAAATTCATGCAGTAAAACCACCTACCCACCTCTCTGCAGAATACTGTGGTATGGATACTTCCACTCCGTCAGATCATCCAGGAGAGGCAGCACTATCATAGGGCACTCCGACAAAGCTATGTTGCCTTTGTAGATTTCCATCTGATGACCCTGAGGTGACCTCATCGCCAGAAGCATGCACCTATCCTGAGTCTTCACACTCATTGTGCAGTGGTGCTTGTTCTCAATATCTTTCATTTTCTCCCCACCTTCTGAGCTCTGGAGATAGCTCGCACGGGAACGACCGACCTCCACTTCCCTGCTGCAAAACAGAGATAGACTCTTCATCAGGTCTGCCTTGGCCTTCGCAAGCTGAACACGTGTACAGACGAGCTCCAGATGAGGCTCTTTACTGGGACCAACGACAATTCTTAGTTTAACTGGAGGGTGGAAATTGCTGTTCAGCTTAGTGGTGAAACTATGCTCATAACACCGGAGGTACTGAGTCAGCTCCCTGGCAAGAGGGAACAATTTCTTGGCATATTTCAGGTCTTCTAGAACCAGCAAAACCTCTTTTTTGATGCCAGCCAGGAAAGCTACCTGTGCCCTGCTGCCCTCGCTGATCTCCAGAGCAAACTGGGTCGTGTACCTCTCACGAAGGCTGTGCAGTTTGGAGACTGTTTCAGGTTCATCAGTGACCGTGAAATCCACTGACTCTGAGCAAATAACAGAGGCAAGGCATTCTTTGGCGATCCGTAGGTCACCCCTGACAACGACGATTCTGTCAGTGTGTAGGGATTCCAGTTCTATTTCAATATCCTTCTCTTGCAGTTTGTTGAAAAACTCCTCCGCAACATCGTTATTCCCCAACAATTCTTTTTCAGGCACGGAGACAGGGATGGTCATGTCAGCCTCTGGAGTTGGTAATGAAAAGTACCCACGGCGGCTGAGTGTGAATCTGGTGCTGATGAAGCCATCATGCTGGAAAACAAACAGAATTCTCAAAACAAAAAACAACAACAAAAAAACAAAAAACAACAACAAAACAACAAAAAACAACAACAAAAACAACAACAAAAACATGAGAAAAAAAAACACACAAAAAAACCCAGCATGATTGGTTTGATCAACAGTTTTTGTTTATTTGTTGTGTTTTTTTTCATCTGCTGTCGTGTTGTCAGAATCAGTTGTTTTCATTTCATTCGTTCACGGCCTGACAAGGATTTGGAAGAAAATGCAGTATGTTTTCTACAGATACTGCCCTTCCTCCCATTTCTTCTCACTCCTCCACCCCTTCCCTTCCATCCCTTTCTGAGTTTCTCATACACATTCATCCAGTAACATCAACCGTCCCCCATTGCACCCCCACCCGCTTGCCCCGCCTCAAATATAGTGTGCGCATGCACACACATACACACATGCATGCACGCACGCGCGCACACACACACACACACACACACGTTATGTATGTGTGGGGATTCTATAAGTGTCAATCATTTACTGATTCATTGTCCCAAAACAAAAGAGCTTTTTAATAAATCAGGTATTGAGGGTTTTGTTGATGGATCGACTCTTTTATCACTATCTAGTATATTAAACAATTTTGCTACTCTTGAATCTATTTCTAAATGTTTACTAGACTGTTCACTTAATATTTATCTTTAGCATTTGTGATTGTTACAGTTACAATTTAGTTTAAGTTAAACGTTCTGATGAATAGGGTGGGGTGGAGGGTAATGATTACATTCCTTACATACAACTTTAAAACTTACACTCCCTAAAAAATGTATCTCTCTCATTCTTTACATCAAGCTCACTCTACACTATAATATTGTCTGAATCACTTATAGTGGAAGGACGTTAAACTGAAGAACAACAACAACAACACACACACACACACACACACACACACGCACACGCACACGCACACATATACTCAACCACACACACACACACACACACAGACACAGTATGGTGTCCAGAGTACCTTGGATCAGAGCAGGCACCACAGTACACTGAACATCATCAAAGTGACTTGGCAGCAGTGCAGCATCCCCTCTGGGAGGTTGTCTCAAGACTACTTTACATTGATTGCTCCCTTTGGATTGCCGGTGCAGGAGCTATGGTGCAACAAGCCAGGGAGTGGTTCTGAACAGGGAGCCTAAATAAGCAGCAATGAAGGTGTGCCACTGAAGTAACATGTAAAATGATGAGATGAGAGCAAAAAAGGAAACAGTGGGTGTACTGAATGATGCTGTGAACTACATCTTTAACTTCTGGTTTTATACTTCCAATCCAGTTTCATGTTCTGGCCGTAAGCAACAACTGTGCCAACTCGATGAATACTGAACCCAAGAACCAAGAGCCAGCATTAACTAAGCAAGCATTTTGTGCAAATGTCATGTCATATGCTAGCTGTTTTCAGATTTGATGCAGATATTCCCTCCTCAGACAATAAGTTCCATTCCACAACAGTGCATGGGAAAAAAAAAAGGGGAAATTGCCTGTAGTCTGTTCCTGTGCATGCATTTGTTTGTTTTTTCCTCCACAGAATGAAGGAAACCTTGTACCAAGATATTTTACAACAGATGTTTCATGGCAAATCAACAATTAAGACCAAAATATCTACTACTAACCCAGTATGATTTCTTCTTGTTCAAAACCACACACCACTGCCATGGGCGGAAAAAAAAAAAAACTTATTTGACTTATTGTTAACCAAAGGGCACACTTGTGCCATCATAAAAAGTCACACACACACACACACACACACAACACACACACACACACACACACACACACAATTTGGATGCTCAAACACACAGATTTTTACCAAGGCGAGACATTAAAAAGACTTACACATTTTGATTTCACATATTGAGGTCCAGATCTCTCCCTTCTACTTATATCTGACATGGAATATTGGGGCAATTACCATGCCCAATCATACATGTGTTAGCGTTAGACATATATGGACTAACAGAATAATTCGCATTCAATGAAAAAAAAAAAGAATGGGAGAGCCAACAGACTTTTCAATAATTCAGTCTGACTGTGCGTAAGTATAGCATTTTTTTAGTATGCAATCTAATTATTGGACAATTCAAACTGCATTTGAATTTTATGGGTGTGCATAATGATGTAATAAGTAGTATAATTGTTGGACAATTTGAACTGAATTTGAATTTCATGGATGTGCTTGATACATATGTTATCACAAAATGCATCTTTTTAAAGCTGTCAAGCTTACTGCTCACGATTAACCAAGCAATAATTAAAGAGGGTTTTTTTTTTTTCAAACTTTCACACATCTCACAGTGCCCCCCCCCTCCCCCCCCCCCCCCCCCCCCCCCCCCCCCCCCCACACACACACACACACACTCTCACAAAATCAACCTGATGATTGTGACCGGTACACGGATGAACTTCTTCAACAAGGGATTCACCACGAAAAGGCCATGAATTGCCAGTCCCCACGGTAATTACATATTATTCTTGTTTATCTATTAGGTAACCCTCTCATTACTGGCACTACTTGTTATCGTAATCACTTGGCTTTCGGAGACACTCGCAGTGCCCTGACCAGGACGCTTTAACTGAAAGTCTTCCTGTTGGCTGATCGGGCGCCAAACTGGGTCAACTGGCAAAGTCTAATTGTTCACAGGTGTCAAGAATTATCTTATAAAATCAACTTGACCATTACCGTGACTAGCTTAGGTTACCAATCACCCGAACGCCGGTGGGTTGTCCGGACCTGCAATCGTGAGTTCAAATCTCCAGAAATATGCAGTGAAGTGAGGTGTTCCGCTTGCCTGGCTATCCGAACCTGAGAAAACTCGGCAATACTTCCCTAGCCAGTCTATTTTGGGAACAACCGAAACCGAAAGTACTGAAGTGACAGTGGATCCGGTAGGCCTAAGCCTTTTGGGATTTCTTAACAGTTCCATTACTGGTAGGCTAAATGACGTAGGCACTAGGCCCTACATGTGGCCCTCTGGGGTTACGCACAGCGACGGAGAGGAAGAGCAGAGTACATCACAAATCAATACAAACAATATATCCTTTAACAACGAGCTTTGATTTTGTTTTTCTCTTTAACTCTTTCGAGTCAAACAACTATGAAATAATGGTTACAACAAATGGTGCGGAAGAACGGAAGAAAATTACACAAAGTTAATGGTTAAACGCTCATACCAGGATGCAGGTTAGGGCTGTCCAGATTTACGACCCCAAAAATGAAACTGAGAAGAACGAAAATAAGCGACAGTGATGTTGTAAATGTGTGTCAAGGAGTGTCATTACTTCCTAGTGTTCTTTGTTCCTAAGAATAACGGATAAGCAAGAAAACTTTTTTTTTTTCATCTGGCCCTTGTCCCTCGCATACAGGACCAAGGATAGGCTACTAACACACGAATACCACTACAGAATACAGAACTAGTTATAACAAACACGGAGATGACACATATTTGCATAAAAGAAAACATACACAGACAGGCTGTCCGTCACACACACACACACACACACACACACACACACACACACACACACACACACACACACACACACACGTGCACACACACACACGCATGCACTTACGCATGCACACACACACACACACACACACACACACACACACATACACACACACACACCACACACACACACACACACACACACACACACACACACACACACACACATCAATTCTTGAGACGCACTGCTACGCGGACAGATGATATCACAAGCATCAGCCACCAAAATAGCATCATCAGCATAGCCTAAGGACGAATAAGCAGTTCGTGAGGCAGTCGTTAAGTCAGTACTGGACAGGATGATAGGCCTATAGGCTATCCCCAAAACAGGAAGAAAAGATGGAATTGCTTTGAACGGTAAACAGATTTGTTACTGTTGGCTTATAGCTTATCAATGTTAAAGCTCAGAACTAGCAATTACAAATTTCCAAGAACAAGGAAGACGTATCAGTCTAACCTGTAATAATAGATTACATCCGCTTTGAAGCATGAATTACGCAGGCGATGAGTATTACTTTGTTATGGGATTCCCAGAATGACAAAGTATCCGCAATCAGTTCTTACCTGGGCACTATAGCCGCCGACCCATTTTTTTGTCTTAAAAACAACAACAACAAACAGCATCGTTAATGACAACAAGCAGCAGGGGAAGATTACTTAACTTTGCTAAGTTTATCAAACAAGCACTCCTCTTGTTTCCTTTATTATACTTTGCCCCGTTGATCAACGCAATGTAATCTCAGTCTGAATGTGACTGTATACGTTTGAAACGGAGATCACAGTAATTCTTGAGATGCCCATCTATTCGCGCGAGCGGTGTTGTGTGTGTGTGTGTGGTGTGTGTGTGTGTGTATGTGTGTGTGTGTGGTGTGTGTGTGTGTGTGTGTGTGTGTGTGTGTGTGTGTGTGTGTGTTTGCACTCATGTCATTTTCAGTACAGTGTCAGATTTTTTTTCTTCATCATTAGTATGCCACTTTCACAGATACCTACGTACAAACGTATTACTTACAAGTTCATACATACAGTAGTCAGACAGACAGAAGCACTACAGACGTACTTACATACATAGCATAGATAAGTAATGATAGAAGATAGACAGATAGATAGCAAGATCAGTTAGTTATTAATAAGTCATCATCTCATCTCACTATGTACATTATCATATTGATGAATCCTTTGACTGTTCAGGTTCCAAGTCTGGGATATACACCAACAAGCGGGAGGACAAGGTGGCGGTGGGGGGGGGGGGGGGGGGGGGGGGGGGGGGGGGTTTAAAAAAAATGAAAGAAAACCCAAAACAAAACAAGACAAAAGAAAAAAGAAAAAAAAAAAAGAAAAAAAAGAAAATGAATTGACTTTGGGGATGGGAAAACACACTACACAACTTGAACGAGTTGCCAGAGGCGAGACTGATGCGTTGTTCTTTCAACTGAGCTGGGGGAGGAAGGGGGGAGGAGGTGGGGGGGGGGGGAGTCTAGACCACGTCTACGAGCAAAACATGGTGTGTGTGTGTGTGTGTGTGTGTGTGTGTGTGTGTGTTGTGCTTTTCAGTTGCCCCTTACAACTCCGCTCCCTCGCACAAGGCCCCCACCCCTGATTTTATTGAACCCCTCACCCCAATCCCCATCCCTGATCGCTTTCAGTTTCAGTCATATTTCTCAGTTGAGGAGGTGTCACTGCGCGCTGACTACTAAACCACGAGACCACACTGCACAGGATTTACGGCTGACGGATTAATGACCAAGATGAAAGGATTAAAGACAAGGGCTTCGTGGATACGATTTAGCAGATGACTGACCAGCAGGCTACAAGTGGCCCATTGTGCCGGACAGACATTGAGTATCTACCTAACATTGTCTGTGCCACTTCTATAATTGTGTGTGTGTGTGTGTGTGTGTGTGTGTGTGTGTGTGTGTGTGTGTGTGTGTGTGTGCATGTGTGCGTGCGCTTGTGTGTGTGTGTGTGTGTGTGTGTGTGTGTGTGTGTGTGTGTGTGTGTGCGCTTGCGCGCGCGATATGTGTGTGCGTAAGTGTGTGTGCGCAAGTGAGTTGGCCAATGTGTGTGTGTGTGTGTGTGTGTGTGTGTGTGTGTGTGTGTGTGTGTGTGTGTGTGTGTGTGATTATATGCGGTGTGTGCATGAGTGTGTGTGTATGGGGTGTTATCTGTGGACGTCTGTGAGCATGCTCCTGCACGTGTGTTCATTTGTAATCATCTATGGGGTACTAATGTTCCGAAAATGACGTTTATTATTGATCAGTTTTGACAATAACAGTAACAGTAACAACAATAATGGTGATGACGACAGTGGTGAAAATCGAAATAAGGGTGATTATTACAATACTAACCGAAAATGCTAATGAAAATAATAGTAATGATGATGTTAATCATGAAGATGACGACAAGAACAACAACAACAACTTCTTCTTCTTCCTCGTTCGCCATCCCGTTAGATGAGCAGCCCGGTGTCCTCGATGAAGGCTGCCGTCCGTCGCAGCTCCTCCAGGGTGCCATACAGCTTGGCTTCCACTGCTGTCGGTGTTGGCCAGTACTTTCTCCTGGATGCTGCATACGTCGTACAGACTTGAAGGATGTGGTCAGTTGTCATTGGTCCCTCACTACAAGGGCACTCTCCACTCTGTCCAATGCCAAATTTTGTGTGCATGTGGTGGAGCAGGCGATTGTGTCCAGTCCTCAGGCGGAAGATCTTGACCTGTTCCCGTCGTCCCAGCAAATGGTATGTGTCTTCTGGGTTGTATTTGGGATGCAGGAGGCGCCATTTTATTCCTTGTTGTGCCTTGATGATTGTCTTAATTTCATCGTATGACACCAGGTTGTTGGCCTGCTCCTTCTGTGCACCATCTTTTGCCAGAATGTCCGCTTTTTCGTTGCCTCTGATGCCACAGTGTGCTGGTACCCATTGTATCACCACTTTCTCCACTCTGGCACTCAGGGCAACAAGGGCTGAAATGATATGGTTCTGTTCTTTGCAGCGGGAGTTCTTGAGGGCTTGGAGCACGGAGAGAGCGTCAGAGAAGACCACCACCTGCCCTGTTGTTCTTTTGGAGTTCTGCAAGACTGTTGTGGCTGCCTCACAGAGGGCTTCTCGCTCAGCTCGGAAGTTGGTGGAGTATTTTCCTGTTGGAATTGCAATTTCTTCATCTCCGTCTTTGTATCGGAGGAAGATTCCAGCTCCACCATCCCTCGTTGCCTCTGTGGCGGAGCCATCTGTGAAGACATGGGTCCAGTCTTCCTGGGGATATTGGTTGCAGATGTACTCCATGGCCAGGGCCTTCCTTTGGGTGTCTGACTGTATTCCTCTCTTCTCCACTCCGGGAATGCTGGTGACGACTGTTGGGAACACCTGCCTCTTCCAAGATGGGTGGGTGACATTTGCCGGGATAGGCTTTGCTTCGTGTTCCATCAAGACTGGGCTTTGTCTTTCAAGGCGTCTTGACTGGCAGATGAAGCTGCCTCTTTTCAACCGGCTCTTGGTGGGTCTGCTCATTCTGTTGTTCATTGGATGGTTTTCAAGGCGTTTGAATTTTGCTGCTTGGATGAGGATCTTTGTGTCCCTTCTGTCCTCCAATGACTGTAGCCCAGTGGTCTCTTCCATCTTCAGGATTGGGGTGGATCTCATGGCGCCAATTATGACACGCTGAGCTTGGTTCTGTATCTTATTGAGGTGGTTGAGGTTAGACTTTGCAGCTGATGCCCATGCTGACGTCCCGTACTCAACTACAGGTCGGACTCTCCCTGTATAGAGTCTTTTCAGGATACGTTCGTCAGCCCCCCAGTTCGTCCCCGCAAGTTTCCTCATGATCGCCAGTCTCAACTTGGCCTTGCTACAGCATCTGGTGATCTGCTGTTTCCAAGTGAGCCTGCGGTCAAAGGTCACTCCCAGGTAGGTAGGTGTGGGTTCCTCTGCAAGCCTTTGGTTGTTCAGTGTCAGCTTCGCCTCTTGCTTCTTGCTGGATAGGCTGAAGACTGTGTAGGTTGTTTTGCTTGAGTTGACAGAGACAAGCCATTCCTTGGTCCAGTCGCTGATCTTGTTGAGCGCAGTCTGGAGGCGTACCTGTGCTGTGGTGGTGTACTCTTCAGAGCACCAAAGCACCAGGTCATCTGCGTAGATCGCTCCTCTGACCCCTTTTGGCAGTTCTCTGACGATGTCATCTATGAAGATGAGGAACAGCGTTGGCGAAAGGACTCCTCCTTGTGGTACTCCCTGTCTCAGCACCTTCTTCTTGCTTTTCTGGCCCTGAATCTTGACTCGGGCTTGGCGATTGTGTAGGTACTGGCTGATCCAGGTGTACATCCCCCCAGACACACCACATCGCCGTAGTTTGAGCCTAAGTCCGTCCTTCCAGACTTTGTCGAACGCCTTCTCCATGTCAATCCAGACAGCAAGCGTGTTCTTCTTTTCTTGGAAAGCGTCCTCAATGCTTTGCGTGATGAATGTGATCTGGTCTTCTGTTGATCTGTGTTGGCGGAAGCCTGCCTGTTCAGGGCTCAGCAGCTGATGCTCCTCAAGGTGCCAGACAAGCCTTGTGTTGACAAGTCTCTCCATCAGCTTCCCTAAGCAGCTTGTAAGGCTGATGGGTCTGTAGCTGTCAGCCTTCGACTTGTCCTTTCCCTTTTTGTGAATGGGGATCATGTCTGCTTCCTTCCAACACTGTGGTACTGATCCTGTCTTCCAGCTGGAGTTACAGATTTTTAAAAGGACTGCCTTGCTCTTCATCCCAAGATGCAGAATCATTTCATTTGTGATTCCGTCTGGTCCAGGTGACTTCTTCAGGTTGAGGCTCTGCAACGCTTCCTCCAGCTCTTTCTCTGTGAAAGCTGTGGTCATGACTTCCTCTTGGGGCTCTTCCTCATGAAGTTCACCTTGGGCCCTGTGCACTGCAGCTCTATGTTCAGGAGGGACTTCCAGATTGCTGATGTTTTCATAGACGTCTATGAAGTGGTCTGCTGCTTTCTTTCCAGAGAGGTAATTTCCGTTCTCTTGTATTGTTATAGTGGTGTGACTTGTTGTTTCATTACAGAGGGTTCTAGCCAGTTTCCACAGCTTGCTGCCATCCCTGTCGAGATTTAGGCTTTCAGTTTTCTCTTGCCAGCTTTTTCTTGCAGCTTGTGCGCAGGACAGCTTGTATCTGGCAGTTACTTCCTTCAGCGCTATGTTATTCTCCAGTGATGGCTGCTTTTCTGCTCTGTCCCTGGCTTCCGTAACAGCATCTTCCAGATTCTGGAGTTCCTCCGTCCAGTAGGGCTTGTAGTCTTTACGTGCTCCTCTTGGGATGGATTCTGTAGCAGCTTTCAAGACGGCCTTTGTGAAGTCTCGAACCATCTTGTTTGAGTCCTTCTGCCTGATGTTGATTGGCTTTGTGTGTGTATCTGTGAGGGTCTCGAAGAGAGTCCAGTCCGCCTTTCTGTAATTCCAGCGGGGAAAACACTTTGCTTGTGGACACTGTAAGTTGAGGTTGATAGAGAGTTTGACGGGCTTGTGGTCACTTCCTCCAAGCTGGTTGAGGACTGTTCTTGTGGTCCTGACGAACAGGTCGTTGGTGGCGAACGCTAGATCTGGTGTTGATGTGGTCATCCAGCGTCTAGAGTAAAAGGTGGGTTCATCATCTTCTTGGTTGATGAGATGAAGATGTGTGTCAATCTCCCAATCCTCAACTTCTTCGCCTCTCTTGTCCGTCTCCTCATAGCCCCATCTCTCTGAGTGACTGTTAAAATCACCCACCACTACGCAGTTGTTGTCTGGGATGTTCATGTATGTGAGGGAAAGATCACGATCTTGAGGGCAATAGACATTGTAGATCCTGATGTTGCGTTCCTTAAGGACTATATCAATCCCTTGGATCTCTGCCTGTTGATTGGTGTTGATCTTGAGTTCTTGTGCGGCGATGGAATTCCGCACCAAGATAAGCACCCCTCCTTTGTTTCTTTCCTCACGGTCCAACCTGATGGTCTCGTAACCCCTCACTTGAAAGCGATGGTTTACGGTCAAATGTGTCTCTTGGACACATGCGATATCAATATTTTCTTGATGCATCCTTTCTGCCAAGCCAAGTTTCTTTTTATGCACCCCTTCTGCATTCCACTGGAGAATGTTGAGCATTCTGGGTGGTACTGTTTGCTTGGCATTAGCAGGAGGATGAGGTCTCCTTCTTCGTCGCATTGACATGCAGAATTTCTTTGTCTGACCACCGACCGCTTGGGGTGGGCCCCTTTGAGGCATAGGGCCCGGCTCCCGACCTCCCCGGCGGGTCTCCGAAGGTCGAGCGCCACATCGAAATTCTGTGGACTGCATCATCATGGAAGCGTATATGCGTGGTATTGTGGTTTAAGCTGCGCCAGTGGCCCGATACCTCCGTCTTCAGCTGGAGTTTTCTTTCGGGGTGCCTCACCCTTAGCTCATGGCCCGTGCGTCCTGCCCTGTGAGCACAGGGGGGATTGTTTCTCCGGGGATCCCACCCCGGGGCTAGAGGTTATACCGCGCCTCTTGACCGCATGATGAGCCCGTCATAGGACACATGGGGTATTTCAGTGAGGACAACAGTGCCACCTGTTGACCCACCCCATCCTGGTAGGAACATCGCCAGTTGGTCCGGGACTGCTTATTCTGCCAGGCAAGCCTGACTTATATCGCAGCTAACCCCCATATCTGAGGGCCATTCCCCTATCCGCCACCCGGGGACCCGCCGAGTTGGGGATGGTCGCCCCACTACTGAATTGGAAGCAGCCTGGTCCCGGCAACAACAACAACAACGACAATAATATTAATGATAATCATCATCATCATCATGATAATAATAATAGTGATAGTAATAATAATAATAATGATAGAAAGGAAGTAAATTAATAAACTAGAAAGCAAATTAGATATTTAAAAAATAATCCCCTCGCGTATAATTGATCCAGTTTTGTTAGAGGCCACTATCTTCTGGGAGTTTACAGTTATGTTTGTTTGCAGTGTTTGTTTTTAAGCGGCTGCTCCTGTCTCGGACATTTAATTTTTGTTCTTTTTTGTAAGCTTTTTTTTTTTTTTTAGTGCTCTTTCACTGTTTTGATTTCTGGTATGACCTTGTCACTGAATTTGGTGTAAAAAAAAAAAAAAAAAAAAAAAAAGACAGTTGCCAGCGATGACCAGAGAGAGAGAGAGAGAGAGAGAGAGAGAGAGACTCAAGGTCACTGAAGGGAGATCATTCACTTTGACAATAGCCTTTGGTATGAGGTGATGGCCTAACATCGTGCCACTGTAACATCTTGATCATGCCGTCCGGCCCTGTTGCAATTGTGACTGGCGCAAATGCGTAAGCTTGAGTGTTTGTTGTTTCAGAATTCGACGACATTTTTATGTGTTGTTATTCGTGCGAAAAATGGTTTCATGTCAGGTTGATTTTCTCTGTCTTATTGAAGTTATTCTGTTCTACCGATTGAACATTCACCCGAAGAGCATCATCGGCATAATTCTGTCGCTTATCATGGGGAGGGGGGGGGGGGGGGGGGGGGGGGGGGGGGGGCAAGGGCAAGACAGTTGTAAGCTCAAAATAAATTATTTGTGGAATCCCCTTGACCAAAATGACTCATGAAACACTGGATCCAGCCTACTATACAACCACCTCCCCGCCCTCCTTCCCCAAATAAACCTGGATCATTGACATTAATTTTTCTATGGATGATGTAGTATTTTAGGGGCATTGGGGTGGGGGCTGGGGGTGGGGTGGGGAGGCAAGGCAGTTGTAAGCTCCAAGTGAATCATTTCTGAAATCCCCTTGACCAAAACGACCCATGTAATACTGGATCCCGCCTGTTACACAACCACCTCCCCTCCCTCCCCAAGTAAACCCAGATCATGTGCATTTAATTGTTATATATGCTGTCATGTTTTTAGGGGCATTGGACTTGCATTGTGCGAGCAGCTGCTGGCCTCTCACCCAGACCTCACACTGTGTCTAGCCTGTCGAAACCCGCAGCGGGCAGAAAAGGCCCGGGCATCTCTACAGGCGTCGTTTCCCAATGCTGCCATTGATGTAGTCATCGTTGATACGTCTTCTGTCCAGTCTGTACTGGAGGCAGCGAAAATCATGAAAGAAAAGTGATGTCTTTTTCTCATTGTTTAGTGTTCAATTTTCGTCCCAGTTGTTGGTTTACTTAGGTATTGCTTTTATACGTTGATTTTTTATGTGTGTTTAGTCATGGTGGTCAGTAGTTATTTATTCATCATTTTTTTCCCCATGAAAATTGACTGTTTATTCAGTGTTGGGATGCTGGGAGGTTTTTCAGTTTAAATTGTTTCGCGGCTTCCTTGAAAGTTTGTGCTAGAGGGGGCCGGAATAGCTCAGTTGGTAGAGCGCCAGACTCGTGATCCTGGGTTGTGAGTTCAAATTTCGGTACTGGAGGATTTTTTCCCTTGGAGTTAACATTGGTTCTGACTCCATTCCCCGTACAGTCCTTCGAATGAGACTATGAACCGAGGTTCCATGTGTGAATGCACGCACAACATCTTGCACACACGTAAAATCCCATCACCAACTTTCGGAAGAGAAGACCAGTTTGGCCGTTGTTATGGATGACACGTTACACATAGCATGCACCTTCCCTGAAGATGGAGTATGGCTGCCTTAACGGCGGGATGAAAAACGGTCATGCACACAAAACTCCACTGCCTGTCTATACAGGCAGTGTCCGCAGAGTATCAGCCTGCGTACGCAGAAAGAAAGAAAGTGTGTGCTAGTAATTCCCTCTTGTCGGTCACCATCTGTAACTCGGTCTTCTTTATTGTCTTTTCCTTTGTAGTTGTTCATTGCTTGTTTGTTTAGTTCTTTTCAGTTTTGATCCATTTTGCATTCCAAGTCTTTGCCATAGAGGGGGTTTGTAGGCTCAGCAGCATGTGATCTCAAGAAAGAGCTCAAGATTTCTGGTAAGAAGAAGACCAGAACCCTAAAGGCAGCTGGAAAAATTTCCTGCTGGACCCGGTTGAGGAGGAACAAAAGTTAACTTCATAAAGCTTACATTTCCCAACTTATGACAGGTGTCCCATTATTGATGTGTACAAGATACCAGTCTAAAAGGTAACTCATGCCTTTGAGATGCCCACCCATCAAAAAGTTGCTGGTTTGAATTCTGGCGATGCTGAGGGGAAAAAATCTGACAGCAGAAGGAGTCATGACTTGGATGCGGCCTGGCCCCCAGAGAGTGAAAGGAGTTCAGGGTCAAAACACTTGCCTGAGGGGGGTTCAAGATTCTCTGAAGAGCTACTGTTACCAAGCTTTCCCTGGGGTTTTACTCCTACTCTGTGCTTTTCTCAGACTAAAGTAAAAGTGTATGTGTACAACATATTATGAATCATGTTGTATTTTTTTTATAGCTCAGTTATGTTTGTTGTTGTTTTTAATTGTTTTTCTATATTTACAGGACCAAATCTTTTTGTTTTTAATGTGATGACAGTCTTGAAGAGGCCCTGTTACATTTGCTGTGCTGTAACACTAGAACTGTTATGCATGTGAAATGTGACTTTTATACATAGTATAAAGCTGTTCATTGTGTTATAAAGTTTAAGTGTTTATGTATGCGACATTGTGTCCCAGTGTGTGTGTGTGTGTGTGTGTGTGTGTGTGTGAGTGTGTGTGTGTGTGTGTGTGTGTGTTTGTAAGAGAGTGTGTATGAATGAGTGCATGCATATGTTTATGATTCTTGAACGCAGAATTGTGTGTGTGTGTGTGTGTGTGTGTGTGTGTGTGTGTGTGTGTGTGTGTGTGTGTGTGTGTGTGTCCTGTGTATATTTTAGATGTTGATTTGTTAAGACTTGTGAAGCGCCCTGTAGCCTATGTTGTTAGGATGGGCACAATAGAAGTTGTCTTCATTACTATTATTATATGAATTTATACTGTGTAAGTATAAAGACTATAGAAGTTGCTATTATTTGTGAAATTTGACTTTTATTCGTGGTACATAATATCATACAGTATAAGTGTAATGATTATAGAGATTGTAGCTGATTTTAACCCTTACGCTGGTTGTCGCGACATAAGTCGCGCTGTACGGTGAGCCTTGCGAGCCTAGTTTCACTGACACACACAGATATGGAAGTATGGTTCAGTGATAAACTGATTTGCATGAATGACTGACCTAGCCCGGGAACATGGACTTTCAGCATTTTAGCTTAGTTTATAGTTAGTAGCAGCTTGTAATGCATAGCACAACTCGACTCGTCTGGCAAACAAAAATGGCAGCGCCCAAAGGAGAACTTGATAGAATTAGAAACTTGTTTGAAGATGTTTTTGCTGAATTTGTTGTGGAAAAAGCAGGTGAAAAAGAAGTTATGGACATTTTGAATGAACTGGGTGTGGTCGGTGATAGTTTTGATTTAGATCAAGCACCATGTAATCGTGATTTTGAGATCAACATAGACAATGACTGGATGAGTACCTAAGGGTGAGGGGAATCTCAACATGCCATTCAGTGGGGAAGAAGAACTCATGTGTAGTACTTCCAGATGATCCTAAACCTTTCAAACGTAAACAACGACAGTGAGGGCTAACTATTACATTTGTTGATAGTTACCATTTTGGGGTGTTTTTTGTGTTATCAGCACGTGATTTCAATGTGAAAACTGAACTGTACCTCATTCCTTCTTAACTTGATTACCTGCATGGAAGACTGGTATAATCAACACTGACTTTCCTTTGAAAAAGGCTGTAACTTATTTCTGGATACTGTGGAACATCATAGACTGGATGTGCCACCTGTTTTCATCTGTTATTTTCACATTCTGGACAGGTAAGCACCTAATCAAACACTCACAAGCACACCAGTTCTGTTTTATGTTATTCTTTATTCCATTACTAGCAATTTTTATTCTGCATGTCTTGTTCAAATACTAACTGTTGAAAAGCTGTGCATATTATACAAGCGTAACGATTCGTTTCAAACTTTCCACCTGGAAATTCACCAGACAAAATACTTAATAGTATGTTGTTAAGTAACCAGTGTAGGGGTTAAGAGAATTTAATGCATAGTAAAACAATGCACCTTTGACTGTGGGATTTCGTGTTCGGTTTCTTGACAGATTTTTTGATATTTAGACTGTTATACATAAAGTGAGTAGCGGAGGTTTCTGGCTTTTTGTTTTTGCTTTTGCTTTGTTTTGTAATCAACTAATGTTAAAAATCATACACATGCATAGTTAGCTTTTCTGAAATATGTGCCACACACAGTGTTTTCTTGTGTAATGTGATAAATGTGTTTTTATGTGGCAGGTACACGCACATCGACTTTCTGTATTTGAATGCTGGCGTAATGCAGGCTGGGGGTGTTCGCTGGAACAGGATCATTTCAGGAATTTTTAGCAGGTGAGTTCGGTTATTTGTACAGTTTGATAGCAAGGAGGACAGTTATTCGTACAGTTTGATAGCAGATGAGTTCCGTTATTTACACAGTTTGATAGCAAGGAGGACAGTTATTCGCACAGTTTGATAGCAGATGAGGTTCCATTATTTGCACAGTTTGATAGCAAGTAGGACAGTTATTCATACAGTTTGATAGCAGATGAGTTCCGTTATTTGTACAGTTTGATAGCAAGTAGGACAGTTATTCATACAGTTTGATAGCAGATGAGTTCCGTTATTTGTACAGTTTGATAGCAAGGAGGACAGTTATTCGCACAGTTTGATAGCAGATGAGTTCCATTATTTGCACAGTTTGATAGCAAGTAGGACAGTTATTCATACAGTTTGATAGCAGATGAGTTCCATTATTTGCACAGTTTGATAGCAAGGAGGACAGTTATTCATACAGTTTGATAGCAGATGAGTTCCGTTATTTGTACAGTTTGATAGCAAGGAGGACAGTTATTCATACAGTTTCATAGCAGGTGAGTTCAGTTTTTTCCACAGTTTGATAGCAATGAGTTCAGTTATTTGTACAGTTTGATAGCAGATGAGTTCAGTTATTTGTACAGTTTGATAGCAATGAGTTCAGTTATTCTTACAGTTTGATAGCAATGAGTTCAGTTATTTGTACAGTTTGATAGCAGCGAGTTCAGTTATTCGTACAGTTTGATAGCTGTGAGTTCAGTTACTTCTACAGTTTGATAGCAATGTGTTCAGTTATTTCTACAGTTTGATATTAGTGAGTTGAGTTATTTCTACAGTTTGATAGCGATAAGTTCAGTTATTTCTACAGTTTGATAGCAGTGAGTTCTGGTTTTTTTTTCTCTACAGTTTGATAGCAGTGAGTTCTGTTTTTTATACAGTTTGATAGCAATGAGTTCAGTTATTCCTACAATTTAATAGCAATGAATTCAGTTATTTCTACATTTTGATAGTAATGAATTCAGTTATTTCTATAGTTTGATAGCAATGAGTTCAGCTGTTCCTACTGTTTGATAGCAATGAGTTCAGTTATTCCTACAGTTTGATAGCAATGAATTCAGTTATTCCTACAGTTTGATAGCAATGAATTCGGATATTTCTACAGTTTGATATTAATGAATTCAGTTATTTCTACAGTTTGATAGCAGTAAATTCAGTTATTTCTATAGTTTGATAGCAGTGAGTTCAGTTATTCCTACAGTTTGATAGCAGTGGGTTCAGTTATTTCCACAATTTGATAGCAATGAACTCAGTTATTTCCACAGTTTGATAGCAATGAACTCAGTTATTTCCACAGTTTGATAGCAATGAACTCAGTTATTTCCACAGTTTGATAGCAATGAACTCAGTTATTTCCACAGTTTGATAGCAATGAACTCAGTTATTTCCACAGTTTGATAGCAATGAGTTCAATTATTTTTACAGTTTGATAGCAATGAGTTCAGTTATTTTTACAGTTTGATAGCAATGAGTTCAATTATTTTTACAGTTTGATAGCAATGAGTTCAGTTATTTTTACAGTTTGATAGCAATGAGTTCAATTATTTTTACAGTTTGATAGCAATGAGTTCAGTTATTTCCACAGTTTGATAGCAATGAGTTCAATTATTTTTACAGTTTGATAGCAATGAGTTCAGTTATTTTTACAGTTTGATAGCAATGAGTTCAATTATTTTTACAGTTTGATAGCAATGAGTTCAGTTATTTTTACAGTTTGATAGCAATGAGTTCAGTTATTTCCACAGTTTGATAGCAATGAGTTCAATTATTTTTACAGTTTGATAGCAATGAGTTCAGTTATTTTTACAGTTTGATAGCAATGAGTTCAATTATTTTTACAGTTTGATAGCAATGAGTTCAATTATTTTTACAGTTTGATAGCAATGAGTTCAATTATGTTTACAGTTTGATAGCAGTGAGTTCAATTATTTTTACAGTTTGATAGCAGTGAGTTCAGTTATTTTTACAGGTTGATGGCAGTAATGAAGGTTTGTCTGTGCATATATCCAGAACTCTGCTCACAGTGCTTTCAAAATTAAGGAAAGTTATAAAATTTTAAAACAGCTGATCTGTTGAAAAATATGTAACGAACAAAGCAGTCACAATCATTCTGCTGCATTAGTACAAGTAACTAGACAAGTGAAGGCAAAGTAAAACTAGAGGCACAATTTAATCCAGAAACACTTCGACTGTGACATTTGCCCACTTTTCATATGTGCACACACCTTCATGCATGAACGCAAGCACAAATGTGTGTGTGGGCACATAACATGCACACATACACACACCCGATCATGCACACACACCCATCAACTTAAATGTACATAATTCAGGGAGTAACAACGGAGCACTGACAGAAATGTGGTCAAATTCATTTAATATAATAGGTTTTTAAGTTGAGACTTGACACAGCTTCTCCCACTGCAAGTTTTAGGAGTGTGTGCATGTGTGAGTGTGTGGATGTGGGAGGGGCTGGGAGGTGGTGGTGGAGATGTGGAGGCAGGGCCATGAGGAAGGGGGAGGAGGGGAGCGCAGATATGCCTGCGTATGTGTGTGTGTGTTTGTGTGTGCACACAGGTGTGTATGCTGATTTTTATGTGCGTGGTTTATCTCGATTCTCTCCTGTTTTTATTTGAACATCAAATAATCAGTGTGGCCCAAAACACAAAACATATGTGAATATCTTAACATTTCTTGGCTGAGTTTAAAAGATGCTCTCATTTTGACAAACTTTGTGAGCAGACTCCGCTTTTTAGGAAACAGTTGCTTGAAGTAGCTGTTCAAACTGTTTGTTAGGCACACAAAACACTGAAATATGATTTAGAATACACTATTATGTTGGACAGCAGTAAGCTTTGACAAAACATGGTTTGCAAGAGGCCATAGCTCCCTGGCGGACGCTACTGTCATTGATTTGTGACAGAATTTTGCATTGACTGTCGTGTCATGTCACAAGTGTGCTACCACATGGAAGGACCTAGCGGACATTGGACCAGTGACTTCTGTTGCATGGTACAAACAACACAGGCTTTGATGTCAAAAATGTTTTCATGGCAGTTCTGAAATGATGGAGGTGGAGGGAGCCGAGGTGATGTGGGGCCGTTGTGTTGGCAGAAACAAAACACACCACACAGCGCAGGCTTCCAAGGCTGGTGCAGGATTGCTCCCAGCTGATTTCGTTCGGCAGTTAAGGACAGTACTTATCTGGGTTCCACGCGCACTTTCGGGTGTATCTTTTTCTCACTACACCACAAATTTGTCTGATGGAGACAGCAAAGCACTCATTGAATTTATAGCCCATCACCAAAGGAGGCTGTCGCACCCAGAGGATGATCAGAGGATGATTTGTCCCTTCTTGACTGTGAAAAGGTTGGGACTTGGGAACCCTGCGTGTGGTCACTGAGTACAGTCACCTGTCAGTAACTACTGTATAGTTTCAATGTCCTTTACACAGAAGGTCTGCACTAATTGAGGATCCTAATGTGTTTTTGTGATTTTTTTTAATGGGCACTAATGAAGAAAAAAATTCCAATGAACAACATTAATAATGTACGCAAACACCATACAAGGTTATAAAACATGCTCGACACCTCTTCTCAAATCGAAGGAACCTGTTTCCTTTCCTCAGTATTTTTGCTTTAAAAGGGCTAATTGGGATTTCTTTCGTTCAGCCATAACTGATAAACTAGATGCTGAAATCGTCTTCTGATCAGAAGATCCAGCGGAGTCCTTTACTAATGTTTTGTTATCATGTGCAAGAGATACCATCCCACTCACAAAACCACGTCCACAATTACCTGGTACACCATGGTTCAACCAGGATTGTAAGAATGCTTGCAACGTTCGCAAGAGGGCCCAATGTTTAGTCTTTCAGCATCCTGTGGCCCCGAATGTTCAATCTTATCAGAGGAAAAAAGCAAAGGCAAGGTTTGTTTGTAGAGGAAGTAGACGAGTGTCTTGGAGAAATTTCTGCTCTTCCTCACATCAAACATATCCAAGAAAAA
Source organism: Conus canariensis (assembly GCA_033310375.1). NCBI lineage: Eukaryota > Metazoa > Mollusca > Gastropoda > Neogastropoda > Conidae > Conus > Conus canariensis. The sequence continues at coordinate 31,110,465 of CM065718.1, forward strand.
TATCTGGAGAGTTGTTAAAAAAATTAGGGGCAAGAACAGCTGCCCCTTTAATCCACCATTTAAAACTTGATGATACACTCATCACTGATAAACAAGCTGTGGCTAACTTGCTAGCTTCCACCATAGAAACCAACTCTTCCTCTAGTCAAAAATCCACCACGTTTTTAAAGATCAAAACGCAAGCAGAAAAAAAGAAGCTTGACTTTTCCTCACCCAATCAAGAAGACTACAACTTGCCCTTTAATCTAAATGAACTGAAGTCTGCCTTGCAGGCGTGTCATGATTCTGCTCCTGGTCTTGATGAAATACATTATCAACTCTTAAAACACCTTCCTGACTCAGGTCTTAACATTCTGCTTCAAGTTTATAACCAGGTTTGGACGTCTGGGTCTTTCCCAGCTTCATGGAAAAGGGCCGTAATTGTTCCCATTCCGAAGCCAGGGAAGGATCATTCAAACCCAACCAACTATCGTCCAATAGCCTTAACAAGTTGTGTTTGTAAAGTGATGGAAAAAATGGTAAATGGTAGGCTCATGTGGAAATTGGAAACTGATGGGCTTTTAGCCATGGAACAGTGTAGTTTTAGAAAGCATCACTCTACCATGGACCATTTAATCAGATTGGAAACCACTATTCGAAACTCTTTTTTAGATAAAAAGCATGTTGTTGCCATTTTTTTCGACATAGAGAAGGCCTATGACACGACGTGGAAGTACGGAATCCTGTCAGACCTCCATCGGATGGGTTTCCGTGGCAATCTCCCAGTGTTCATAGAACAGTTTTTGGCAGACAGGTCCTTCCAGGTCCGTGTGGGGACAACATTGTCAGAAATTCATGAGCAGGAAATGGGTGTTCCACAGGGTAGTATCCTTTCCCCAGCCCTGTTTAGTATAAAAATAAATGAAATTGTAAACTCTGTCAACCAAGGTTCAGACTGCTCTCTTTTTGTTGATGATTTTGCCCTTCATGCATCTGGAAAGACATTTGCTGGTGTACAGCGCCAACTCCAGTTGTGTGTCTATAAAGTCCAACAGTGGGCAGTCGAAAATGGGTTCAAGTTTTCATCAGTTAAAACAGAGTGCATCCACTTTCACAATTTCAGACAACTTTTCCCACCACCAGAAATTTTCATAGATAAGGCTAAAATTCCTGCTGTCACAGAAGCCAAATTTCTGGGTGTTACCTTTGACCAAAAATTGAATTTTAAAGCCCATATTCAGAAGTTGAAAACATCGTGCCTCAAAGCCATGAATATCCTCCGTATAGTGGCTCATACGGATTGGGGTGCAGACAAACGCACACTTCTCCATCTTTACAGGGCATTAGTTCGATCCAAGTTGGACTACGGCAGCATCATTTACGGCGCCGCTAGAGCCTCGTATCTAATAGTCCTAGACCCAGTTCACCATCAGGGTCTTCGCCTCTGCCTTGGCGCTATTCGTACTACACCTGTTCATAGCCTATATGCTGAGGCAGGAAGTGTTCCCTCTCTCATAGAAGAGTAAAATCAGCTTTGAATTACTACACACAGCTTTTTTCAGAACCAAACAACCCTGCCTACGACTGTGTTATGAATCCTCATTTCCAAGAGAAATATGAAGGAAGTCCATCCAGTATTCCCCCTTTCGGTATTCGCATCCTTCCTTTTCTGGAGGAGGCGGATATTGATGTTGGGGTCATCTCTGACGTTTCCAAGTTTCCTCAACAACCTCCTTGGACGTTTTCGTCTCCAGAAATTAGGTTTGATTTAACCGTGCAGCGCAAACAGAACACGAGTTCCTTAATTTATAAACAATTATTTTTAGACATGTGTTCTAACCGTAAAGAACATGTTGGTATTTTTACTGATGGTTCAAAGTCTGAAGTTGGTGTAGGGTCCTCCGCATATGTTCCAGCTTCGGGAGAAAAAATGTCCAAACACATTCCCTCTGAAAGTACTATTTACACTGGGAACTTACTGCACTACTTTTGGAGTTGATCGGGCAGTCCCAGTCTAGGAAATTCCTTATTTGCACAGATTCTCTTTCGGCTTTAGAGGCTATAGGAGCAAGAAACATAAAACATCCGGCTCTTATCAAGTTTTTTACCATGTTTTCTTCATTAGTTTCAAGGGGTTTTGAGATTTTGTTGGCCTGGGTGCCAGGTCATGTGGGGATCAGAGGCAACGAAGAGGTGGATCGGCTTTCTAAAGAGGCTGTCCGTCTTCGTCCTTCTAAACTGCTTCTACCATCTTCAGATTTAAAAGGCAAAATAGCTTCGTATGTCAGTTCTTTATGGGAGGAGGAGTGGAGCCTCCAAGAAAACAATAAGCTTCATCAGATATGTCCAGATTTAAAGGAACATCTTCCCATGGCTGCTGGCGGTCGAAAGGGAGAAACAGTATTGTGTAGATTGAGGACGGGTCATGCCTATTTTACTCATTCGTTTTTATTGAAGGGAGAAGACCCGCCTTTCTGTGTTGCCTGTGATAGTCAGATATCTGTCCAACATATTCTTTTAGACTGCTGGGATTTATACGACATTAGAAGGAAACATTACACTGCAGATAATATGAAGATTCTTTTCCGTGGTGTTCCCCTGACAATATTTTTAACTTCCTAAAAGAAGTGAATTTCATTTAACCACAGCCAGCTACAGGATGCAGGAAGCACTGGAACACGTCGGAAGATGGGCCTCTGACTGGGGCGTAGAAGTCAATGCCACCAAGACAGTGGCCACAGTCTTCTCGCTGTCGCCACTGCGAGAAACCATCAGCCTGAAAATAAATGGAAGAGAGCTAAAACAAGAAGACAACCCAACATACCTAGGCATCAAGCTGGACAAGCGGCTTACTTGGAATCCGCACCTCAAGAACATTGAAAACGAAGCAGTCAGGAAGCTCGCCATCATGAAGAAGCTGGCCGGTACATCCTGGGGCGCAAACAGCAGCATCCTGCAGAAGGTGTATGTGGGTACCGTCAGACCAACCCTGGAGTATGGCAGTTCTGCATGGGCCACTGCATCCAAGACCAACACCAGTCACCTGAACAAAGTGCAGAATGCAGGATTGCGACTGATCACTGGTGGGATGAAGACTACCCCAATCCAAGCCATGGAGAAGCTTACTAGTCTACATTCCCTCGAAGACAGACGCGAGGAGAAGGTTTTCATCCACAGTGAAAAGTTACTGCGTATGCCTACCCACCCCATGCACACCGAGATGCAGAACCCCACCAAAAACAGGCTAAAGAGAACAAGTTTCAACCACCTGTCTAAGAGCCTGCATCGCAGCAATGAAGACCTGCTGCCTGTTTCACCAGCCGAAATGGAGATGCTTCCAAATTTTGAGGAACCAGACAATCACCTGGAAGATGTCGCAATCATCACCGAAGTTCCTGGCATTAAAAGAATGGACCGTCAAGCCCCTCAAGTAATGAAAGCTCTAGCACAGGAGATGATCACCAACCAATACAACCCCAGTGAGTGGACCCACGTCTTCACAGATGGATCCTCAGAAGGAGCAGTCAAGAATGGAGGAGCAGGGTTCTTCATCAGACACACCAATGGAAGATTGACACACAAGGCCTTCCCTACTGGAAAGATCTCCTCCAACTACAGAGCGGAGGCAATAGCACTGCTCCACACAGTGAGGATCTTTCTGGAACCAGCCAGCCCATCACAGAAGGTTGTCTTCTTCACAGACTGCCGATCTCTGCTGCAGGGACTTCAGAACACAAGAAATGAACAACATACGCAAGACATCAAGGCTGCCCTCCATGAACTCTCAAAACAGTCTGTCATTATGCTTCAGTGGATTCCGTCTCATTGTGGGATCATGGGCAACGAAAAAGCTGATGCTCTCTCCAAAGCAGGCAGCAAAATGGAGCAGTTCAGCCACCCCGTGACCTACAGGGAGGCCAAGACCATCATCCACAACCAGTTTCAGTCCCAGTGGAAGAGAAGGCTGGGTGCAGAGAGTGGTGCTGACCCGATCCACCAGCTCCAAAGGCACCAGCAGACAATCCTCTTCAGACTGAGGACCGGCCACTGCAGACTGCTGAGCCACCTTAACCGCCTGAAGATCACCTACACTGACCAGTGTCCATGCGGCACTGGACCCCAGACCCCTGAACATGTCCTCCTGCGCTGTCCTACTCACGCAGCTCTACAACACAAAACCTGGCCGGGGGGAGCGGAGTTACAGGCGCAGCTTTGGGGAGCCCGTTCTGACCTGGAGAAGACCGCGGGCTTCATCATGGCGGCCGGGTTAAAAGTCTGACGCATCCAGCTTCAATCGAACGCAGAAGAAGAAGAAGTGAATTTATTTCATCGTGTGTGAATTTGGTGTTGTTAGATTTTCTATACCCAGTATTGATCTTTGCAGATTACAGTTAGTGATTTCAGTGTGTTGGTTTTTAATCCTAGGATTGGTTCTTTTAATCTTTTTTTAATGGGTTGGGTAAGGTTTTGCTTTTAATCCTTTTTTAACATATATACGTGGTAGTTTGAAACGTGGTGACAGTCCTGAGATAACCTCTGCTGTTGACGGGACTATAATTTTAATCTTAATCTTAATCTTCTCAAATCCGTCAAATCATGATGTTTAGTAAAAGCAAATTACACTGATGAATTTCAGCATCACATTGTTCTGATCAGGCTCCAAGGTCGTGGATAACTTGCAAACTTTAAGGAATAAAAAAAACCACATTATGTATAATAAGCATTAGCTCATTAGTAATTTAATTTATGTGGCCCATTTCATTTGGCAGCTTGCATAATTCATCTCCATCAAGGACATGTAGTTCTCCATGTTATATTGACAGTACAGCTCCATCAAGGACATGTAGTTCTCCATTTTACATCGACAGTACAGCTCCATCAAGGACATGTAGTTCTCCATTTTACATCGACCGTACAGCTCCATCAAGGACATGTAGTTCTCCATTTTACATCGACAGTACATCTCCATCAAGGACATGTAGTTCTCCATTTTACATCGACAGTACAGCTCCATCAAGGACATGTAGTTCTCCATTTTACATCGACAGTACATCTCCATCAAGGACATGTAGTTCTCCATTTTACATCGACAGTACATCTCCATCAAGGACATGTAGTTCTCCATTTTACATCGACAGTACAGCTCCATCAAGGACATGTAGTTCTCCATTTTACATCGACAGTACAGCTCCATCAAGGACATGTAGTTCTCCATTTTACATCGACAGTACATCTCCATCAAGGACATGTAGTTCTCCATTTTACATCAACAGTACAGCTCCATCAAGGACATGTAGTTCTCCATTTTATATCGACAGTATAGCTCCATCAAGGACATGTAGTTCTCCATTTTACATCGACAGTACATTTCCATCAAGGACATGTAGTTCTCCATTTTACATCGACAGTACAGCTCCATCAAGGACATGTAGTTCTCCATTTTACATCGACAGTACAGCTCCATCAAGGACATGTAGTTCTCCATTTTACATCGACAGTACAGCTCCATCAAGGACATGTAGTTCTCCATTTTATATCGACAGTACAGCTCCATCAAGGACATGTAGTTCTCCATGTTATATCGACAGTACAGCTCCTTCAAAAGGATGTTTAGGTTAAGTTTTGTTTTCTTAACTCTACATTTATACATGTATGAACTATTTTCCCATTAGAATGATCAGACCTCACATAATCATCTGTTTTTGTTTTATTGTCATTGCCAAATGATATAAATTCCACATTAAGGAACAGACTTTCACAGTGTGAACAGTTCACTTTAAAAAAGAAAAACTTTTAAGGGCTTTCCAGAAAGTATGTGTATACTCACAATCCCTCAGGTAATAATTCATTAATTGATTGAATCTTAATGTTAATTGGCCATTGATCCTCTAATCCATCAAACTGTAATGTGTTGTCATTTAGAGCCCTCAGAGCCTTCTGTGCAGTGTTTTGCTCCCTTGATGACATTGTTTTGCAAACAGATATTCCATATTCCAAAGTCAGCACATGTACTTTTCATTGAGTATTTACAATAGTGATCAGTATCTCAATTCACAGTGAGATTTCTGTAAGTGTTGTGCAGCCAGTGTGTCCATGTACGTTTCGTTGACCATTTGTATTATGTACCAGTATCCCAGTTCACAGTGAGATTTCTGTATGTGTTGTGCAGCCAGTGTGTCCATATACATTTCATTGACTATTTTGCATTATTCATTAGTGCCACAATTCACAGTGAGATTTCTGTCTGTGTTGTGCAGCCAGTGTGTCCATATACATTTCATTGACTATTTGCATTATTCATCAGTGTCACAATTCACAGTGAGATGTCTGTGTGTGGTACAGCCAGTGTGTCCATGTACGTTTCATTGACCATTTGCATTATTCATCAGTGTCACAATTCACAGTGAGATGTCTGTGTGTGTTGCGCAGCCAGTGTGTCCATGTGACTTTCATTGACTATTTGCATTATTGATCAGTATCAGAGATGTCCCACCTGATTTGATTTTTTAATTTCTGAGGGAGATTAACGTTTTTCATCTGATCTAAGATTTTACGGAGGAAAGATTTTTAACAAAATTTCCCAGTGTGTGTTTTTTTAGGTGTGTTTTGAAAAGTTGTGTGAATGAGTTATTTATTTAAAAAAAAAAATTTTTTTTTTGTAATAATGACTTGTGAGTTGACTTCAACGCAGTGACAGCCCTGACATGGCCTTTTGTGGTTGGCTGGGCAATAAGCAGCATTACCTTGTCCTATGACGATTCACAGTGAGATGTCTGTGTGTTGTGCAGCCGGTGTGTCCATGTACTGACCACAGGAGAGGGACTCATTATCCAGAAGAACAGCAAGACACCGGATGGCCTCATGAATGTGTTTGCCACAAACCTGTTCGGTCATTACGTCTTGGTGGGTTCGTTTTCGTTGGCTTGATGGCTGCTTCGTTGATAAGTGCCGTCTGTATATCACTATATGGCAGTGAGTTCAGGGCTCTTTCAACACATCTGAAATCTTAACAACAGAAATTTCTTGTTGCTGTTGTTTTATCATTATGTACATGCTGATGAGACCGAGTTTAGTTTCCCCACTCTGCATCAGAATGCCAGAGTGAACAGGTAACACAAAAAAACAAAACAAAGAAAAATAGAAAGAATATTAAAGAAGGGGAGAAAAAGGAGGAGGCGGAGGTGTGTATACAAGTGTAAAGCACGGTATAGTATAGTACCACAACCAGACATTCCTACCATTAACGAACATATGTATTTGTTCCAGAAAATGGTAAATTTCAGCAGGGTGTTATGTACATACACACATGAATTCCATGTTCTGGGAAAGAAGCGAAACAGCTTTGAAAACATGAAGAGAAGAGAGAGCCAGAAAACATGAAAGGGAACAGATTTGAAAGCGGACAGATTGGGGGAGGAGGCGGGGAGGGAGGAAGATGGTTTTGAATCTCGGTCTCCATAGTTTCCTAGAGTCACTCAATCACTTTCACTTGTGAGTTTAAACCCAAACAAAATATTTGACCCATGTCCCAAACTATTCCAAAATTAGCTGAGAGCTTTCGGCATCATGCATTCAGAAGTGTAAATCAGTTGAGAAAGCTGATGCTGGTGAAAAGGAAAATATGAGATGATAGGACTGAGAGAAGAAGAACGCTACCATTTGATGCAAAGAAGATGGAAACGGTGTGACAATCGCAAATTATCAGAGAAGACTATTCAGATAGTTGGCCCGTTCTCTAGTCTGGAAAGAAAAGAGACTGATTCTGTTTCTGTTCAGGCTGACTTAGTAAATTTTCTACCAGTTATAGTTGGGTGCAGTGATTGCGGACGTCATGTGAAATCGGGCCAACACACAAGCTTTGATGGAAGAGGGAAGGAAACCAAGAAATTGAAGAAGATAACTGGACTTCTTGCAGAGGCAGATTTTAGGAGTGGGTGTTATAGGTCTCTGAAATCTGCGAGTCTGCCAGTACTATTTCCTTGATGTACCCACACACACACACACACACACACACACACACACACACACACACACACACACACACAGACAAACAGCCCACACACACACACACACACACACACACACACACACACACACACACACACACAGTGCAAGTGAAATGATCCTTTTATTGTTATAGTGTTGCAGTTAGTTTGCAGTATGTATGCATGCAATTTTTGTGCAAATGTTCTGAGTTTCTAAACAACTTTTTCTGCATCTGATTCTGGGATGAAATGGTTTCTAAAAAGCATGTTTGTGGAAAACAAGAATATGTTGTGTTTTTTTTTTTCTTGTGTACAAGGTGGGCAGTTCTTATGGCGGTGCCAGATAAATCAGAAATTTTCTAATTGTGATAAGTTTAGGAAAGAAAAGCAGATGATATTTTTTGTGTCAATGCTGTGTAGTGTGCTTCATTTATTTGGTAGATGATGACACATAGACATGTACACGTGCGCACACTCGTACATGCACACACACACAGAACACACACACACACACACACACACACACACACACACACACACACACACACACACACACACAGATACACATTTACACATATGCACATATGCCCACTCATAACCATGCATCAACATGTATGCTCAGATATCCTTATGCCTCCCCCTGTCTCTGTCTCTCTCTTGCTTTCATGAAAGAGCGTAAGTTGTCAGTGGCTCACTGAAAAGAAAAGAGAAAAATGATCAGCAGTTCTGCATTGCAGCTACGCGAGCTGGAACCACGCTTAGGTAGAGCAGGCACTGAGGATCCATCTCAGGTAATCTGGACTTCTTCCAGCAACGCCCAGCAGTGGAACTTCTCCTCCAAGGACATACAGCATGAACATGGGTGAGAGAATGCCTGCACCCAAAGAATGAAATTACAGGGGTGAAGCAGGTGTAGGTGTGTGTGTGTATGTGTATGAGAGATATGGAGCGGTGCATGCATTTCTTTGCATTTAATAATGATGATAATAATGTATGGATTTTATATAGCGCAATTCTTGGGATCAACTCATTGCGCTCAGCACACACTCAAACACTCGCACTAACATGTATTCAACACACACACACACACACACCACACACACACACACACACACACACACACACACCTACCGACACAGGCGCACTTATCAAGTTCATCGGTTCATGCATTGGACATCTTTCCATCTTGTATATGGGACTCCCCCTCCCCACCTGCACTTCCTCCCTCCTGTGTCTCTCTCTCTCTCTCTCTCTCTCTCTCTCTCTCTCTCTCTCTCTCTTTCTCTGTCACTCGTGAGTTGACTTCAACGCGGTAACAGCCCTGATATGGCCCTTTGCGGTCGGCTGGGCTGTAAGCAACATTACCTTACCTCTCTCTGTCTCTCTCTCTCTCTCTTTCTCTGTCTTCTCTCTGTTTCTTCTCTCTTCTCTCTCTTTCTCTCGGTTTGTCTGTTTCTCTCTCTCTCCCTCTCTCTCGCTCTCTTATTCCCTCCCTCCCTTTCTTTTTTCTTCTTCTGTCTATCCACTTCTGCATTAAGAAATAATTAAAACACATCCGAAAAGCTAATTTGTAAGGCAAATGCAGGTAATGGAAGTCCTCCATTTTTATGTTGACAGAGAGAGACGAGGAAAAAAAAAAAGATTGAGATTACAGTCATATTGCCAGATTGAGCTGTCTGTTCACTTGTGAATTTTTTCTCCTGGAAATGTTTTAGGAGTACATTCCGGGAGTCTTTGTTCCAGGGAAGAGCCGTACAGTTCATCCAAGTATGCCACAGATATGCTGAATGTGGCCCTCAATGAAAAATACAACAAGCAGGTAAACCAGTTCTCCTTCGCAATTCTTCTTGTTTGTTTCCTGCAACATGTTCATGATGTTTGCGTGTTTCATCTTCATGCGAGCGTTCCACACATGACTGTTACCATTCTGTTCTTCTCAGATTTCCCTGTATGTCCCAGAGCAGTCACACTGGTTTAGACTGTGAAGAATAGGTATAATAATTGTGAGCATCTAAAGAAAAAAATAATTCACAGTGTCACTAACAACAGGGTCTTCCATATTTAGGTTTCACATGGAAATCTGGGGAAGGTTGTAACATTGATCTTTTTTTTTTTCTTTTTTTTTCCTTTTTTTTAAAAACTGAGTTGTCAGTTCAGTCTGGCAAAGCTCAGAATCACAGTCACTAACTCACACACATATGTACATAAGTGTACATACTTTGACAAATGTTAAGGATGAAACAAAATTAGCTAAGATTATTTTGTTGAAGAAAAATGCTCATTGTAGGTTTTTTCCCATACCATTCTTGTAATCTCCCCCCCCCCCTTCCCCCCCCCCCCCCCCCCCCCAAAATTTAAAAAAAAAAAAAAAAAATCATGTTTGGAATGTTGGTTTGTCTGTAGACGTTACTGCATTCTGTTCATCTGATTTAGAACAAGATGGGTGTGAGGAGGTGGCTGGAAGGGGGAATGACGGGGGGTTGGGGTTGGGGAGTGGGTGCGTGGTTGAGTTGTAAGTTGGCCACACTTTTTCTTCTCTTTCATGTTTTTTTTTGTCTCATATGATTTGACCTTGTATTTCAGATAAGGGCCCTCTGAGTTACCACCAGGTTTGATCTTATAGCTGAACGGCAGTTCCCTGGCTTGAAGCGCCAGCACTAACATGTGCTACTTTAACCTTTTTAGGACATAAATGGGGACGCTATTGCAGCGTGAGTGAGTTTAGATCCAGGTGCTGGATTGTGTCAGTTCAACACAGTGTGTTGGATCTGAGGAATTTTGGCTCTCGGGGGGGTGAGGGTGGAGGTGGGGGTAGGGGGGTTTGAGGGAGGGAGGGGAATGGAGAGGGAGTGAGGTTGAGGCGTGACAACGGTATTGATGTGTGTGTTTCAGGGTGTGTACTCTCACAATGTGTGTGTTTCAGGTGTGTTACTCTCATAATGTGTGTGTTTCAGGGTGTGTGCTCTCACAATGTGTGTGTTTCAGGATGTGTGCTCTCACAATGTGTGTGTTTGAGGATGTGTACTCTCATAATGTGTGTGTTTCAGGGTGTGTACTCTCACAATGTGTGTGTTTGAGGATGTGTACTCACACAATGTGTGTGTTTGAGGATGTGTACTCTCACAATGTGTGTGTTTCAGGGTGTGTACTCTCACAATGTGTGTGTTTGAGGATGTGTACTCACACAATGTGTGTGTTTCAGGGTGTGTACTCTCACAATGTGTGTGTTTCAGGGTGTGTGCTCTCACAATGTGTGTGTTTGAGGATGTGTACTCACACAATGTGTGTGTTTCAGGGTGTGTACTCTCACAATGTGTGTGTGTTTGAGGATGTGTACTCACACAATGTGTGTGTTTCAGGGTGTGTACTCTCACAATGTGTGTGTTTCAGGGTGTGTGCTCTCACAATGTGTGTGTTTGAGGATGTGTACTCTCACAATGTGTGTGTTTCAGGGTGTGTGTGTACTCTCACAATGTATGTGTTTCAGGGTGTGTGTGTACTCTCACAATGTGTGTGTTTCAGGGTGTGTGTGTCTCTCATAATGTGTGTATTTCAGTGTGTGTACTCTCACGTGTGCATGTTTCAGGGTGTGTGCACTCTCACAATGTGTGTGTTTCAGGGTGTGTGTACTTTTGCAATGTGTGTGTTTCAGGATGTGCACTCTTGCAATGTGTGTGTTTCAGGGTGTGTGTACTGTCAAAATGTGTGTGTTTCTGGGTGTGTGTACTCTCAAAATGTGTGTGTTTCAGGGTGTGTACTCTCACAATGTGTGTGTTTGCGGATGTGTACTCTCACAATGTGTGTTTTTCAGGGTGTGTGTACTCTCAATGTGTGTGTTTCAGGGTGTGTGTACTCTCACAATTTGTGTTTCAGGGTGTGTGTGTGTGTACTCTCACAATGTGTGTGTTTCAGGGTGTGTGTGTACTCTCACAATGTGTTGTTTCAGGGTGTGTGTGTTCTCTCACAATGTGTGTGTTTCAGGGTGTGTGTGCTCTCACAATTTGTGTTTCAGGTGTGTGTGTTCTCTCACAATGTGTGTTTCAGGGTGTGTGTACTCTCACAATGTGTGTGTTTCAGGGTGTGTGTACTCTCACAGTGTGCATGTTTCAGGGTGTGTGTGTTCTCTCACAATGTGTGTATTTCAGGGTGTGTGTTACTCTCACAGCATGCATGTTTCAGGGTGTGTGTACTCTCACAGTGTGTGTGTGTTTCAGGGCGTGTACTCACATTCTACCTGTCCTGGTCTAGTGATGACCAACATGACTGATGGAATTCTGCCTGCCTGGTTTTGGTGGCTGGTGCTGCCGTTCATGCTTCTGGTCAGTGGTTTGACAAACTGCTGATCTGTTGAATTATGCTGCACAGTCACCCTCCCTCTGCCTGTCCTGTAGAATGCTAGGGTTAGGGAGGAACAAAAGGGTTTGTTGGGTCAGGGGGATGGGGTGGTGGGGTGGGGTGGCCAAGACACGGGCTGGAGTTTTGAAGGGGGTATCTTTTTTTGTTTGTTTTTGTTTTTTCCAGTTATGAATAGTTTCCTTGCTTTCAGGAAGGTTTTTTTTTAGGTGTTCCCCAAATTTAGTTGCTGGTTATGTTTCTACCTTCTTGTTTTCTCCCTCTGAGTATATGTGTGTGTGTTTGTTGTGTGTGTGTGTGTGTGTGTGTGTGTGTGTGCGAGTGCGTGTGCATGCATGTGTGTGTGTGTGGTGCGTGTGTGTGTGTGTGTGTGTGTGTGTGTGTGTGGCTTTGGTTCTTTTTTTGTTTGTTTGTTTGTTTAGCAATTAGGGTGTTTTCTTTATTTAAAAAAAAAAAAAGAATTATTGCAGTTGCATTATTGATTAAAAAAAAAAAGCATGAATAATTTTTTTTTTCTGGATATAGGGGAAGCTGAAGTGGAAGATCACTGTTTCTACTTTTGCTTGGAAATGCATGTATTTGCTTTGGGGAGTTTCAGGTGTGGTAACATATGTTAAACACTGTATGGTATTATATAATTCATCATTACAACAGGTTTTTATTTTTAATGAAGATAAACCTCCGTAACTATCCCAGGTACAACGCACGTGTAACAGTAATACTGCGTACTGCTAGATCGAAAAACTCGATCGGTGTGTCTAATACGAGGGCGATGAAGGAGGCAGGGCAAAGACTCTCGATCTACCTTGTAATAATGATACCTGGGGTAGTAATAAATGTGCACACATTGGTAGATCAAGAGATCGTAGAGACACCCGATCTACCAGTAGTAATGATAAATGAGGAACCATAAATGTTACTAATGGTGTACTAATAAGTGTGCACAAGTTGGTAGATTAAGAGATCGTAAGACACTCAAACTACCTGTAATAACGATAAATAAGGTCAAAATTTCCTGGGGAGCCGCATACTGCAGCAAGGTTAGCGCTCTGTCAGGCCAATATGCGGAGCCAATCAGTGTAAGACAGTCCAAGATGGATGATCATTGACCGGAAGAGACCATGTGCTGATGAGTGACTCGCCTGGGCCGTGCAAGTAAGATACTCTTGTCCTTGTTCTCGCAGTACTAATCTGTGCCCTTTGTAGTGAAGAGATCGTAGACTGATCTACTTGATTTATACAAATAATGTGCAGTTGGCAGTCACTAGATCGTAGTACTTGTTCCTGTGTAGGATCATAGAGTGAGCCAATTTATAAAAAATTTCTCTGGAAACCGTACCGGCAGCGTATTGTGATTGAAAAATTGCTCATCTTACATATGGAGGACGCCGCCGACAGTGTAAATCCAGATCGTCGCATTACCGTGAGGGTTCGTCGTCCGAAAGAGGCAATGGGTCAACAAATTGGTTGCTGTTCATAGTTAAGGAGGCCGAAAACTCACCCTGAAGGGTTTAGGATAACGCTGTTATGGTAAGAGTGCGGAGACACGATCTGTCTTATTCTTAAAACCGATTTTTGAAGAGATTGGTCAAATACCATACCGTACTCACCGAGACACAGGTGTGCGAGAACGGGTATTCGAGTTCCAGTCGAACAGGCGACGAACTGGACGACACCACGGTCGGCCGATGCGAGAATAATGATTGTCCTCGAGCGGACCGACGATTGTTCATCTTGCGGGAGGGAATTACCAGGATGCTCGTATAACAAGTCGCCAATCATGGTGGATAAGGAAAAGCGCGGTGGCGAGACTCGCGTTGCTACAGGGTTACGCTTCATTACCCGGAGAACCCGAATGGAGAACATGGAGTACAGAGAATCCGTTCAACCGCATGAACGTAGGTCATGAATAAGACAGAGCGCATCCTGCCTCCGCGGAAGGACGCCTGTCTTTCCGTGCCACAACAACAAAAAAGGAAGACACAAGCGACTCTCAACTGAATTAGGCAAGCAGACAAAAAATGTCCTTTAGGAGCCTGACTGACAAAGTTAAGGGCAAACTCCCCTCAAGGTGTGGCTCCAGAAGGTCTATACAGCAGCAAAGCTCCCTCAGAGGCCTCCTGGATCATGCTAATGAGTATGCCAACAGGATATATACCCTCCCCACTTTTCTGCATCGTAGTTTTGTGTATAAATTAGACTTTTTGTGAAGGTAGGATTTTTTTTGCGTAAAAGTGATTCAAAGAAAGAAATCTTTGCTTTTGTGTAAAAGCTTGTGTCTAACAGTAGTGGTGACGGATGGGTATGGGAATTAAACAAAAGTTATGTTGATGGTCACGTTATTTTTTTTCTGAAAAGTTGATTGAAAAAACAATCAGTGTTTGTGTGTGTCCACGTGCACGGAGTTATGAAAGCCACACCTGACTCTCCAGGAGCGCTTTTCGGATTTTTGTCCGCACAGCTTTATTTGGTGTTCCCCCAGAGCAGCACACTTTTGTCCATGGGGCGGTGGGCGCATGGGCGGACCGTCCATGCCACAATAACGTGACAACACCGGATCGCGTTCATTGTCTAGGGGTATTGGACGTTGGGGAACCGACCTTTTCGGATCCCCATTTGGGCAACGTCCGCGGTCCCGCTCCTCCGGGGGGAGGATCTACCAGCGGGACCAAGGGTAACCTGACATATTCCTCCAGGGGGAGGAACACGGGACCGCATCCTGACCAATCCGCACTTTCGCGGGTTGGGGGCTCGACTTCCGCATCCTCCTCCATACCATTATGGCCCTCCCAGGCCCATTCCAAGGACGTGTATGGTACAGTGCACGGACCTGGACGGGGACGACAGGCCACGGCCTCTCAAGACCCCCCCAACAGTGATTCAGGTTACCCGGGTCCCCGGGGATTTTCTGCCTACACCCCAGGGCCGCCACAGCCCGTTTACCTCCCCGGGGACCGGTGGCTCTATGCCCCCGAGAGAGACCAGTGGCTTAACGCCAACACCCAGTACGACCAGCTATATGGTCGAATGTGGCACCCGGCCTCACTTGCCTGGGTCGACCTTGGTCTTCCTCCTCGGGAGCTGTCCGATCGGCAGGACGATGTCCCGGCCGCCGATTATAGGGCCACCGGGGACTCACTACAGGCACCCCTCGACTTACCTCCTGATGACGGGTGCTATGAACCCTCTCAGGACCAGTACCTCCCTGAGGCGGACGATGAGGAAGAACTAGCCTCCACCTCATTGTACGATGTCCGCACGATAGAACGGTGGCGACCAGACCTCGTTAGGAGGGAGGCCGCACCCGCTGAAGAAGTTCTCTCCCTCTCCCATTTCGCCGGTCCCCCCCCGGCCCAGAGATCTAGACCAAAGATCGTTGCCCCCCAATCCCTCGCCTCAATTTGGGAAGGCCCAGCAACTCGCGCCAGGGGGGCGCACGCCATCCCTCCACCAGGACAGGGACCCCTCTCGGCCCCACATGCAGCCCAGGTCGGTTTCCTCCTCGGGGACCGCAAGAACCCCTCAGTCGCCTCCTTGTTTACGGACAATCCCGTGACCAGGGAGATGGGCATTTCCCAGTCGGACCGTCGGTTGATCCCCCACCTGCCCCCCCCTACTTCCGGCACCATCTCATTTAAGAACCTGAAGGAATGGGACCGAGTAGCCAGGATGGGCATCCTCCACACCACGGCGGGACACACCTACTTGGGCATGCTCCTTCAGCGAGCGGAGGCTCTATGGCCGGAGGATGATGGTGCCATCCCAGTACCGGGGGACTCGGGCTCTGAGGAGCACCAAGAGCCTGACCCTCGCTTGTTCAGCGATCCTTTCATGCGACACTTAGTTAACAGGATTTCGCATCACCTTTCGGCTGCGGCGGACAGCGCAGCCAGAAGCCACTTCAACTGCTTGTTGGTCGCGAGAGATGCCGTGCTGGCGCGGACCTCTCTCTCCCCGACGCTTAAGGCAGCCCTGCGATGCATCCCGGGCCAGGACCAATCGCTCTTTGGCGACTACTCGGCTGACGTCATAGCCCAAGCAGTTGAGGAACGCAAGCAGGCTGTGTCCTTTGCGCCCAGGCCACCGCCACGCCCTGCTAGACCCCCACTTCGTTCCTTCCCCAGGCACAGACCCTATCCCAGGCAATCGCCTTCCCGCACCGCACGGCCCGCCAAGCGACCTAATCTTCTCCCAAGGCCTAAGCCAAAACCCCATCAGCAAAATTTTCGGTTCGGCCAACAGTCACGCTCCCGGAGCTGACTAGGGAGACAGCCCGAGGTGGACTTAGATCAGTAGCACCCCCCCTCGCCCTATCCCCCTCCCACCAAACCCAGACCCTCGCCCCCCCGGGCGGGCAGCCTCTCCCGGCATGCCCACCAGTGGAGACGTATGCGCCTCAACCCCTGGATAGTGGCGGTGCTACAGGAAGGGTTTCGCCTTCCTTGGGCCCACGAGCGTCCCCCCCTCATGCTATCTCCCCCTCCCTCCCCCAACGAACCCTCCCCCGCCAAAGCAGAAGCTCTTCGCACGGAAGTCCAAGAGCTCCTCAAGAAAGGGGCCATCGCGGAGGTTTCCGACCCAAACCCCGGCTTCTACTCTCACCTCTTTGTGATCCCAAAAGCCTCGGGAGGATGGAGGCCCATTCTAGATCTTTCGCCCCTCAACAAGTTCCTCAGGCCCACCAAGTTCAAGATGGAGACCCCCACCCAGATCCGAGACTCCATCCATCATCTCGACTGGGCCACATCCATAGACCTGAAGGACGCCTACTTTCAGATCCTGATTCACCCGGTCCACAGACGATTCCTACGGTTCGTCTGGCAGGGCCGAGTGTTCCAGTTCAGGGCCCTCCCTTTCGGCCTATCACTGGCACCCTTCCTCTTCACGAAGGTTGTCAAGGAGATGGCCTCCCTAGCCAGGCAGGAAGACATCCGCCTCCTAGTGTATCTGGACGACTGGCTCATCTTGGCCCCCTCCCGGGCCAGTGCCAAGCCCACACCACCCGCCTCCTGAGTCTGTGCTCCACACTGGGGTTTGTCACAAACCCCAACAAGTGCGAACTCACTCCCAGCCAGAGGTTCTCCTTCCTGGGAATGAGTTTCGACACAATCTCCATGATAGTCTCCCCGACCCCGGAGAGGTCTGCACGCATAGTGGACCTCATCTCCCGCCTGTCACAGACACCCCACACCTCGGCCAGAACCCTGTCCTCCCTCCTAGGAATGATGGAGTCCCTGTCTCCCCTCATTCCCCTGGGGCGGGTCCCCAAACGCCAACTTCAGAGGGAGTTCCGCCGACGTTGGTCACAGACCTCCGACCGCTGGGACCAGGTCATTCCCCTGGACACTGGTTCATTTCGGCGACGGAGGAGTGGCTCACTCCAACCACTCTCTCCACCGGGGTCCCCATCTCCCTCCCAACCCAACCACTGGAACTTTATACAGACGCCTCCAACTTGGGCTGGGGGGCCCACGTGGAGGAGAGTCACGCCTCGGGGGAGTGGGACTCACAAACTGCACGCCTCCACATCAACATCTTGGAGCTGGAAGCGGTCAGGCTAGCCCTTCTCCAATTCCAACACAAGGTCGCGCACCGACTTGTTCTCCTCCTCACGGACAATACGTCGGTAGCTTGCTATGTCAACAAAGGGGGAGGGGCCCGCTCCATAGGCCTCTCTCTCAGGACAGAGGCCCTCCTTCGCTGGTGTCACGCGCGGGGAATCACCCTCCGCGCGAGACACATAGCAGGGAAACGCAACATCCTGGCGGATTCCCTCAGCAGGTCGAAGTCTCTCCTCCACACGGAGTGGACCCTCAACAGACATACCCTGTCGGGGGTATGGGAGCATTGGTTTGTGCCCATGATCGACCTGTTTGCCACCAGGTTCAACCATCGCCTGCCCCTGTACGTCTCCCCCGTTCCAGATCCCCAGGCGTATGCAGTCGACGCACTATCCCTCCCCTGGACGGGCCTACTGGCATATGCCTTTCCCCCCTTCCCCATCCTACACAAGGTGATCAGGAAGGCGAGGCTGGAAAGACCCAGGCTGATCCTCGTAACGCCATGGTGGCCGACCCAGTCTTGGTTCCCGGACCTCAAGTCCCTCACCCACGTTCCCCCCCTCCGGCTCAGCCCTCGCTGGGACATGCTGAGACAACCCCGGTCAGGTCTTCCTCACTCCAATCCCAACATGCTTCGCCTACACGCGTGGCTTCTATGCCAGCCCAACTGCGAACATCTGCAGCTACCCCCCACTCGGACAGACCCCAGTCCGTCCTAGACACACTAGCCGGGGCAGGGCCTCTCAGGGATTACGGGACTTAACCTCGGCATCTCGCAGAGCCAGCACCGAGTCCCTCTACAACTACCGTTGGGAGAGATGGATAGCCTGGTGCTCAGATAACTCTGTTCCCCATGACTGCCCCTCCAACATCCAAATAGGAAATTTCCTCTCCCACCTATCCTCTTCCCTTAAGCTGTCGGCTAGCTCCATTCGGGGCTACAGATCAGCTATCTGCACCACCATTCGTCAACTCGGGGGCCCTTCTTTTGACAATGACTTTCTGCTCAGAGAGGTGTCTAGAGGAGTTGCTCTACGGGAAGCCCAGTCCCCTAGGCGCATCCCCCTCTGGGACCTTTTTACGGTCCTCGATGCCTCAGAAAACCCCCTTTTGAACCCCTTGCTTCTATTCCTTTTGACCTCCTCTCCCTTAAGACCACCTTTCTCCTCGCCCTGGCCTCGGCCAGAAGACGAAGTGAGATTCACGCCCTCAGCGGTGACCCCAGAGATATCGCCTTCCACAGGGACGGCTCAGTCTCTCTCAAGTTCCTTCCGGAGTTCTTGGCAAAGAATCAAGAACCGGGCACCCCCTCTCCCTTCCTCGTCATCCGTTCCCTGACGGACATCTTGGGAAAGGGAGAAAAAGATGGAGACATGGACCTTTGCCCCTCCAGGTGTCTCAGGTACTACTGGGAACGCACACGCCCCAGGCGCTCCTCCCGAGACGACTCCTTATCTCCCTCAACCCCAACAATACTAGAGATATCTCGGCGGGAACTATCTCCAGGTGGCTCTCCAAGACGGTGAGATCTACCTACGCTCAGGCGTACAAGGATCTCCCTGTCCTATCACCCAGGGCCCACGAGGTCAGAGCACTGGCCACTTCCACAGCGTTCCAGTACTCTGTCCCCGTGCGCCACCTGCTGGAGGCAGCCTACTGGCGTTCGGAAAATCCCTTCATTAATTTTTACCTGAGGGATATCCGCATGACCAGAGCTGATGGGTCTAAGGGGATTTCCTTTGTGGCGGCCAATGCAGCCATATCGGTCAACCCCAAGAACCACTAGGGCGCTCGCCCTCCTCCGATTCCTTTAAATTCTGCTATGGTCTGACATGGTAAAGTATATGACGCCAAAATGGGGAGTTTGTGTTATACTCCCTGTTTGGCTAGTATACTTACCATGTCAGACTCTAATTCCCTCCCTACCTTCCCCTCTGGCGCCAAGGTTCTCGGGGTTACCATACACCAGGCCTCGCTGAATGACGTATAGGAAGTTGACACTGGCTTCTTCCGGGGCCGGAAGTGGGGGACATCACGTGACTGTCTTATGACTGCATTGGCCACGGAAAAAATTCGGCCTGACAGAGCTGGCTAACTGCCGTTGAATGCTATGGTCTGACATGGTAAGTATACTAGCCAAACAGGGAGTATAACACAAACTCCCCATAAGGTACATGAAAATGTGCCTGGGAAGCCGCATACTGCCAGACAAGGTGCGTGCGGTCAGGCAATATGGCGGACACGCCAACAGGTGTGGCACAATCCAAGATGGCAGATCGATTGACCGGGAAGAGATCGATTGCTGAGAGTGACGCGCAATGGCGTGCGAGAGTAAAATACCTCTGGTGTACCTTGTAATAATGCTAAGGAGGTACTAATCAATGTGCACCAGTTGGTAGATGAAGAGATCGTAAAGACCATCGATCTACCTGTGATAAATTAGGTACAAATAAATGTGCACCAGTAGGCAGATCAAGAGATCGTACAGTCACTTGATCTACCTGTGGTAAGGATACATAGAGTGCCACATTGGGTACAAATAAATGTGGCCTGGGGAAATCCCCGTACCGGCAAGCATGTGCGACCGAAAATGGGCTCCATGCGGTGAGGCAATATGGAGGGGACGCCGACCGCAGTGGAAAATCCAAGATGGCGGGTCGATTGACCGTTGAGGGTTCGGTCGTCGAAAGAGAAGCAATGGGCGCGAGAGCAAAATGGACTAATGCGCTGAAGATATACGAGGAGGCCGAAAGGCGACTCAGTGGAGGGAAATTTAGGATAACAAATGCTTGTTATTGGCTTAAATGAGTGACGGGAGATCGAAAGGCGAACTCTTCTTCTTCTTCTTTCTTGAAACACCCGCCATCCTATTTTGATGGTAGCGATGTGGGTACAAACCCGATCGACCGTACTAGACGAGCGATCGAAGAAGACGATCAGGAGTAGTGATACAAGGAAAAGAAGGCGATAATAATAGACGAGTAAAACCTCCATAGCAGTGAACAGGGACGACGAACGAGGACGACCACGCCGGGGTCGGCCGGAATGGCGAGAATAAGATGGCGGCTCGAGCGACCGACGAAGATAGATCGTCGAAGGGAATTACCAAGATGGCTAGCGAGGATAAACAAAGCGCCGAGATCAATGGAAATCGGAGGATAAGGGGAAGAGAATAATGAGAGAGTGGGGAACGCGTTGCTACAAGGGTGACGCGTTCCCATACCCGGCGAGTAAGGGCCGAATGGAGAACAATGGAGTGAAGAGAAATCGTGAGCCGTCATGCCGTAGAGCATGAATAAAATGAAACAAAGCGCCATCCATAAGCCTCACGCGGCAAAGGTACCCATGGTCTAACGTAAGCCACAACAGAACAAGTAAAGAAGGCAAGCACACAAGCAATCTCTACAAAAACAGAAGTATAGGCGAGACAGAGCAAAAAACCTGTCCTTGTTAGGCAGGAGGCCGAGGTTGACTGAGGAACAGGAAGTTTACACCGGCTTCTTCCCTGGCAGAAGTAGTGTGGGCGTCACGTGATGGTCTTATTACAGCATTAGCCACAAAAAATCTCGGCCTGGCAGAGCTGACTAACTGCCGTGGAATGCTATGGTCTGACATGGTAAGTATGTGACGTCAAACAGGGAGTATAATACAAACTCCCCATTTTTCTGTATGTAAAAGTTTTTTTGTGTATAAGTTAGCTTTTTTTGTGTAAGAGTTAGGATTTTTGTTTGCGTAAAAGTTAGATTTAAAAGAAAGTAAAAGTCATTTTTTTGTGTAAAAGTTTTTGTGTCTAAAAGTTAGTTTTGTGTGTAGAAATGAGGTTTTTTTTGTGTAAAAGTTAGATTTAAAAAAAAGTTAGTTGTTGTGTGTGTCAAAGTTAGGTTTTTTTTTCTGTAAAAGTTAGATTGAAAAAAAAAAGTCAGTGTTTGTGTGTGTGTGTGACAGTGAGTTTTTTTTATATGAAAGTCAGACTGCTCTCCCAGGTCAGCGCTACTTTTTTGTTGTTGTTCTGTCTGCACAGATTTTTATTGACAGTGAATTTCCCCACAGAATTTTGCCAAAGACAACAACTTTTGTCACAGGGGGTGGGGATGGGGGGATGTCTTATGCCACACAATAAAAGCGTGACGAACACGTGACTGCGTTTATTGTCTGATTTGAAAAAGATCTTTAAAAGTTTTTGTAATAAATCCACCAAACATGAACAAACGAATCACAAGACAAAACTTGTTGCATTTCTTTTTTTTCTGTTGCATTTAAACAGTGAAAGTTTGATGTGGTTTTGCGACTTGGCTAGGTGTTATGTTAGCATTCATCTTGTCGCCTCCACCAGAGAGCTTTTTGCTGCCTCCCGCGTCCGTTGATTTGAATGTTTGTTTGTCTTATAACACAGCTGCGCAACAAGTACCGAACAAATTGGAAGAAAACTCGATGGAAAGATGGAATGTGGCGCTAGAACAGATCCATGAAATGTTGGTGCAGATCTGGGGTGAAAGGCAGATCAAGGAATTTTTTAAGAGGACTTGACAACTTTGGTGGAGATGTGTGGTCTCCCAAGAGCCCTCCTAGTTTGGAAATGGTTTCAGGTCTGACATGGCCTTGTGCAGCTGGAATATGAAAAACAGAAGAGAAAAATGAAGAAAAGAGTTGGTGTATGTGCTTGCCGAACTTTTGAACGGTTGATAGGAAGGTTGGTTGGTTAGTTTGGTTATGCTCCAGATGTTGGGCTTCTGATTCTTGAGTTCTGGTTGTAGTTTTAGAGTCTACTTGCTTAAACTTCATTGATTGTTTTTGTAATGTGGTTCGTGTCATTGTGATGCAGCTAACTTACATGATAGGATGGTGCAAGTGGCTCCTTTTTTTTTTAAGTGTTGACAGCTTTTTGTGTTTGTCAGTCTGTAAATTCTACTTTCAATGTAGAGCCAGTGTTTCATATCTGCCTCAGAGCAAGGTATATGTATATCCTTTTCTTTAAAACTAGCGGGTAATTGTGTCTCTTCGAAGAATTTTCAGAAGTAAAGATTAGATTGGAACAAGTGGCTTGGCTTTGACATCATGGACACTTTCATTTACAAATAAGTGTGTCTTTGACAAAGGTTGGGGGCTGCTCAAAGGGAGGGCATTCTCATGGAACTGGACAAAGTCATTTGATGCAAAGGAGCCGAGGCCAAACTGTCCATGAATGACACATTAACTGATAATTTTGTGGTTAGCAGGAGAAAAAAAAATCAAGACTTCTGCGTCTGATGGAGTTGATGAAAATGTGTTCATAATGCTTACCTCCACAATGTATAACGGTACGTGATGAGACCTGTGAGATTTAACTGTGTACTTGTTCATTTCCTTTCAGTTATGTTCTCTTTGTAGTTTTTAATTTCATGGATGCTGTACCCCCAGTTCTATATGATCTAAAACAGAGTGGACCGTGAGATGGATATTTAAACATATTTTGTATCTGGTTATCCTTGGTTTTTTAATGAGTGTGTGTGTGTGTGTGTGTGTGTGTGTGTGTGTGTGTCTGTGGTGTGTGTGTGTGTGTGTGTGTGTGTGTGTGTGTGTGTGTGTGTGTGTGTGTGTGGTGTCTGTGGTCTGTGGTGTGTGTGTGTGTGTGTGTGTGTGTGTGTGTGTGTTGTGTCTGTGGTCTGTGGTGTGTGTGTGTGTGTGTTTGTGGTGTGTGTGAGTGTGTGTGTGTATGTGTGTGTTTGTTGATGTTCTTGTGTGCTTTGGATATGCTAAACTGAATGGTACTATGTTCATATTTATGACAGATGAGAATCTTGGTGCCCAGTTTGACAAATTCTCCGAGAAATGGAGCTACTGCTTTGGTAAGAATCCCTGATATCATTTGTCTGCCTTCTGTGCCTGTCTTTCATTCTCTCTGTAGGTCACACATGCATGAACACATGCACACACGCACACACACATACACACACACACACACACACTCACACACACACACGCACACGCACATGCATACACACACAACACACACACACACACACACACACATACACACACACACACACACACATTTTCAGATATGTTTATTGTTCAACATTGTTCAACATATGTTTATAAATACTGATAAATGGGAATTTTCTTCAAACTTATCTGTTCAAACAAATGCCTTACATCCACAGTTCCCATAAAAAATAAGATTGGAAAGCGGGGAGCTAACTCTACCTAATACCAGAATGTCCGCTCAAGTGGAGAATACTAGACACCTTTTCCTTTTGGCTTCATCACTTCAGTCTCCAGCTCAGCAGAATGCCCTGCCGTCTGCCAAATGTACTCAGAGCCCTTTTTCTTATTGTTCTTCTCGGATTTTTTTGTTGTGTCGAAAGATTTGTTTAACCCTCCACTCATGGGAAATTTGTTGGTTGCGCCAGTTGCACTTCTTTCACACTTTTTCGCTTGTGGGAGGGTTGGTTCGGCTCAATGTGGCGTTTTCAATTGTCAGTCACAGTTCACGTTCCAACCAACATGACAGTCTGCCGGTTTTGGCAAGAGCTGTGCCCCGCACCCTCTGCTGCACCATTGCTTTTGAGGTGAAGAGGTCAGAGCATGAAATACAGCCTTCAATTCCAGAATGTTCATGTGAAAGTTGCTTCCTGGGAGACCAAGTTCTGTTGCTCTCCAGGTACTGAGGAAGGAGATATGCACCTTTGCCTGCTTTGCTGGCATCAGAACAGACTTTGAGCAACAACTGAGGAATGAGAATTGGATTTAGACTGAGCAACAACTGAGGAAGGAGAATTGGGCTCAAACTGTGCAACAACTGAGGAAGGAGAATTGGGCACAGACTTTGTGCAACAACTGAGGAAGCAGAATTGGGCTCAAACTGTGCAACAACTGAGGAAGGAGAATTGGGCACAGACTTTGTGCAACAACTGAGGAAGGAGAATTGGGCTCAGACTTTGTGCAACAACTGAGGAAGGAGAATTGGGCACAGAGGAAGGAGGAGAGGACTAAAGCCACTCAAGATGCAGCCAGTGTTTGAAGGCAGCCAGAAATTCCAAAGACACAGGAAGGGGAACATGCCAGTCAGTTGACAACGGGTTCCAGGCGTTGCTCAGAAGCTACTGGAGAGAGTGAAGATGGAGACGGCTGAAGTGGATCGGCTCTGTCTGCTGATAGATCGAAGCCAAATCATAGTCTGAGGGTCCATTGCCCCCCCCCCCCCCCTCCCCTCCCCTCCAAAAAAGCCTGAAAAATGGTGAGAGCAAAAGGCATGTTCCTTTGCCATGGAAAAAGAGGAAACTAAGGTATCTGCTCAAATTCAAATATGATGTATATGCATCAAGGGCGACCACTCTGGAGTCCAATCAAGTACAAGAGGTATGGTTAGCTCCTTGCTCTCCTGATATAAATTTGATGAGGATCCTGATTTGATGGCGACTTTTTGAGCAGACCAGGAGGGAGGCATTTACTTGGACAGTTTAGTATAAGTAAAATACATAACACAACCAAAGTGCATGTCATGTTTTTTTTCTGTCTCATAAATACATATCCTGTCAAACATGGAATAATTTTCAGAATGTACAGGGTGAGACAGATGAAAAATGCCCAAAGGAAAATCAAGCACACACACACACGCATGCACGTTACAAACTGTGTAGAAAGGGGGCACAGTTCTCATTTGTAGAGGAGGTGGATTAACTGCGCAGGGTTTACACCCCTTCATAGTACCCTGTTTTAACTGTGGCAGGTCTGGCTGTCCCATCAACGTCCCGAAGGCCTGGATCCTGGTGTCAAATTTTGCTCACTATGCAGCGTCAGTGGGAGACCTTACGTCAACACTGAAAAGGTGGGACATACACACACATGTGTCATCACTTTGTTTGTTTGTTTTTCTGTCACGTCTTCTGTGCCGTTCCAGTGGTGTAACCTCCCACGCTGCTCGTTCAGACTTCCTGTCCACTGTACCGCTCTGGTTTGTCCCCCAGCAGCCCTGGCACAGCAAGCCACAGGCAGACTGAAGGTCAGATCATGAGACAACCCTCCAGAGGAGACGCTGCACTACTGCCAAGTCACGTCACAGGTGTTCAGTGGTGCCTGCCCTGACACCTGCTGTTAAGGTCCATCCTGGCGACCGTCATTGCTTAGTTTTTAAAGTGAGGTGACTGCAGGCGGAAAATGAAAACAAATTCTGAAAGGAATTTTAAGTAACTCTGCCGGTTAACATGTACAAATTACAAGATGCATGATGTGTTTCGACCTCATAAGGTCTTCTTCAGGCAAGATAAACAACACCTAGGACAGTGAACATGTAGAACGAGCGATCACTTATCTTCTCGAATTTTGTGCAGGATGGGCATTGCATCTTGGCTGAAGAAGACCTACAAGGTTGAAACCTGCAGTGTTTTGTCTTGTAATTTGTTTGTCCATGTTAAATAGCAGAATTACTTATATTTCATTTTAAGATTTGTAACAATTGCTGAGTTGTGGAGCCATTGTGAGTGAGAGTCCCCATCTGGAGGACACCACACTGTTGGTTCAGTGAAGTTCCCAGAACTTGCCGACATTGTTATCTTTGACACGAACTCACCACAGGCAAAGGCATGGAGAGCAAATTGAAATTGAAGTCGCCTTGAGAGCAAGGCATGGAGGTCCACAGAATTTAATTTTGAGAAGATGAAGATAATAAAGGTGCTATAGAGTTTCCTTCTGGTTCGAAACAGCCTGACTTTCCTTTCCTAATATATCTCGGCATCAGCCAGGCCCTTGAGATACAGACACCTGCAGTGTTGTTTAGGAAATTTGAGCATCACTCTTTGAGATGCATCTATTAAGTGGATGAATCTTGACTATGCGCTTCCAGTGTATTTCTGTTGAGCGCATAGTGAGCTCAGCTTTTGGTAGGAGCCAGTTATGGGCCAGAAAATTCCACAAAGAGAAATATCTTTGATGGGAATCAAATTTATGGCCTTCCAGCTTGGAACCCAGAACCTTAACCACAGCAACACAGCAACTGGTATGAACTACTATGTTAGTCAGCATGATGAGAGATGTGTTTGATCAAGCTGAATCCCAGGTTGGAGAAGATGTTCTCTTCAGAGCCTCAACATCTGTGCAGATCTCAAATCCTTCCAATCAGTGAGACTTTATTATGGGAAAAAAAAAACCGACTGGAAAAACTTGCCTGCATTTTAAATCCTATTCTGTTCTTTGTGGAAGAGTAAGCTATTGTATGGTCGGTGGGAAGGATAACATCTCCACAGAAAAAAAAAGGGAAAACATGCTCACTGGTAGTGTGTACAGACATAATCCCGAAAGAGGGAATGAGGTTGCCTCCGTGGAAAGATTTAAAATGTTTGCATATCCAGTCTAAGCGGTGATGAATCTGTCTACCCAAGAAAGATGAGAGAAGAGGAAAACTTGCTAGGTCACAATCGTTCATTTTTATGATCAAACGGTTTGCTGAAGGTGATTTGAATGAAGCTGTCAACTGTTACTCATTGGTAGTTCTTTGCAGAAAAAAAAAATCAAATCAATTACAAAGTTATTTATTATTTTACTTTTTCTTTGAATTGAAAAATGAGAGAAAAGGCTCACAAAAAAGGAAGAAAAAAAAGAAAAAGTTAAAGAACACTATTTTTGGGGTGGAGCCACATGTTCTGTTGTGAGTACAGTTTCTTCATGGTATGTATAGCAGTCTGTTTGAGTTTAGTATCCACTGTCAGCCACTGCCATGAGTTTTGGAGGGAGGTACATTCCTCTCTGAAGCTCTCTCCCGAATTTTACTTCACATAAGATTGGCAGCGATGCTTGACATGTTCCAAACTGAACTTTCTAAACCACTTGAAACTTGACATTTTGTCAGCTGTTTTGGGGTGTTCACATGTACTACTTCAGCTGCAACTTTCTATCCTAATGAACAATGGAATTTGGGGAAGAGCGGTGAATGGATGAACAGCTTATCGAATAACGATGCCTCAGTTTCTTTAAGTCATTTTTTTTTTAGGTCTGGTTAGCGAGAGACGTGTCCCTGTCCTTTTAGGTTAAAAGCACCAGTCTTGACAGGCGAGTATGAGGACAAAATAAATAGCCTAGCTATGAATGAATGATTAAACAAACCACACAGTTGAATAAAAGAGGCAAAGGTATGTGTGACTAGCTCCCTGTCATAGACATGGTTCATATTGTGCCTGAAAGCGTTATAATTTCAGTGTTTTCTCAGCCTTTGTGTTCAGCTAAGCTTGAAGTAATTGCACAGCTGCATTTCACCTCATGAAAATGGTGCTCCCAGTAACAGTTTATCTATGAAAGTCTGGACTAGGAGAAAGTTAAAAAAAAAATCTGGTCCCAAGTGAACAGAGATGTTCAGTAACAAGATAGTATGTTGGCTGGCATTCCTGTGATTTTGAATTGTTTTGTTAATCCTAATA
This sequence comes from Conus canariensis, assembly GCA_033310375.1. Taxonomy (NCBI): domain Eukaryota; kingdom Metazoa; phylum Mollusca; class Gastropoda; order Neogastropoda; family Conidae; genus Conus; species Conus canariensis. The sequence continues at coordinate 31,138,731 of CM065718.1, forward strand.
TGCACGCTCTTAGAAAAGTGGCTCTTCCTTTTTTTTTTTTTTTGTTCGCTTTTTTTTTCTGTTTGAAAGCTGTATTACACTCTAATTTTTTTAGCTTACATGTCTGTTTACCTGTATGTTGCAGCTGAAGGTTGACAGAAATGAGTGCATGACACTCTTGGACCGCTTAGAGATGATGAGGAAGGAGTTGACACAAAACTTCAAACAAGGCTAATGTCTGTGCGTGCAAAGCACAAAACAACTCTTCCAAGTTGCCGTGTCAGAATAATCTTTACTTGTTGGTTTCTCTTTGACAGTGTAGCAACTGCTGCTGTTTCCAAATTCCTTTTGTTTTTTCATTGTTTCCTTTCTCTTCCAGGGTCAGTTTTTAAGTTTTGATTGGTGCCTAATTTGATCTTTTTTCACTCTCTCTCTCTCTCCACTTGTCACTACTGTTTTGATTTTTTTGTGTGCATCATTTGATTGCAATTTTGCGTTAATTGCTATTATCTTTTTTGACTGCACGGGTCAGTAAGTGTCTTTCGCAATATGTCACTGGTTAGGGAATGCAGACGGTGGCGGTGGGGAGTGGAGGGGGAAGTGTTTCGTGGTGCTCAGTTCCTGTCCTTCTGTCCTGTGGGAGCATGCTGGGTGTTTGTGTGTATTCATAGCCATCTGAATGCTGTCAAGCATTATGGGATCTTTGCTGGGTGTTTGTGTGTATTCATAACCCTCAGAATGCGGTCAAGCATTATGGAATCTTTGCTAGGTGTTTGTGTGTATTCATAACCCTCTGAATGCGGTCAAGCATTATGGAATCTTTGCTAGGTGTTTGTGTGTATTCATAAGCCACTGAATGCGGTCAAGCATTACAGGATCTTTGCTAGGTGTTTGTGTGTATCCATAACCCTCTGAATGCGGTCAAGCATTACAGGATCTTTGCTAGGTGTTTGTGTGTATTCATAAGCCACTGAATGCTGAGCATTACAGGATCTTTGCTAGGTGTTTGTGTGTATTCATAACCCACTGAATGCCAGTCATTACGGGATCTTTGCTAGGTGTTTGTGTGTATGTGTTTGTGTGTAAACGTAACCCACTGAATGCTGAGCATTAGGGGATCTTTGCTAGGTGTTTTTGTGTATTCATAACCCACTGAATGGGGTCAAGCATTACAAGATCTTTGCTAGGTATTTGTGTGTATTCATAACCCACTGAATGCCAATCATCACAGGATCTTTGCTAGGTGTTTGTGTGTATTTATAACCCACTGAATGCTGAGCATTGTGGGGTCTTTGCTATGTGTATCCTTCTGTTCATAATCCACTGAATGCCGATATGAGCATTATTGGATCCTTGCTGGGCATATTTGACCTTCAGTATGCAAACACATGTGGAAGCAGCGCAAGCACTTGCAGACTTGTGTATACAGGCCTGGGATTGTTTTTTCATATTTAGAATTCTCAGTGCTAGGAAACATGCACCAGTTATTTTTCCAGTATAAGCTTGTGTTTTAGTTCATGAGTATGCTCTTTGTTACTGTGACTTTTTTCTTGGTCAGGTATTTCCACCATTTCTCATGCATTTTTCTTTTCTGTGATTTAGATACTTTGGTTTGCATTTTTCTTTATGTACACTATCTAGATGATACATGGATCAATAAGAAGACGGTCTTTCATGTGGAAAAAAATTTGTATACTTTTGATGAACTTTAAAGTGATGTACAATTGATATATTATTCAAGTTGGACTAAAATTGATATAGAATGCTGGTTGTTGGCATCAATTCATTACTTCAGATGATTGTATCAGATCAGAAGTGGAAAATGTGACTTATTCAGTATTTGGTTGATTAGGTGAGATATTAACTGATGGCTTGATCAGTGTCTGTGATTTTCGTTAAATTGCATACTTTTTGTTTGTTTGTTGATAAATTGTGTGATGAAACATTTTGTATACAGCTGTTCTTTGTATGTGGTTTCACATTTTAGAAATCTTTTGAAGATGACATTATCAGTATGTGTTTAGTCATTGTATTCTGGTTGAAGTATTAATGTTCCTTTTTCGCTGAATACTATGGCAACCATGTGTGTGATGATGATGATGGTTGACATTTTGTTTTATTTACATGATCAATCTGGGTACCATTTCCAAGAGAATTAACTCCACATTAATGTGATGGACACTGTTATTACAAGAACTTGTAAATCAGAGCTGGTGGTAACATGACCATTTTTTACATTATCAAGCTGTGTGCCCTTTTCAAAAGAGTTATCTCCATGTATCTCTACATTAGAGTCATGGATATTGTTATTTCAAGAAAAAAAAAAATCGAGCTACCTCAGGCTATGTTGTTTACCTAGTCACCTAACCCCCTCCCCTCCCTCTCTCTCCCCCCCCCCCCCCCCAAGAGTGGCATTTCTAAAGGGTCACCATTGAGCATTTGCGTCATGTACATTTCAACCCTGCATCCATGGCTCAGGCGTCCTGCTTTTAGCTTGCCTTTTATGAGATGCACAGTGCCCAGGGCTGTCTGCGTCTGGCTGTGTGAAAGAATGAAGGGCATGTCTTTTGATTCACACTGACGAGGGAAAGCCGTGTCCATGCCATGCAGGCTGTGTGAAGGAATGAAGGGCATGTCTTTTGATGTGACACTGACGAGGGAAAGCCGTGTCCATGCCATGCAGGCTGTGTGAAGGAATGAAGGGCATGTCTTTTGATGTGACACTGATGGGGGAAAGCCGTGTCCATGCCATGCAGGCTGTGTGAAAGAATGAAGGGCATGTCTTTTGATGTGACACTGACGGGGGAAAGCCGTGTCCATGCCATGCAGGCTGTGTGAAGGAATGAAGGACATGTCTTTTGATGTGACACTGACGGGGAAAGCCGTGTACATGCCATGCAGGCTGTGTGAAGGAATGAAGGGCATGTCTTTTGATGTGACACTGACGGGGGAAAGCCGTGTCCATGCCATGCAGGCTTATGCAGCAGACTTTGATTTGCTGTGGTGAACGTGCACTCCAAAAGTTTAAAGGGTAGGCTCAAGTAGCTGCAATTTTTCAGGTTCAAGAGGTCAACCGATGCCTAAAGCATATTTTTAAAGGGTATTTTGTCAGTTTTGATGTGCAACATGCACACCAATGGGAGCCCTGAAAATGATTGAGGACTTCTCGTACGTGTTCTTTTCAGAGGAAAGACAGCCTGGCGTAGTTGAGTGCAAACGTTGCAGATTAGGTTGGAAGTATTTATGAACAGCAGTGCCACGATCCTCTTTTGAAGGCTTAACCCAGTGTGCAGATAACGTATAATGTCAGAATGATCATTCACCCATCTTGTGTGTAAAAAGTTCACCAAACAGTTCTCCACAAGGCTTTGATTTTCCCCCCATCTACAATCAGATCCTGACAACCGTTCACCCCACACAACAGTCGCCCCACCAGGCCTCGCTGCCACAACAGCAACAGTGAGCTGATGAAGGCAGGGCGACCCTGTTGAAATATTCTCCACGTAAGTTTTGATTCTGAGTCTTTAACTACTTTTCTTACAAAATCGGAAATGAAATGAGGCAGGGAACAGCAAACGACAAACCGTAAACAAGTTGGGCATTCCCCGCTCCCATAAGAAAACCCAACACAGAGTAACCCTCATTCAAGGCCTTTTACACTTGAATGAAGTCAGACAAACACATAGACGAACAATCCAACAGTGGGGGAAAAAACAAGCGCAGGCCAACAACTGAACTATCTTCACAGCAATGACCCGGCAAAGACTTGGACCCAACGAGGGAGGGGGGGGGGGGGGGGGGGGGGGGAATCTGAAGATGGAGAAACTGGGAACATGAAATTAAGAAAATATGCCACAGACATGAAAACTCCCCACCAGCTGCACAAGGGAACCATCGCAATCCCCTCCGAAGGCAGACACACCTGCACTGCCTGCTCCGAGGCCTTTCGTCCGCTGGGTCGGACTCATCAGGGAGACACGGCTGGTTGTGTCTGCGCTCCTGGCGTCAAATAGAGACACACCACAGTCCATAATACTGTGGTGTTCTCACCACCAAGGGTGCAAAAAAGAATCCAATAGCACCCCCAAAGCAGCCAGCGAAGAGTAGTAAATGAAACCAAACGAAAGTGTGGGGAGGAAAAAAGTTGCTGAAAAACTAAAGACATTATGCAAATAGTATAAAAATACTATTTGCATAATGTCTTTAGTTTTTCAGCAACTTTTTTCCTCCCCACACTTTCGTTTGGTTTCATTTACTACTCTTCGCTGGCTGCTTTGGGGGTGCTATTGGATTCTTTTTTGCACCCTTGGTGGTGAGAACACCACAGTATTATGGACTGTGGTGTGTCTCTATTTGACGCCAGGAGCGCAGACACAACCAGCCGTGTCTCCCTGATGAGTCCGACCCAGCGGACGAAAGGCCTCGGAGCAGGCAGTGCAGGTGTGTCTGCCTTCGGAGGGGATTGCGATGGTTCCCTTGTGCAGCTGGTGGGGAGTTTTCATGTCTGTGGCATATTTTCTTAATTTCATGTTCCCAGTTTCTCCATCTTCAGATTCCCCCCCCCCCCCCCCCCCCCCCCCCCCCCCCTCGTTGGGTCCAAGTCTTTGCCGGGTCATTGCTGTGAAGATAGTTCAGTTGTTGGCCTGCGCTTGTTTTTTCCCCCACTGTTGGATTGTTCGTCTATGTGTTTGTCTGACTTCATTCAAGTGTAAAAGGCTGTGCCGGTCTTGAATGAGGGTTACTCTGTGTTGGGTTTTCTTATGGGAGCGGGGAATGCCCAACTTGTTTACTGTTTTACTTTTCTTACGTTGAATCCAGAAACCTATGTTCTTATTCTCCACAAAGTTTGTTCAGAATGCCCTCCCTTTTGAACAGATGGTAATATGTTACAGAACTCGACAGTTTCCAGTGTCTGAATATAGATGCATTGCATAATTATACCGCACCTAGTGGCGGGACTGTATTCTGTGATACAAAGCATTCCTCAAGAATTAAAGAGAAACCATGGAGTGGTTTTAAGGTTTAGACATTCCATGCCGAATTTTGGACGGTTGGGCAAGGAACACAACAGCATTGAATGAAATAGATTTTTTTTCCTTGTTAGGACACCTAAGCAAGATGCTTGTGTGTTTGTACACACTTTACAGTGTTGTTGAGTCACTGCATTGTGACAACTGCTACATGACGAGTAATTCTAACAGGTGATCAGAATTCTGATGGCTGAAACTGAAATTGCGTTGACGCCTTCTTCCTTGCGCTGAACCCTGTGAAGTGATCTGAAGCGATCAAAGCTAAGTGAATTTTCGTTGTTTTATTCGTTTATGTCTCACCTGATGAAGACCTAAGAGGTCGAAACGCGTTGTGTTTCGTCTTGTGACTTGTTTGTCCACGTTCTCTGGGCGGTTCGCTAACATTTATTTAAGATTTGTTTAGATTTCCGCCTGCAGTCCTCTCGCTTTGCAACTAGATTTATATCTAAAGTTGATAAATGATGTAAATGAGAAAGTCTCCACATTGTTACCTGCTCTCTCCAGTTGTATTCATGTTTTAAAAAAAACAAAAAACTTTGGCATTAATCTGTAGTCTTGCCATCATTCAGTTTAGGAAGAAACGATCCAATTCAATGGGCTTTAGAACATACACACCTAGATTCATGTGAACTGTGTATACATTTCATAAAGGCAAATGCCCAACCCACCTTGTTTATGTGCGATTTGGGGTGGGGGGGGGGCATTTTTTTTTTAGTATGAAAAATGTTTCTTCCACTGAAAAAAATAAGATGCCTTTATGTGTCTCCATGCTTTTACATTGAGAATGACAAATAAAAATGATGAATTGTGTGCAACTACGTCTGTGTCTGCTAGCAATTCTGTTATCATTGTGTGCTGAAAATCTGCCTGGCAGACACATAATATTTGCTAAACGGAAATTGGTCACAAAGTTTTCTTTCAGATTGTGTGGCAACTTCTTGTTAGACTGAGAACGAAGTATTTTAACGTGTATTCCTGTCACAGCTCTATCAGACCTCATCAGGCAAGTATCTTGTCATCAGATTCTTGCCCGACTTGCGCTGCTTGTAGAATCCCATGAGTGGTGTATTTTTTTTGCTTTTTGTTATTGTTGTTTTTTGCGCTGGCTATGTCCGTCAGCATGGTTGTACAGACGAAACTGCAAGTCAAATTTTAGCAGAGGGTGAAGGAATTGTTGTGAGGCCGTTGCCTAAGGGAGTTTGCACAAAATTGCTGGCTGTCATTTCACAAATATTGAATAAAGATCATTTTATCAGACCTGGGGTCTGCGGCACCTTTCTTTTCTTTTTGCATCAGAAGAGTTGTGGAGTTCATTATTTTTACTTCCCTTTCATGAGCAATCATGTCATCACATTGGAGGAAGATGAGAAAAGTGTAAATGACTGTACTGTGCAGTGGTTATGTGGGTCTGTTTTAGTGGAAATAGTAGAATAGAAAAGGATTGACTGTGATGCACCATAAGAGAAAAGAAAAAAATTGAAAAGTGGCAATCCCAGGGCATTTCTCTTGCAAAAAGGAAGTTTTATTTTTTGATGGATGTACAAATCACACATGCATAGCAGCAAACAAATGTGTACAGTATTGATCCTTTTTGTGTGTGTGCATTAAGAATCTGATTTTTCTTATTAGGAAAACTGATACTGTTGCAGGCAAGTAGATTTTCTTTTCGCTTGTTCTGCATGCATAGCAGTGGATGAATTAAAGCCGACGTCTGTTTGTACATGAAAGTAACTGTGAACATTGGAGGCACATCACAGGGCCTTTAGGCAAGGTTTGACTGCATTTACCTCCATGTGTGTTTTGGTGTGTGTGTGTGTGTGTGTGTGTGTGTGTAAACGCCACTGGAGTAACAGAAATATCTTTGAAAAGAAAAACATCTCAAGGTCTGCAAGAAAGTTAAACATCTGAGGATCTTCAGGAAAGTTAAACATCTCAGGGTTGTCAGGAATGTTAAACATCTTATGGTCTTCAGGAAAGTTAAACATCTCAGGGTTGTCAGGAATGTTAAACATCTTATGGTCTTCAGGAAAGTTAAACATCTCAGGGTTGTCAGGAATGTTAAACATCTTATGGTCTTCAGGAAAGTTAAACATCTCAGGGTTGTCAGGAATGTTAAACATCTTATGGTCTTCAGGAAAGTTAAACATCTCAGGGTTGTCAGGAATGTTAAACATCTTATGGTCTTCAGGAAAGTTAAACATCTCAGGGTTGTCAGGAATGTTAAACATCTTATGGTCTTCAGGAAAGTTAAACATCTCAGGGTTGTCAGGAATGTTAAACATCTTATGGTCTTCAGGAAAGTTAAACATCTCAGGGTTGTCAGGAATGTTAAACATCTTATGGTCTTCAGGAAAGTTAAACATCTCAGGGTTGTCAGGAATGTTAAACATCTTATGGTCTTCAGGAAAGTTAAACATCTCAGGGTTGTCAGGAATGTTAAACATCTTATGGTCTTCAGGAAAGTTAAACATCTCAGGGTTGTCAGGAATGTTAAACATCTTATGGTCTTCAGGAAAGTTAAACATCTCAGGGTTGTCAGGAATGTTAAACATCTTATGGTCTTCAGGAAAGTTAAACATCTTGTCTTCAGGAAAGTATTACTATTTGCTTCTCTGAGTGTGGGGGTTGATATGCCACATGAATAACTATTGAAAATAGATCACATATCTCACAGTCTTTCAACAGAGAGATTTCAGCTGGTGTCTCTTTAGGTGTTATTGTCCACTTGTGAAGAGAAATTGACAGTGGCATATACCTATGAACCAATCAGGATGATTACACGATTTCAAGGGAATGAGGTTTGATTTGCACCGTTTCCTCAGAGATTGTGAGTTTTGCCTATCAATTTGTTTAGGAAACTTTTCTTTTTCTACTAGACGATTTCTTTTTTCTGTTATAATGTACAGAGAGGAATTATATAACTTTTACACACATCTTTTGAATAAAATTTGCATTTCTACTTTTACAGGTTGATTTTGTTGGTTGTATATGGTGCGTTTAAAAAAAAAAAGCTCTACACAAATGTGTCAGTATTGTTACTGTATGTTGTATTTCATGTTGTTCAAATATTGGGGCCTGGTTAGCATATGTGATAAAGCACTGATCCAAAGGTCCAAAAGTTTGTAGGTTGAATCCCCCTGCTTGAACCTGCCTAGTTGGAGTGGTCAACATCTGTGCAGACAGTACCCTCCACTAAGTCCTTTGGTTGATGAGATTAAACAAAGTTCAGTCTATGAATGCATGCTTAAGGGAAAGAAAATACTCTCTTCATGATGAGTTTAAACAAAGCTGAACAATACATGAATGCATGCAAAAGAGGATGAAAATACTGTCTTCATGCAAGTTGAACCCCATCCCGTTAAGTTGACCATTGTGTGCTAGAGGGATGGATGATACGTACACACAGCAAATGCTTGTTCTTTGGTGTCTTTGTTGAGGTATCATCCCTAAACATTTTTGTACATGCAAAACTCACGCCACGGGGACGGGAAAGAAGAGGAAGAGGATCTTCAAGTGACGGAATAAGGAGACTTGTAAGAGGCGAATTCTTCAAACTCTGCCAAATGCGAAGACTTCATTCAATGCCCATCTTGTGCCGAATACTGGATGAAGATAAGTGACTGCTTGTTCATTTTCCTTGTCCCGAGTGTTGTGTATCTTGCCTGAAGAAGACCTATGGGGTCAAAACACATTGTGCTTTGTCTTGTGGTTCTTTTGTCTGTGTTCTTCGGTGGAGCCTTATAAATAATTTTTAAAATTAGGAAGACGTCACCAAACACCTGCTGAATGTCACCAGAGGAATCGTGTGTTTTGGGGAAGGTTTTTTCTTTTATTTCTTTTTCTTTTTTGATGTGCCACTTCAGTAGTATCGCACCCCTGCCACTCAATCTGACTCCCTGTCTACAGCCACAGCCGGGCCCATCCCACCACCTGCAGCCAATGTCAAGTCATCAAGAGGCAACCCACCAGAGGAGACACTGCACTGCTGCTGAGTCACTTCGGTGGTGTTCCAGTGGTGCCCGTTCTGATCCAACATATGCAGGACAACACCTAACACAGATAACAATAATTGCTTTGTCGTGGAGCCGGCATGAATAAGCTCTCCCTTCAAAAGGACACTACTACATCCACCCAACAACCACCATGAATTTGCCAATACTGGTGATCTTAACAGAATCAAACCAAGGCCGTAGACAAGGTGAGGCAATCGAAACTGAAGTCACCATGAGAGCAATGCATGAAGGGGTGCTGAACACGAAATCTTCCTTTTTTTTTGTAATGCTATCGATGAGAATGAGGATGATGAAGACAATGTTACCGATACAGTCTGGTCTGGGACGGCACGACAGAACTGTACTTTCATAATAAATCCTGACATCAACCAGGTCCTAGAGATACTGACACCTACAATGTTAGTCAGGAAATTTGAGCAACGTTCTCAAACAAACATCCATTAAGTTGATGAAACTCGACTATGTGGTCTCAGTCTTCTCATTTAAGCCCACAGCTGACTTGGCTCCGAATAGGTGCCGGTCAGGGCAGAAAAATCCCACAGATAAATGGCTCTGTTGAGAATCACACTCATGACCTTTCAATGAGGTGTCTTTGATGCTTACTCCTTTGCCATGGAGGCTGGATGTAGAAGTTTGGTGTAGCAGCAGTGAACAATGCAAGTTGAGGAATGGGGTGTCATGGATAAGTTCGTTGAAAGTGTCTCCACCCCCCCAAAAAAACAGATTGTTCTCTGGTCATTTTTCTGAACAATTAAGTAGTGGGGGAAAACAAGTGTAGGTTAACAATTCTTCAGTCATAGTAATGACTTCGCAAGATTTGAACTTAAAAAAAAAAAAAAAATGAAGATGAAGAAAATGGGGAGGAATATATTATAAACAATGAGAAACCCTTCACTAGCTGCATGAGGGAACCATTGTAAACTCTCTCGAAGGCAGATCCATTTGTATTGCCTGCTCCTAGGCCTTTGTCCGCTGGATCGGACTCATCAGGGAGACACGGCTGACTGTGTCTGCGCTCCTTGTGTCAAATAGAGACACACCACAGTCCATAATTCTGTGGTGTTCTCACCACCAAGGGTTCAGAAAAGAATCCGACAGCACCCCCAAAGCAGCCAGCGAAGGAGAGTAAATGGAATAAAACAAAAGTGTGGCCAGGAAAAAAGTTGCTGAAAAACTAAAAGCATTATGCAAACAGTATAAAATGTAGGGGACAATCTTTGAGCCTATGCTTGAGGATCCATTCAAGGATGCAAGGGAGATCAAAAGATATGGAACAGTCTGAGTGGTCAGCTCTGCTGTTCAATAACTCAAGCATTGTCAGTGGCTAAGAATTGAGCAGAACAACCTTTACTTGGATCTCCTAGGAGATGCAATCTCCCACTGATTGACCAAACAATATAATGCTGAACAATTAAGTAGTGGGGGAAAACAAGTGTAGGTTAACAATTCTTCAGTCATTATAGTAACGACTTGGCAAAGATTTGAACTTAAAAAAAAAAAAAAATGAAGATGAAGAAAATGGGGGGGGGGGGGAATATATTATAAATAATGAGAAACCCTTCACTAGCTGCATGAGGGAACCATCGTAAACTCTCTTGAAGGCAGATCTATTTGTATTGCCTGCTCCTAGGCCTTTCGTCTGCTGGATCGGACTCATCAGGGAGACACGGCTGACTGTGTCTGCGCTCCTGGTGTCAAATAGAGACACACCACAGTCCATAATTCTGTGGTGTTCTCACCACCAAGGGTTCAAAAAAGAATCCGACAGCACCCCCAAAGCAGCCAGCGAAGGATAGTAAACGCTTGCTATAGACATGCAGAACTGAACACTATGTTGGTTTCTTTGTGCTACACCTGTATACAGAGGTATATATGTAAAGGACCTTTAACACATATCTATGCAATGGATAGAACTTCAGTGAAATCGGTTCACACCACATGACTGTCAAATTCTCTATTTCATGTTTGACACAGATAAGTCATTTCAAAATGGACAGAAATTCAGGGTTTGATTTTTTTTTTGGTTAATGTATAAACCTCAGAAAATGAATTGTGCAGTTGAAACTACAATGCGTCAGGTGGCCTTTTCCACATTTTTACACAGGAAACATCAGACAAATGATTAGATATCAAGCAGGCAGGAACCTATTAAGCAAAGAATCTATCAAGCAGCCAAGAACCTATCAAGCAGGCAGGAACCTATTAAGCAGCCAAGAACCTATCAAGCAGTAAGGAACCTATCAAGCAGGCAGGAACCTATCAAACAGCCAAGAACCTATCAAGCAGGCAGGAACAACCTATCAAGCAGGTAGAAACCTATCAAGCAGGCAACAGCCTCTCCTTGTAGCCTTACGATGCCGTAGGCATGTCTGGTTCATGCATCATCTTGCCTCGGACCCCCTGTCCAATGCCATCCTACACGGCACAGTGGAGGGTGGTTGTGCCAGAGTCAGGCCAAGAATTCCTGGATAGCATTAAGGCCCAGACTGGCTGTGATGCCTGTGGCCCTTGACCAAGGGTAGGCAGCTGCAGAGATCTGGACTGGACTGCCCAATTGGCTCTCCTCAAAGGCAACTCAACAGAACAGGAAAAAAATGAATGTTTGACAAAGCAGGTTGGATTTCGGACCAATCAACACGGTGTTTGACAAAGCTGGATTTCTGACCAATCGACATGGCGTTTGACAAAGCAGGTTGGATTTCGGACCAACCAACACGGTATTTGACAAAGCTGGTTGGATTTCTAACCAATCGACATGGCGTTTGACAAAGCTGGTTGGATTTATGACCGTTTTTTTCCCTCCCAATAAAAATGCATCCTCCATCATCAATGCTACAGAGGCTGGAGAGTGTTGTGTCATCAAGCAGTATGGCCAACTCTTGCGTTTGCACCTGACGTCCCTCTTCGGTGGCAAATATGACGTCAAGTCATGCTTTACCAAGCCACGATACAAAATCATGTTAATAGATACTGGCTGTTGTTCTAGTCCTCTATACACTAAGGTTTACGCATGCGCTGAGTCAACTTTATGCAAAGAATGCATAAATTTTGAAAACGAACTTGCACAATTAAAAAAAAAACTAACCAGTGAAAATCCTGATACACAGTCATGGTGTAGTTTACAAGCCTGATGTACAACAGAAAAGTGCTTAAACTTCAAATCTTTGATTGTCACGGTTGAGTTTGAATCCTTAATGCATGCTATGGAAGTCTTTAGATGCTGTGGGAGTTCTTAGGCAAAGTTCGACCACAGGTTAATGAAAGAAAGAACAAACATAAATGTCACAACATTCAGACAAACCATGACATTTTTTTTCCAGAATTCTGAATTTCCTTTTTTCCCCATCACACACAAGATAAAACGCATTTCTGGTTAGTTAAGACAATCTGGAAAGTGCATAATGTTAATATCATTCAGATTAATATGAAAAGAGCATAATATCCCATTTTCTTCAAAACAAGATGAGCAAACCCATCACTAAATGCACAATTTCGACTTCTGACATGAGATACGTAAAGTTCAAATCAAAGCTTAGGGCAGTGTGTCGATGGAACAGAGAGTGGGAAAAAGAGGAAAAGGGCGGATGGTGTCAATGGCTACAACTAGCCACACACCATGTTCTACTGTCAAATGTCGCACAGGTGGAGAGAACTGAGGGTTCCTGATTCTGTCGATCGTTTAAATCATCAATCATTTCTTTAATTAAAGCATGACAGTTCTAGTAATCATGTTTCATCTTGAAGAATAAAAGAATGTTCCTACAGATGCAGCATTCCACACATGAAACAATATAGCTGTAATCTACAAGATGTTGAATCAAAAGGAAAAACAACTGAATGAAATCAGCAATCATGTGTACAAAATCATATCTTTTTGTGATTCATTATGCCTCAAGGTTTATACATCAGGCTTCTTTCTCTGAAAATGTCAATGATAACTGGCAGCAACAAAATGTCAGATGTTTTGACACGAAACAAACCCACATGAAAAAAAAACAGGGAAGACACTTGTTACGAAAGGGAGGTTATCCCAATTCTAATGCTGTTTTACCGGCTTTGAGGAATGAGAGTGTTCTCCACTGGACAGGAGAGTGCTGACATGACCTGACACCACAACTAAGACATGCGTTGCTCTCAGCAGCTGGCATCGCAGGTCATGTCCACATATGTTTCTTCTTAGTGTTATTATTAGGGATCCAAAATGAGCGGAATGACATTCATATAATTTCATGTTTTATGAAATAAAACCGCTTTCTTTTTTTTCTCTTCATTTTCAGAGGAACACGTGATTGTTTCTCGTAAGTGTTCATTACTATCAATTGTCAAATGACAAGAAAAACAAAATTATTAGCTTCTCAGCAGTGAAATCGATTGAACCGGAAGCCTTTATATAGTCATGTACAAGTAGCTGAAAAGTTCTAATTATCAAAAGAGGAATGATTTTGAAAACAGGATCCGGTAGTTAATAAGACTCTTGATATATGCAGTTTCCCAGATTACATTTTGAGCTTTTTTTTGTGACTGGTTGACATTTCCTACATTTTCCTTAGATTCTTCCCTCTTCTTTCAGTGATATCTCAGCGTGTGAACTTAAAAGTCTCATTAGCTGCTATTTGATACCTATCGCAGAAAGAAACGTCAGCAAACAGACATCAATTAGCTGCTATTGATAATAGAGCAGAGAGGACATCAGCAAATCAACACCAATTAGCTGCTATTTGATACATAGAGCAGAGAGGAACATCAGCAAATCAGACATCAATTAGCTGCTATTTGATACATAGAGCAGAGAGGAACATCAACAAATCCAACATAAAAGCAGAACAATTTTCCTTCATACTGTTGGTGTTCTTGATGAACAGAACTTGCACATATATGCACGCGCGCATGTGTGTGTGTGTGCGTGCATGTGTGTGCGCGTGTGCATGTGTGTGTAAATGCGTGTGTATGAGTGTGTGTGTGTGTGTGTGCTGTTATACAATACATATTGCAGAGAGAAACGTCAGCAAATCAAACATAAAAGCAGAGGTGTTCTGAATGAATAGAATTCAGACAGTGTGCGTGTGTATACACAAGTAAGCGGAAATATACATGACGGAGTATGTGTGTGTGTGCGTGTGCGCGCGCGTATATGCACACGTATGTGTACACATCACGCATTTTACTTTGTACGGAAATTGTTTTTATCTTCTCGCAAAAAGTGCATCGCTGACACAGCATCCTTTGTCTTGGCATGCTTCTGCACGGTCTCCTCTCTGAAACACAATGAAAAGTGAACATGAAGGCGGAAACATTGTTATTATTCCCCCAGTGTCTGCATCCAATCTGCAAGGCAAGCAGTAACATACAAAGGGTCTTTGTTATGTAGTGACCTAAAGGGTACCACAATGGTACCATGTGGGTGTGTTGGTGTGTAGGCATGCGCATATATCCTGTTGGATCGGTAAGCTGCTCATTTATGCAGGCACACACCAACAACACAAAGCACATGATGATGAACACTTAGCACCCGCTATCTGACATGCACATACACATCCAAAACCTTTCTCTTGCTAGCCAGGAGTTTACCATACTCCCCATACCTGTCTGGTCTACAGAGTGGTCGCCTTTGAAACGCATAGGTTGTGTCCAAATGTGTGCAGACAACTCGGCTTCCTTCTTTTTCTTAGCAAGGGAACCCTGCTCTCACCATTTTTTGGACTTAGTTTTGTAGCAATGGATCCTCTTAAGTAGCTTTTCACACTCGCTTTTGTTTCATGCGTGTACACCTTCTCCAGGGAAAATTTCGGTTGTTTCTTTTCATGTTGCAGCTGTTTTTAGATGTCCTAAATTTGGTGTTAAAATTTGCAGACTTGGCTCTGAATTTCCCATAACTTTCCACACGCCGACTTGTTTTCCGGTAATTCCTACACCACTGACATGTTTAAGGTTTCTGTGAACTGCTGAAGGATGCCCCAAACAGCTGAGCTGTGCCTTTTTCTCTTTTTACACACTTGTACAAACAACAAAATATGCGACAATTTACTCTCACACACACACACTCATACATACACTTTGTTTTCATTACACATGCACACCTTCCTGTAAAAAGTCCTCTGCACATTACCTGACTCTCATGAAAGGGTTGTAGAGAAATTCTTCGTCGATGGTGGATGGAATTGTTGCTTTATTATCGCCACGCTGCATCTGGTGACACAAAAGAAACGAATTTACAAAAGCACCTTACTTTCTACAATGATGTAGAAAAACACACTCAAACATCAGTACAATTGCAACAGTATGACAAAGTACTGGAAGACTGAAGAAAATAGGATCACTGGTCTGCATGGACACAATATTCATGTGTTTCCATGTCCTGACACTTTTTCCTAACTTTTGGCAAAGCCTACGGTACAAGACTCGGGCAGACTGGCGTTCTGTCCGGGTGAGCAACATAGCGGCAATGGAGAACTCTGTGTCTGTTGCAGCTGACCAATCCTCAGTGTTTCATTTAAACCTTCAGACTGTCTCAGAAGAATGGCCTCACCACACAGGTAAAAAGCTAATGTCAACAGGATATGTAAATGGATTTAAACTAGTGAAAAAACAAAAATGAATAAGGATTATTACACTTACTAAAATTGTTTCCCATTTTGTAAGTCCAAATACGCCCCGCAGGTCATGAACCCTGTTCTATTTTCTTAACCTTTAACCTACAGATCCAAAACTGCTTGCTCACAGCTGATCCGCCTGTCAAGGAAGCAGTCTACTTTCCATTCTGAACTGGTTTTTCTGGCAGAGTTGAGCATCAATATGCAGGATTTTGAATGGGTGACTTCAACTCCTGCTGCTACCATTTGCATTACCACCGAAAACGAATTGAAAAAAAAGGTTTGTAAGTATCTTTCTTTTTATCACTCACGTCAAGTGTGTTCAATAAAAACAAAAACTGATGGTGATACTGGGCGTACATTTAATGGGAGGGTGGACGATGAAGCAGTCCAGGTATCGCAACATTAGCACAGACTGTGTGAGTGTGACCGAAAGCTTGGGCGACAATGATTTTGGTCAGCCTGAGATGGCAAGGCAGCATCAATGCGCTAAGTCAATGTAGCACTGGTGAATGAACATAACAGTCAGTCATAAACATCAGCAGCACACACAGACGTGCACATCAAATTACGTCCTATACTCGATTTTTACTTACAGGGGCTATTTGCACCTAAAGGGCTTGGGTGGAGTTCTTTCTTAGTCAGGACTCTAAGATGTATAATATTCTAGCAAACTAACTCTTCAGGTAACATGTTTTCTTTACACAAAATCTGTAATATCACCAGGTTTCTTTGTCAACTTCAAACAAATTTAAATTGAATTTGTTGTTTTTTTTAAAATGCATCCCCAAATCTTTAAAACTCGAAATCACACCAAATTCCGTCTTAATTCTAATGGTGGGTTGCAGTTTGATGTGCATGAGCCCATTTTCATGACATGTCTTAATGCTCCGATCTTCCCAAATAAACCTACAGGAACAAAATGTTGCCCTCCAAAGGTGAAATAATGCAATCAAAAGTTGAGCAAAGTTTGGGGGATAAGCGTGACAATGGTGGAAGGGTAGTTAGCCCACTAATGTGGTAGTCTGGTACAGTTAACTTAACTCAACTTGGCCAAGGAAACGCTCACAGAAATAGTCAGGGCAACAACAACCTATTTGTCAATGAAACTGCTTAACTCTTTAGTTGCTGTCTCTGACTTTAGTATTAAAAAAAAAAAGGCTCCTTCTTGCTGGTCTATGCAGCACTCCCCACAAAAACTGCCAACCGGAATGAAGGCACAGAGTTAATATCTTCAGTCACTAAAGAGTAAAGGCTGTATGACATTACTGACAGTCAAGAAAGGCAAGGGGTAGGTCAAAGTTACTCCCCTTCACTGATTTGGTCAAATCTGACACAAAAACAACACACACAAATAGAATGTGACATACAAGCAACACGTGCAAATCAAATCTGACATAAAAACATGCACAAATCAAATCTCTTCTAAATAAACGTGTACAAATCAAAGTTGACACACAAACAACAGTACAAACAGAATCTGACATTAAAAATGTACAAATCAAATGCAAACAAAGACAAAGAATCTGACATTAAAACAACATGTACAATAAATTGACATACAACAAATGTCAAATAGATCTGACATAAAAACAACATACATAATTGCATACAACAATGAATAGAATCTGACATAAACACAGTACAATGATGACATACAGACATGTACAAATAGAATCTGACATAAAAACAACATGTACAAATAGAATGTGACATACAAACAACATGTACAAATAGAATCTGACACTAAAACAACAAATATGGCTTGAAGCGAAAACACCACATCATCTCACCTGAGCCCATTCCAGCTTCTTTTTCACAGCCTCTGAGTTTGGTTCCACATGCATGGCGTACTTTAGGTTGTTGACCGTGTACTCATGGCCACAGTATACTTTCTACACATACAAGCATCGAGAGCAAGATAAGCTAATGTTGCTTATAGCCCAGCCAACCGCTGAAGGCCGCATTAGGGCTGTCACCACGTTGAGGTCAACTCACAAGTCATTATTAAAAGGAAAAAAAAACCATCATTTACGTAACCCTTTAAAACGCACCTTCTAAAATAACACCGGAAATTTTGTTAAAAATCTTTCCTCTGTAAAAATTGTTTAGATCAGATGAAAAATGTTAATCTCTTTCAGAAATTCAAAGATCACATCAGGTGTGACATCTCTGAACAAGGTTTTGATGGAGTCTGCTGTAAAATGTTTATTATGCCTCACGTCATGCAAATCCCAACACTCTAAAAGAATATGTTTCACTGTGAGTGGCACATGACATAGAATGCACCACGGAGCTTCATCACCTTTTCAAAGATAAGAATGGTTGTAAAAGGAGTGGCCAGTGAGAACCAAGAGCATAATTATGTAAACCTTTGACCTCCCTGTGGGGGTCATTCAAACAAACTGGACTGGTTTTCAAAACTGTATAAAAATCTTAAAAAGCCAAGCAAAGGTCATCACTTTGCCACACAAACAGCTGTATATTCAGTCCATGTAATGTGAATTTTTGGTGATTACATGCAGAGGTAAACAGTTCATTCCAGTTTTCAAAAGAAATATGCCAAAATACAAATTGTTTATTATGCTGCAAAATGCAATATAAATTTTAGTTTGCATATAAATTATTTGAAATATACATATTTATATGAAAAAGCATCAGAAAAAAAAAGAAAGAAAAATGAATAATTAAATCTAACTGACGTACATCTTTGATATAACAAGAAAACCTGTTTTGTCTCCTAGATGAGTCAAATATAATACTACACATATTTTTCTCTCTTTCTTTTTTCTTTTTTTTAAAGAAAACTTCAGTAAATCACACACGAGCACAATTTTCATCTAGCTGGGGAAAAAAAAAAACACCTCCCAACAGAGTCACAACATTCTGAAACTCTAATTTAAACCACACAGGCAAAAAAAACGGATACCTATTGATGAAACACTGATTTTGTTGTTGTTGTTTGCAACCTGGTCCATACTACATGTTACCAGCCAGCCCATGCCAAGGCCTTGTTTCATGTAGAACATTAACATCGCATCATGATCCTCATAAACATTGAATGGGGAGAACCCGAGGCAAAGCACACTCATCTCAAACATACTGTTTTCTCCGGGAGTTTGCCCAGTATCTCCACCAGTGCATTGTACATGTCCTGAGCGCTTCCTTCAAAGAACTTGCCACAGCCTCCCACAAACAGAGTGTCCCCTAGGACAGAAAGCACAGCACATGAAAATGACCTGCGTTCTCTACAAGACCATTGATTCATTGTGTGTGTGTGTGTGTGTGTGTGTGTGTGTGTGTGTGTGTGTGTGTGTGTGTGCTCCTACCTCCAATTTTTTCCCACTTTTTTGTATTTGTCTTTCTTTTTTTTCTTCCTTTTTTTTTCCTTCTTATATTCCTTTCTTTTCTTGAGTGGGGCCTCCACTGTCCAATTTTTTCCCCATTTTTCTCTTTGTTTTCCCCCTCCCTTTGTTTAAATCATGGTCGCTCATCATGCACAATTTGTATGTTTCATTACTGATAAACATTCGCTTGCTGAATTCAATATTCTAACGTTTGACACACAGCATCTGGGTTTATTACTGTACTAATGCGCGGTGTGCTGACACTTCATACTGATACATTTACTGCTCCTCACAAAATGAAAGAAAAATGACGAAAGAACCTTACACTGAGATCATTGGTTCTTGTTGTGCATCTTTACAGTGACTGACTTCTTTTGTTGCTTGTCATTCCAGCATCCCCTCAACAGTATTCTTAGGGAATGAAGATCAACCAAATGGCTTGACTTTACAGTTAACAGTCTGACACAAGATTGGGGGGGGGGAAGAGGGGGCAGGGGGGGTGGAGGGCTGAAACACTAGTGTTAAGGAGGAAGGGGAGAGCAGGGAAAGGGTGAGCAGGAGGGTAGGGTGGGTAGGACCTGCTGGCATGTACCCCCGCACACCACACATACACATGCGCAAAAATTTGAAAACTTGCTTTTGAACTTTTTGCTTTCAGCATGATGAGATATGTCGCAGATCTGGGCCATTAAATTATGCATCATCCACTTTTCGACCTAACCACATTCAGGATCATTTGTTTGTAGTTTTTGTCAGTCTGAGTCACTTCGGCAGCATGTCATCGTTTGGCCTTTGGGTGTGGATGATACGAATACACATAGCATGCATCCTCTGTGAGCAAAAACAAAAATAACAGAATGACTGAAACATTGAGTGACTTAACACTGGACTGAATGACATGGGAAACAAGGGTAGGGCCAGCAAGCAGCTCTTCATTAGGCTCTACTCAGGTAGGCAGCTTGTTGCGTGAGTAAGAGCTTGGATTGTAGAGCTTCATTTTTATTCTAACCAAGAGTTTCATTCTTACTAAGAATAGATGCTACATAAGTTCTCAAATGGTGATACTGCTACTACTACTCAGTTTCTTCTCTGGAGTCAGCTGTACAACTATTTGACAGTGAAGGGAGAAGAGACAGTCTGTCTCCTTCCAATACATTCAAGTTGGGGATTTCTGAACAGATTCCATATCTGAGTTTTACTGTGATGGAGCTTGTGGTCTCTAATTTCTATATTACTTTTATGGACTGACAAGCATGCATACAATTTGCATATTTCATTTGAGCATACACACAAAATAACAACTGCATCCGCGTGTAGGCTGACTCCGCATTTTGCTTTTGTGGGGTTTATTCTAAGTCCCATCTTCAGCGCTCTGTCATTGTAGTTACTTCATACTGCTTTTCATTTTGTTGAATGTCTGTCCATAGCAAAAAATGTACTGTACAATATGTCAATGAATGTAACCTACATATTCTAATGGATGCAGATGTTTCACACACACACACACACACACACACACACACACACACACACACACACACACACACACACACACACAACACACAAAACCTCTTAAAAACCGAACAAACCAAAAGCCGGGGTAACACAAACACATATATGGAAGCACGCATGCAAAGAAATTCTCTTCATCCCTTATCCTAAACTCACACACACAAGACACTAAGACTGAACACAATACACTCACCCTCCGACCCTCTCGGTATCACACACACAGTAACACACTCACAAAAAGTACCCAACTTATCAACACTGACCAATCATATGGGCTGGCAGCGACTCTCTGATCTTCAAAGCTCTTCATTTGTCACCGTCAGCTGGGCACGCTGTTTCACCTACCTTCCTGACTCGCTCACCCGATAAGCTTATGGACGGTAATATAAGCACAAGGGGGGAGACTACTACATGCATGTGTGTGCTTGTTTCACCACCCCCACATTACCATTTACTTCCTGCTTCCAAATTATCAAGTTATTCTCAAAAATAAAAAAAAAAACGGGGAGAAAAAAAAAACAACAATCAAAATGTTTGACGAAAGAACTGACCAGTGAAGACGGCCGGCTCTTCCCTGAGGGTCCAGTCACGTAGTAGCAGATGTGTCCCCTGGTGTGACAGGGTGTGAACAGGCACGTCACCTTCAGGGAGCCGACCTACAGCCAAACGCACACACACACACACACACACACACAACACACACACCCATATCACCACCAAGACTCTGCAGTACCAGCAGTCATGACGAGCTCATCTTATTCATCAGTTAGTAGAGCGCTGGACTCATAATCTTGGTGATCCTGGGCCTTGCGGGTTCAAATATCCGCCAGGCCATTTCGGTACAGCAGAATTTTTTCTCTCTGCGTTAACATTGGTTCTCACTTCATTTTCCAGATAGTCCTTCTTCGAATGAGACTATAAACTGGTTCGGAGAGTGAATGTATGCATAACATCTTGCAGACACGTAAAATCCCATCCCCAACTTTCGGAAGAGAATGCCAGTTTGGTGGTTGGTATGGATGACATGTTACACATAGCAGGCACCCTGCATGCGAAATTGAAAGAATGAAGGAAGTAAGGAAACTGAGAGAACGATATTGATGGAAGACATGGGAAATGACTGATGCGCCGGCAGGCAGCTCTTCAATCGGCTTTACCCAAGTTGGCAGCCCATTGCGAACACGAGAGTGTGGATTCTCAGCATCTAGAACCTTTGGCAAGGCGCTTTACAAATGTTATGTTATTATTATTATTACTATTGTTATCATTTTTTACCATTATTATTCTCACAGTCATCATCATTACCATCTATGCAGTGTAGCCTATGCTTTAATTCTAAAACAGGGGAAAACAATCTGCTCAACCTCATTACAATCACAGGACTAAAAGGATGATGGCGCCAGGATATTTCCCAGTGCAGTACTATTTGGGCCTTTCATTGTAGACTTTGCCTGTCACAATAGACGATATTCCGATATCTGCAAGGGAGGTAACCTGCGTTACAGTTTGCATTTAGCAAAAGTAATCCTACTGTTTTCTTGGGATAGATACTGTTGGCACCTTCCCATTTTGCCCCATCAGGCAGTTCAACAGTTCAATCAGATAGAGAAAGAAAGAAAACATGGGTGAGAAACGGTATCCCTGTACTGCATAGAGTCAATCTCCCAAACGTTATCCCCGCTGCACTTCAAACGAAATTTCTGAATCTCTATATCTTGATTTTTGACCCATAAACTGAAGAAAGGTACCCTGTTTGCAATGAAAAGACAGAGGTTACCTTCTCCTGATTTTTACCACTACAGGTCTACTGACATCACATGAAAAAAATACACATACATGTACACAACTCTCCTTATCATCTAAAATTTGTGAGTACACACATATCAACTTGATCAAAATTCAGCCTGCAGTACTGTCCCATTCAACAGAATTTTTTGCTAAAATGAAAGCATGTCGACTGGTATAAAGTAAAATGCACACACACATGCAACATCTGGCTGTATACTGCATGGTTCCAGTGTGTTGAAAACACACCTTGGAGTTTGAGAACATGGCGCATGCTCAAGAAATAAAGGATGAATAAAACTCAACTTGACATTATGACACTGTGCTAATCTGTGCCAAGAGGTACCTTTGCTGTGTATATCCCTCAAGTTCAGGCTCTGACCTCAAAACCAATAGGAAACTTTGCAGAACTTGCTTCTGAATAATGCCAGAAAAGGATGTTGGCAAGTTTGCAGATGAAAAAAAAAAAGGTACTTTTAGGTACTGGTTCTAATACCGAGTCGAACTAGTTGGTTTAAATAACTTTATTTCCAGTTTGCAATCACATACAATTTTACAGTAAATGTCAAGATTTGAACGGCAACAAGCTAGTGCTTAAAGTGTGTTCAAATGCTTCTAATCACATATGTGGCAAAGGCAACGGGAGGAGGAAACTCAAGTTGCTGTTCTAAATAGTAGACGCAAAAATGTACATACCACGTAAACATATCCATGCGCACATACATATACAAAAAAAAACAAAAAAAACCCAGACTAAAAAGAATCATAGACAGACAAAATAAAAAACAGAAGTCTTAATTCAACAAGGCTTCAAACAAAACAAAACTGACTTAGACTAAAAAGAATCATAGACAGACAGACAAAATAAAAAAAACAGAAGTGTTAATTCAACAAGGCTTCAAACAAAACAAAACTGACTTTGTAGATAAATGTGTATAACCAACCTCAAAGTAATCGCCTTGAGTGACTATCTTGGTGACGGCCTCAACCCTGTCATCTCCTCCGTACACTTCTATGTTTCCCCCCATCTGCTTAAGCAGCTTCCTGTTGCCACCTGCATGGTCCCTGAAAGTCACAATCCGCCACTGAGGACACAGAGAACACAGAAATCCTGGTCCTGATACAGAGGAAAGAGAAACTTAAAAAGCCTGGTCCCTAAGTGCCACATGGCCCAGAAAATACGTGATCAGACCAACTGCTGTGGTCAGCCTAGTGTTGTAGGCTGCGGACTGAAGGTTCAAATCCCACCAGAGGAACCTTGTGACGGACCGTATTTCGTCCGGTCCGAAATTTTGGGGACACATTTGACCAGAACAGGTAAACCTGTAAAACCAGTTGGCCTGTTTACCTGACAGCTACTCACCTGCATTTTGTGCAAGTCAGATGAGCGAAGATTTTCCTTCAGTCTCCGCAGAGCTACCGGCCGAGCAACTTGATCAGAGAGCCAAAGGCAGACTGAGGGCAGGTTTTCGCTAGTGGTCAGGTATGTATGTTGGTAATTGATTTGAAGTCAGGGTTTGTATTAATGAAGTTGTTCTTTCTACAGGTGGTTGGGAACTTCACAGCTCTTGGTAAAGGCCAAAAAAACATTTGATTGTTCCCTTGATATATCTTATGATTTGATGAGACATAGGGTGACAGTAGGAAGTTGTAGTTAGTGAATGTGAGTCAAGAGGAGGATGAGGAGAATGGAGTGAGTAGAGAGAAGAAAGAATATGTATATCGATATGTGATCAGAAAAAGAATATAGTTAGATCACTGTATTACTGAAGAAAAAATCTTTTCCCCTAAAGTATCATAATGATGTGAGTGTTGGTGAGCTCTGGAAGTGAGCAATGAAAATTATTGTGAATAAATTATCAGAAAATGTATTCTGATTCCTGTTAGGAAAGATTAAAAGGGACGAACAGAAATCGTCCCTTGATATGTAATTAGACACGTCTAGTGATGATGATGAACATTTTTTTTTTTTATAAAAAGGGACGAATGGAAATTGTTCCATGAAATATAACTGGACATATTTAATGATGATGTGATATGATAAAAGCATTCTTTTCTTGGTAAAATGGGACAAACAGAATTTGTTCCTTTATATGTAATAATTGTATTCTTGGTACTTTGAAAAAGGGTTCCATGTGGAAATGCTTTCCTTCAATGTAAACAGTCATGGTGTTAATCAAAGAAAATGTTCTATTGTAATGTAGCCACTGTATTGAAACTTCTATTATGGGTATTTTTCCCCAAGTTCCAGTGAAATGTATTATGGGAAGAGTGACTGTTAATTACAAACAAGAACGATAAATGTGTTGGAAGTAGGCTATCAGTTCCCCCAGGTGTTGGTGAAGCCCTGTGTCTGACCTGGAACTGACTGCCATCCGGGTGAGGGGTGCAGCCTGTGCCCAGCCACTGTCTACCCCACTGGGGTACTGAGAGGCTGACCGAGGGTCAGTAGACATCATGTGTGCACTGCCAACCGGGTGTGGGGTGCAGCACGAGCCCAGCCGCTGTCTCCACCCTGTGGGGGGGGGGGGGGGGGGGGGGGGGGGGGTCAAGAGCCTGTCTGTGAGGTCAGCAATGAGCTGGAGTGAGAAAAGGCTTCACAGTTCATCAGGACAACGCCTTGTATTTCTTCTGCTGTGTGGGAGTCCCTGGAAGGACTCCACGAACCTACCTCCGTGAGCGGTTTCGTTTTCCATCGTGTTGACGTGTGTCCTGGTGTGTGGGAGTTCCTGGAAGGACTCCACGAACTGCTTTCATGAGCGACTTTGACCTGTGTGAGAACTGTGTGACTAGGGCCGGACGCAGCCAAGTGCATAGACTGTCCGTGATGACACTGCTGTGGATGCCAGCCTGGCCTGCTGAGTGAAAGAAATATGTTATTGTAACAATATAGTATCTAGTATCGTTGTGCGCCCTTTGGTGGTGGCGAGAACTTTATGCTGTATATGTTCATACTTGTTATGTAGTATGTATTTGTTATAATGTGATGGTTCAGGCAGCAGCAGAAAAAAGGTTGAAACTTGTTGCCTGGCCATCTATGTTCATGTGGTGTGGGTGTGTATAGAGAAAAGTCGTACACACATCTTCAGGTGCGAGTCAGACAGCAACACACGCACAGCATACCATCCGTAACAAACCTACAGGGGACTCCAGCAGGGAAGACTGGAACCACACAGTCAAGTTCCATCCACCGGGTGGATGTATCTCCTTGCACTGCTCAAGTTTCCTGATCAGCGCTACAGACTGGTGTGAGCCTGTGCTACACAGGAATACATAAAGAAAGGAAGCACTTAGCCGGTGATTTAGCCTAGGGAAGCACTTAGCCCTGTCATGTAGCCTAAGGAAGCACTTAGCCCTGTCATGTAGCCTAAGGAAGCACTTAGCCCTGTCATGTAGCCTAGGGAAGCACTTAGCCCTGTCATGTAGCCTAAGGAAGCACTTAACCCAGTCATGTAGCCTAAGAAAGCACTTAACCCAGTCATGTAGCCTAGGGAAGCACTTAGCCCTGTCATGTAGCCTAAGGAAGCACTTAGCCCTGTCATGTAGCCTAAGGAAGCACTTAGCCCAGTCATGTAGCCTAAGGAAGCACTCAGCCCTGTCATGTAGCCTGAGGAAGCACTCAGCCCAGTCATGTAGCCTAGGGAAGCACTCAGCCCAGTCATGTAGCCTAAGGAAGCACTTAACCCAGTCATGTAGCCTAAGGAAGCACTCAGCCCAGTCATGTAGCCTAAGGAAGCACTTAACCCAGTCATGTAGCCTAAGGAAGTACTCAGCCAAGTCATGTAGCCTAAGGAAGCACTCAGCCCAGTCATGTAGCGTAAGGAAGCACACAGCCAAGTCAAGTAGCCTAAGGAAGCACTCAGCCCAGTCATGTAGCCTAAGGAAGCACTCAGCCCAGTCATGTAGCCTGAGGAAGTACTCAGCCTTGTCATGTAACCTGAGGAAGCACTCAGCCCAGTCATGTAGCCTAAGGAAGCACTCAGCCCAGTCATGTAGCCTAAGGAAGCACTCAGCCCAGTCATGTAGCCTAGGAAAGCACTCAGCCCTGTCATGTAGCCTGAGGAAGCACAGCCCAGTCAATGTAGCCTAGGAAGCACTCAGCCCTGTCATGTAGCCTAAGGAAGCACTCAGCCCTGTCATGTAGCCTGAGGAAGTACTCAGCCTGTCATGTAACCTGAGGAAGCACTCAGCCCAGTCATGTAGCCTAGGAAGCACTCAGCCGTCATGTACCTAGGAAGCACTCAGCCCAGTCATGTAGCCTAAGGAAGTACTCAGCCCAGTCATGTAGCCTAGGGAAGCAGTTAACCAGTCATGTAGCCTAAGAAAGCACTTAGCCCAGTCATGTAGCCCAGGGAAGCACTTACCCAGTCATGTAGCCTGAGGAAGCACTCAGCCCAGTCACGTAGCCCAGGGAAGCACTTAACCAGTCATGTAGCCCAGGGAAGCACTTAACCAGTCATGTAGCCTGAGGAAGCACTTAGCCCAGTCATGTAGCCTGAG
>CM065718.1:31177986-31197986 GCA_033310375.1 Conus canariensis
CAGGGGCCGGGGTGAAATTATTCTTTCGCAGAGGGTCGGTGTTTTCATTCTTCATGGGTGGTCGTGATGATGAAATCGTTAGTACTGCTGGGCGGTCGTCCGCAGGTTGTTCGTTGGTGATGGAGATGCTGTTCATGTCGTCGTCGTGGCGTTTCCTCCAAAGCCGTCGTCAGGGCTACAGGGCGACCGTCTTCATGCTGAATGGCGACGGTCCTGTGCCACGTGAAGCCGACTCGGGGAGACGTACGAGGCACAAGTCGCCGACCCGCTGCAGATCGATATCCACTCTGCGCCCATGGGGAACGTTCCCACCCTCCCCTCACCACCACCAAAGGGAGGGCCCTGCTGGTCGTGCAAGCCACCGGTGAAGTTGCAGAGTGGCTGCGCCTCGTGGTCAAACTGCCCCACAGCCTCGAGAGCCGTCCCCCGGCGACACAGGCTACTCCCATCGTCACCACTGGTGCGAGTAGGAGCGGTAGCAGCTCGGCTGTTGCAGCTACTCATTCCTGCTGGGAGGCGGCATGACCGGCAAAGACGCCGAGGCAGGTCTGATCAGTGAGTCTATGTAATGACCAGTCTCCTGTCCGTTCCGTTTTGTATACAAGCACGATCCACATGACCCAAAATCCTAGCGCTCTACCAGTGGCGTGGAAACACAAGAAGTCCACGAGCCATGTATCATTCTACTATTTTTGCTGACATATGGCATTGAACTAATTCACTTCAAGGGCAGCCCATTTTCTTTTTCTTGATTGGAAATCTAAAATGAGGCAGGGAACAGGCCACAAGCCACAATAAGGATTTTGCACTAAAAAAACACCTTGTAATCCCTGTAAGCGTTTTGAGGCCCACCGCGAATTTGAGCCAGCATTTAATGTTACACTGATAATTGATCAGAAGAACAACTCCCCACCGATTACATTCCATCCTTGTTTTTGGGGAATTTTATCGATGAAATTACAGTCTTTAAATACATGACCTTCCCCTTAGTTGACAACAATTTCAGACCTTTGCACTCACCCGGGACCCTATTTTTGTGCCAAGGCGTTTTCCCCAAATAGTTCAATTCCTTTGATTTTAATCTGTCTGCTTGGAACCACCTGGATTGTACCTTGATGGCCATATGAAAGAAAATGAGGAGAATCAACTTTCAGACACAATGAAAATTTCTAAAACAATCTGATTGCGCCACTCTATAAATACTCGACTCCTTAAGCAAGGCCTTGGCGCATTCATTTTTGGTGTGCAGCCACTGTCAACAGTCAGTAACAAGCAAATAAGGTCATGGGGGCAAGAGTTATCTACTGGAGTGAAAAACATCAACCTAACCTCTCAAAGCACGACCAACGGAACATGGAACGTTCGCACCCTTTATGCATGTGGCAAGCTACAAGAACTGACCCACGAACTGAAGGGATATCAGAAGACTGTGTGAAGTCAGATGTCGAAGGTCTATGCTCACCCTTGAGCTATGGGCCTAAGTAAGCAAGTAAGTGTGAAGTCAGATGGACTGGGTTCGGCGAAACAACAACAGAAGGACATAAGATCTGGTTCTCTGGGGAAGAGAAGAAACATGAGTACGGGGTGGTCTCCATTGTATGGAAAGAAACTGCAAGCAGTGTCATCAGCTGCGCACCCTTCTCAAGCAAACTCATTTCCATCCGCATTTCTGCAAAACCTCATAACCTGACGATCATCCAGGCCTATGCTCCAACGTCAGACCATGACGACGAGGAAATCGAGGAGTTCTACGAACAGATTGACTCCATCATAGCAACAGTCCCAAATATTGACATGCTCATAATCCAGGGAGACTGGAATGCCAAGGTTGGCCCAGATGCTTACCGGAATTGGGCAGGAACAGCAGGAAAATTCGGCATTGGGGAAACCAACGACAGAGGCCTTAGACTGCTGGAGTTTGCCAAAAGCCATCGACTTACCCTAGCCAACACTCTCCACCCACATAAGCTGTCCAGAACCACAACCTGGCACTCGCCAAACAGGCAAGTTCACAACCAAGGAGACTTCAATCTGGCCCCACAACGCTACAAGTCCAGCATCAACAAAGCAAAAACAAGAACATTCCCAGGCGCCGACATCGGCAGCGACCACGATCTTGTCCTGGCAACCTTCAAGCTCAAGCTGAAGTGTAAGCGTTGTCCAAAGAACCTCCGCATTCGCTTTGATCTAGAGAAGTTGAAGGATCCCGAAATTGCAGAGGTGCTCCAGGCTCAAGTAGTCGGGAAGTTTTCTGCCCTCAACTTAGTGGACAGCGATGTAGACACCCTTGTTAATAACATCAGAGGTGCTAACTACAACAGCTGAAGAAGTTGTGGGAAAGAAGCGAAAGAAGATCCAACCTTGAGTTACAAACGAGGTCTTAGATCTATGTGTCAAGAGGCGAGAACTGAGAGGAAAGAAACACTCTAGCGACGAAGCCAGGATGCAGTACCAACAGGTGAACACAGAAGTCAGGAAGAAGATGAAGACAGCCGAGGAAAATTGGATAGAGGAGCAGTGCGAAGCAAGCGAGAAAGGCATGGAAGCAGGGAACAGCAAAGAAGCCTACAACACACTCAAGACCCTCAACAAGACCAACCAGACAAGATCAGCGGTCATCGAAGATAAGGATGGCAAGCTACTGACAGAGACTGAAGAAGTCCTGAAGAGGTGGACAGAATACTGCGAGGGCCTCTACAATTACCAGCTCAACCCAGACACATCCATTTTGCAGGACAACCAACGACCCGCAGTCAGCGAGAACAGTCTCCAAGTACTGAAGG
The DNA here is from genome assembly GCA_033310375.1 of Conus canariensis. Classification (NCBI taxonomy): domain Eukaryota; kingdom Metazoa; phylum Mollusca; class Gastropoda; order Neogastropoda; family Conidae; genus Conus; species Conus canariensis. Next base: position 31,180,770 of record CM065718.1, read on the forward strand.
AGGAGGTTGAGGCTGCGATACAGAGTCTGAAGTCAGGGAAATCCCCAGGAGTGGACAATGTCCCAGCTGAGCCTCCGAAATATGGAGGGAAAGAGACCACAGAGGCACTAACAACATTATGTCAGAAGATCTGGACAGAAAAGAAGTGGCCAACAGAGTGGACCCAGTCACTGGTGATTCCTTTGCACAAGAAGGACAATCTCAAGCAATGCCAAAATTACAGGCCCATAAGTCTGATCAGCCACCCCAACAAAGTCATGCTTCGCATCATCCTCAACCGACTGAAATCCAAGGCTGAGGGACTGCTATCAGAAGAACAAGCAGGTTTAAGAAGAGGGCGGAGCACTGTGGAACAAATTTTCAACTGCTGAGTCCTGATTGAAAAGCATCTACAACACAAAAAGGACCTCTTCCACAACTTCATCGACTTTAAGAAGGCATTTGACCGTGTGTGACACAACGGCCTATAGCAGGTTCTGAGAGACTTCAACATTGATGAGGGGCTCGTCCAAATCATCCAGGCCCTTTACGAACATTCCAGCAGCGCAGTACTCCTCAACAGGCAGCAGGGCCAGTTCTTCCCGACCACAGTCGGAGTCAGGCAAGGGTGCCTACTATCTCCAGTACTTTTTAACATCTTTCTGGAGAGAACGATGCAAGAGACCCTCGAAGACCATCACACCTCCATCAACATTGGTGGTGGGCCGGTCTGCAACCTTCGTTTCGCAGACAATATCGACCTCATGGGGGGCAGCAACACCGAGCTCCAGGATTTCACAAACAAGCTTGCCATACGAGCAAGTGCCTATGGCATGGAAGTCAGCACAGAGAAGTCAAAGGTCATGGTCAACAGCACGACAAACAGCAGTTCCAACATAACCATGAATGGTGAGCCGCTGGAAGAAGTGACCAGCTTTAGGTACTTGGGAGCAACCCTGTCCAAAGATGGCACATGCACAGCAGAAATCCGAATCAGGATCAACTCCGCATCAGCAGCGATGGCCAGACTGAACAGGGTGTGAAAGAGCATCATCAAATTCCACACAAAATTCCGGCTCTGCAAGTCACTAGTCGTCTCCATCCTGTTATATGGACACTGATGGCCGAAACAGACAGAAAAATCCAGGCGTTCGAGACCAAGTGCCTGAGAAAACTACTCCGCATCTCCTACAAGGAGCACAACACTAACGACTATGTATGGAACCTGGTCACCAACCTAGCTGGGCCCCATGAGCCACTACTGGCAACCGTCAAACGACGGAAGATGGCATGGTTTGGCCACGTCATCCGTCACAACACCCTCTCCAAAACCATCCTCCAGGGTACCGTTGAAGGAGGGCGCAGACGAGGACGGCAGAGAAAGAGATGGTCCGAAAATATAAAGGACTGGACCAAAATGACCATGCCGGTGTAACGTCCCATCTTGTCCCCCTCTCGCACAGGTCCCCCGGGGGACCTCTTGGTGTCCCAGATCGTCCTCCGGGGGACCTACTGGTGTCCTGGATCGTCCCCCCGGGGACGAATCAGTGTCCTGAATCGTCCCCCGGGGGAATTCTGGGCAGCCCCCCTCCCCCCCCCCCCCCTCCCCCGGTGCTGTTCTGGTCCCCCCTGAGTTCACCATCATGCCTGTCCCAGAAGGTCCCCCCCCCCTCCCCCTGTAGTACTCTTGTAGGTGCACGTCTGTCTGTCTCTCTGTCTGTCTGTCTGTCCGTCTCTCTCTCTCTCTCTCCTCTCTTCTCTCTCTCTCTCTCTCTTCTCTCTTGTCTGTCTGTCCGTCTCTCTGTATCTCCGTGTCTGTATCTCTGTTCCTCTCTCTCTCTCTCTCTCCCGCTCTGTCTGTCTCTCTGTCTGTCTGTCTCTCTCTCTCTCCGTCTCTCTCACTCTGTCTCTCTCTGTCTCTCTCTCCCACCCCCTTCTCTGTCTCTATCTCTCTCTCCTTCTGTTTGTCTGTCTCTTTCTCTCTCTTTTTCTGTCTGTCTGTCTCTCCGTGTGTGTGTGTGTGTGTGTGTGTGTGTGTGTGTGTGATGTGTGGTTTGGTGTGTGTGTGTGTGTGGTGTGTGTGTGTGAGAGAGAGAGAGAGAGAGAGAGAGAGAGAGTGTGTGTGTGTGTGTGTGTGTGTTTTCGTGCGCGCGCGTGTGTGTGCATGCTTTCAGATTTCTTATTACTTTTTGGTACACACACACACACACACACACACACACACACACACACACACACACACACACAGTGCGTGACAGATTCAGAGAGAGAGAGGAAGAGAGAGAGAGAGAGAGGAGAGAGAGAGACGAGAGAGAGAGAAGAGAGAGAGAGAGAGAGAGAGAGAGAGAGACGAGAGAGAGAGAGAGAGAGAGAGAGAGAGAGAGAGAGAGAGAGAAGAGAGGAGAGAGAGAGAGAGAGAGAGAGAGAGAGAGAGAGAGGGGGGGGGGGGAGGGAGACATGCAAGCAATCAGCATCGAACCAGACAAAGGAATCAATAATGAAGCCAACATTTAATTCATAACGTAACAAAAGATAAGGAACATGAACTTTTCATGAGAAATGTTTCATAACAAACTTTCATGGAATTACATTGAAAGCTGCGATAGCACCGAAACCGAATAACATATCGGACATTAAGTTTTTTGTTTTTTCAAAACTAAAACGTTCACTTTTCACCGGAGCAAAGACACAGAAATGACTTGTTCTTTACAACAAAATATCCACATACATATGTATTGATCGAAAGAAAAAAAAAAAACGTGTTCCGTATCACACTAGCCAAAGAGCAATGGGATACGCCTTGAGTGATGTTCCATCTATATGTTAATGACTATGACCTCTCCCACAAACCAAAACTGAACATTGCTTGGTATAACAATCAATAACCAAGCATCACTATTACAAGATTTCTCTCAGAAGTCAAAACTGAACTTTGCTTGCAACAGACAATCAATAATCGTATATTATGATTACAAGGTTTCTCTCAGAAACCAAAACTGAACATCGCCCGGTAGAACAATCAATAATCAAGCACCACTATTACAAGATTTCTCTCAGAAATCAAAAGGGAACATTGCGTAGTACAATATCAATGATCATACATTGTCATTACAAGGTTTCTCTCAGAAATCAAAAGTGAACTTTGCATGGTAGAACAATCAATAAGCACTCATTATCATCACAAGGTTTGTCTCAGAAAACAAAACTGAACTTTGCTCGCAATAGAACAATCAATAATCATACATTATGATTGCAAGGTTTCTCTCAGAAAACAAAACTGAACATTGCATGGTAGAACAATCAATACTCCCCAACTCCTTTCAAACAGCAGTTCTCTCGTCCTTGCTACATTTCCTTAACACTGAACACGGGTTCGAAGTGATGGTGCATATCTGAGAGGAAGACGGCCTTCTTAGTTTCTACAAGATCTGCCTTGACGCTTTCTAACGGGGCATAGCGCAACCAGCACGGCGAGCGCTCCTTGGATATGCCACTGAAGACATGCACGTTTGTGTTGAATACTGTGGCAAACGCAAAGATTTCGACTTCGGTTTCCCCAGACACCCGACTTTGCCATACCTGCTTTCGCGACATAGTTTTTGGAGTTTGTGATTTGGAAGAATCCGGAATCGTTGGTTTGACTGAAGTTGCACAGGAGATACCTCATGTTTCTGTGGCCTCTTCGTGTCCTCATTACGTGTAGCTCAAAGCCCGGAACAAGCTGTTTCCATCTCCTCTAACGTGGACTGTGTGGCAAGAGGTTCCGCGGTCATCGACACAGTCTGGGGACATTTTTCGGGATGTTGAGCACCTGATAACTTGTCGCTCCAATTCATACTTGCTGCTCTGTTGGGTTTGCCAATCCCAGTCGACAGGACAAAAGTTCAGCTGAAGTCTTGAACGTTTATTTGATGACTCTTGTTCAGCTCTCTGTCTGGGTTTCTGGCTTGACTCCCTCTCTGATGCATCAGGCGACCTCCAAGCAGACCTCTTCTTGGGCGGTTTCCTCTCTTCACCCTTACCTTCATTCGCTTCTTTTTCTTTCTGATGCTCTGGTCCTGGGGGTTTGTAAAGCTGTACATTCCGGATGCTGTACAGGCTTTTCAGCACTTTCATGCTGTTAAGACTGCGCAGGCGGAGGCGACCCTTGGGCAATGTTCTCTATAACCTCGTATGGGCCCAAGCATTTCGGTGTCAGTTTTCCTCCCATTCTGTGAATCCGAGCTGCGTGTTTCAGAAGAACCTTTTCTCCAGCTTGTATTTTGTCACCAAAGCTTCTTCTGGCGTCAAAGTTTTTCTTTTGAGACTTTTGGGCCTTTCCCATGTTCTTTGTTATTTTGTCTTTCAGTTTCTCGTTTATTTCCTGGTGGATGTCTTTCATGTCTTTGTATGCTTCACTCAGATCAGGCTGTTGCTGATGCTGAAAGGGAAGTTTGCAACTTTTCCATATAGGGCTTCATGAGGACTGACTTTGATGGAGCAATGTGTCCCATTCATCCTCATCGCTGATGCACTTCAGAATTATTTTCTTTAGTGCCCTATTGTCTTGTTCACGTTGGCCATTGGTCTGAGGATGATATGCTGATGCAATTCTGTGGTCGATTTTCAATCTGTCAGTCACAGTGTCCGATACAGAATTTACAAATTCACGACCTTGATCTGTGATTACGGAATCAAAAACTCCGTACGTTGTGATAGTTTCGAAAAGACAGTCTGCCACTTCGCTGGCACTCTTTTCGGGGATTGCCTTAGCGACAGGATACTTTGTGAAATGGTCTGTGGTGGCCACGATGTATTTGTTCCCCTTGCTGGTCGTCGGCAGCGGGCCAATGATGTCCATGCCAACAAGACTCCATTTCTTCCTCGGAACGAGGATAGGCTGAAGGGGCTCCTGTAGCTTCTTATGGACGGCTTTGACCTTTTGACAGGTGTTTCAAGAGCTGCAAAATTCGGGGAACTTCTTCCTTCATGCCTCTCCAGTAGTAGCGCTCAGAAATCTGCGCAAACATAGCAAACTGCACTCATGAAATGGAACTGTTTTAATCACCAGCAATAATAATAATAATAATGTATGGATTTTATATAGCGCAATTCTTGGGATCAACTCATTGCGCTCAGCACACACTCAAACACTCGCACTAACATGTGTTCACACACACACACACACACACACACACACACACACACACACACACACACACACACACACACACACACACACCCTACCGACACAGGCGCACTTATTAAGTTCATCGGTTCAAGCGTAAACAATACAGTTATGCATGCAGTACATAAAAAGTCAGGCCATAATAATAGACACAGCATTCAGATATTATGGTTGAAGAAGGCTTTCCTAAAGAAGTATGTTTTTAACTCTGACTTGAATTTAGATATAATGTAGGCAGGTCACGTAAACTGTCAGGAAGAGAATTCCAAAGAGTGGGCGTACTAAAGCTAAATGCTCTCTCACCGACTGTCTTTAACGAGCGCCTAGGAATTTTCAGAAGTTTTTGAGAAGATGAGCGAAGAGACCGAGAAGTTTGATAGGTGGACAGAGAAGCAGAAAGATACTGTGGGAGTGTCCCATCAAAGAAACGATAGGCAAAAACTGCGATTTTGAACTGCCATCGATATTTGATTGGAAGCCAGTGGAGTTCACGTAACAAAGGTGTAATATGCTCATTTTTACGCTTTTTGAGAACAAGCCGAGCTGCACTGTTTTGCACCCTTTGTAATCGTGCAGGCTGTTCTGAAGGAAGTCCTGCTAACACAGAGTTACAGTAGTCTAGTCGGGACATTACCATGGCGGTGATGAGTCTGATTGTTGCCTGTGTGGAGAGGTAAGACCGGATAGAAGCAATACGTCGCAATTCCAGGAAGCATGCACGACAAACATTAGATATTTGGTTCTGCATAGAGAGCGTTTGATCAATGCTGACACCTAAATATTTCACTGTCTCTTTGAAAGGTAAAACAACACCATCAATTTCTGCCGACTCAGCTTTAACCGTCTTGACACGAGAGGAGGTACCAACAGCCATGATCTCGGTTTTGTCACTATTCAGCTTGAGTTTGTTGCTGGTCATCCAGACTTTTACGTCCTTAAAACATGCGGTAATATCTGATTGATTGAGCACCTTGAAAATCGCTGGTGGTTGCGCTCTTAGCGAGTTCAGTGTCATCTGCGAACTTGTGGAAGTCACAGCCATGGGCAGAAATAACGTCAGATAAGGGCTGAGAATAAAGGGTAAAAAGAACTGGTCCAAGGACAGAGCCCTGGGGAACACCATACAGAAGAGGAGAAGAGGATGATTTAGCACCATTAACGATTACCGTCTGTGTCCTGTCAGAAAGGTATGATGTGAACCATTTGAGAACCATATCGTCAAATCCAAAAGTAACCTTTAATCCAAAAGAAACCATTACAATATCCATAGACGAAATCCTGGTATGAACTGGAATCCGTGTTTTCCGTTACATGTTCCATTATCCGCAACATCTGTTATCAACAACGAGAAAATAAGGGGCGACAACAAACAGACCTGTTTGAGACCGCCTGGGCAGTCGAGGAAGTCGGACACCTCTGATCCCCATCTGACACATGACTTGATTGAACTATACATTCCTTCAAGCATGTTTATCATTTTTGTGGCCATTTTTACTTTTCTTAGGTTTCTCCAGAGAGAGAGAGAGAGAGAGAGAGAGAGAGAGAGAGAGAGAGAGAGAGAGAGAGAGAAAGAGAGAGAGAGAGAGAGTGGTGAGGGGGAGAGGTTGTAGGAAGGGAAGAGGCATCAGTGGAGGATAGGGGAGGGAGAATAGGGTTAGGGTTAGGAAAAGGGGTTGGGCTAGTTGTAGTATGTGTGGGGTGAGGGTGAGAGTTGGGGTAAGAGAAGTTGTCGAGAGGGGGATGTGAGTGTGTATGCCGGTGTATCGGGAGGGGGATATGAGTGTGTGTCGGTGTGTCGTGGATGGGTGGGGGGCGGGGGGGGGGGGGGGGGGGGGGGGGGGGAGGGGGGAGGGGGGGGGGAGAATGTAAGCGTGTGCCTCGGTGTGTCAGGAAGGGGGATATAAGTGTGTATGTCGGTGTGTCGGGAGGGGGATATCAGTGTGTATGTCTGCGTGTCAGGAGGGGGATACAGGTGTGTATGTCTGTGTGTCGGGAGGGGGATATCAGTGTGTATGTCTGCGTGTCAGGAGGGGGATACAGGTGTGTATGTCTGTGTGTCGGGAGGGGGATATCAGTGTGTATGTCTGCGTGTCAGGAGGGGGATACAGGTGTGTATGTCTGTGTGTCGGGAGGGGGATATCAGTGTGTATGTCTGCGTGTCAGGAGGGGGATATAGGTGTGTATGTCTGTGTGTCGGGAGGGGGATATAGGTGTGTATGTCGGTGTGTCGGGAGGGGGATATCAGTGTGTATGTCTGCGTGTCGGGAGGGGGATACAGGTGTGTATGTCTGTGTGTCGGGAGGGGGATACAGGTGTGTATGTCTGTGTGTCGGGAGGGGGATATCAGTGTGTATGTCTGTGTGTCGGGAGGGGGATATCAGTGTGTATGTCTGTGTGTCGGGAGGGGGATACAGGTGTGTATGTCTGTGTGTCGGGAGGGGGATATAGGTGTGTATGTCTGTGTGTCGGGAGGGGGATATCAGTGTGTATGTCTGTGTGTCGGGAGGGGGATATCAGTGTGTATGTCTGTGTGTCGGGAGGGGGTTATAGGTGTGTATGTCTGTGTGTCGGGAGGGGGATATAAGTGTGTATGTCTGTGTGTCGGGAGGGGTATATAGGTGTGTTTGTCTGTGTGTCGGGAGGGGATAAAAGTGTGTATGTCTGTGTGTCGGGAGGGGGATAATAAAGTGTGTATGTCTGTGCATGGGGAATGCGAAACGCCGCATTGGCAACAAAGACCATTGATGGCGGCTCCCAGAGTTTGGGCGTAATGTGGTCTGGCCTTGGGTGGAAAAGGGGGGAGTTGAGTCGTGAGGTAGGGGGTGAGGGTATAGTTTGGGGGGGTGGGGGGGGGGGGGGAATCATCTTGCTGAAAATAATAGCCTCATGTGTATCAAGTTTCACATCGATTGCAGCGCAAACGTGAGTTTCTGTTAAACAGATAATTGCTAAGTGAACAGTAATTTCACAACGCTACAAACGATAATTATGCAACGTGTTTTGGTCAATATTTCGGTAATCCGCAGACGCCTATAAAAATGTACAGAAACTGAACACAATTTGCATCAATACCAAGTGGAAAGAATTTTTTTATTTTTTTTTTATTTTTTTTTTTATCGATTGCGTCCATCAAAATGATTGCTTTTGTCGCAAAGTCGAAAGTGATGGTGGAGAATATCAGCTTTCCCAGTAAAAATCCCCGCCATTTTTGTGTGGTAGACGAGGTGAGTGAAAGGAGGGGGGGGGGGGGGGGGGGGAGGGGGGGCGGGAGGGGGGAGGGGGGGTGCGGAGGGGGGGGGTCATCTTCCATGTCTTAAAGTATCACTGATGGTAAATTGTATAGAAATGCCTTTCTCATTTCAACATGTCAAATCCGAAAGCTTTTTAACGGTGTAACTTTTGATTTGTTCATGCCAATACCAGAAGTACTAGAACAAATTTGAAGAACTCTTTCTTCAATGCGAACCTCAACCAGAAGGAAATGCTATGAAAACCATGAAAACTTGTCTTTACTTTTGCATTTTCTGGGTCTTGTGTTCTTAGAGTCATAGTGTCACAGTATTAAGTTCAATAAAATTGTCACTGATAATGTCGAAAACAGAAGATCGCAAGCTTTTCAACGGTGTAGTCGGTTTTTACGAGCGTCAGCGTACGCAATATCAAGTAAAACACATGTGTCATGTTTCCTTTGCTTCGTAGTGTAATGCAATATGCATGTGCATGTGTACATGTTGTTTTGGCAACACGGATATACGCTAAAGACAACAGCACTGACAGAAAGAGAGAGAGAGAGAGAGAGAGAGAGAGAGAGAGAGAGAGAGAGACAGACAGACAGACAGACAGACAGACAGACAGACAGACAGACAGACAGAGCATAAATTCACAGTAACCAATACGACATAAACAATGCCAGACAAAATCAAAGGACTACACATACACGTTGTGTGTGTGTGTGTGTGTGTGTGTGTGTGTGTGTGTGTGTGTGTGTGTGTGTGTGTGTGTGTGTGTGTGAGAGAGAGAGAGAGAGAGAGAGAGAGAGAGAGAGAGAGAGAGAGAGAGAGCATCATTTCACAAATTCTAAACAAAATTATCAAGGGAAAATGCATTCACATGCTAGTTGTGTGTGTGTGTGTGTGTGTGTGTGTGTGTGTGTGTGTGTGTGTGTGTGTGTGTGTGCGTGTGTGCTTGAGAGATAAAGAGATAGGGAGAACGTTGCAGTAGAACATGAGGAAACAACTTTAATGGCTCAAGTAGAAGATAATCTATCCATGTGTCTGTGGAAGGCGTTTCGCTACCACCCGTGGCATGAAGATCCACAGAACAAAGATGGGATGTGTGAAGACTCATCTGAATGAGCAGCAGCGCACTGCATCAGCAGATAAGACGTCGGAAGACCAAGGCCAGGATTTAAACCACAGTGCCAAGGACATCCACGCTGTTGGTTCGGATGAGGAATTTGCACAGGCCCTCGATGCCAGGCGCCTGAAACTCAACCTGCCACGAGCAAACGAAACTGAAGATTGGGAGAAACTGGATGCAAAAATCGTCCAAAGACTCGATGCACTGATAGGGAAAAGCACCCTGGAACACAAACTAGCCACATATGGGGACATTGTGTATGCCACATGTAGAGACGCCTATGGAGCAAAACTACCCAAAGAGAAAACACCTCCAAAGAAATCCAGACGCCAAGAAAAGATGGACAAGATCAGGGTCCAAAAGAAAAACCTCAAGATGCAAATGAAGACCGCAGTGCCAGCTGAAAAACAAGGCTTGGAAAAACTGTGGAAAGACCTGAAAGAAAAACACAGTGCCCTCAGCAAAGCGGAATCTGCGAGGAAGAGGAAGAGCAAAAAGAAGAAGACACAAGAGCGCTTCTTCAGAGACCCCTTCCAGTTTGCCAGAACACTGTTTGAGCAGCCAAAATCTGGGACCCTAAGTGTGGACAAAGGAGTTCTTGAGCAGCATCTGAGGAAAACATACTCTGACCCACAGAGCAAAGCACCACTCGACATTCAAGGTCTGGTGTGGCCAACCAACCCTGAGGAACAGTTCAATGGCAAGCCTCCAACGTTGGCGGAAATCAAGAAGGTGGTCGACAAAGCCAGAGCCAAATCATCACCAGGGCCAAACGGAATACCTTACCAGCTTTACAAGAAATGTCCCAAGGTGCTGGAGTGGCTCCACAGGCTGCTGCGATCGGCTTGGAGAAACCAGAAGATCAGCGGCCAGTGGATGACGGCAGATGGTGTGTACATCCCCAAAGAGCAAAACTCAAGTGACATTAGCCAGTTCAGGCCAATATCACTACTGAACGTCGAAGGGAAAATCTTCTTCTCTGTCATGGCAGCAAGGCTGACCAAGTACCTGATGGAAAACAAGTACTTGGATGTGTCAGTCCAGAAAGGTGGCATCCCAGGCGTGGCGGGCTGTGTAGAACACGCCACAATGATCTGGGACGCAATCCAAAAAGCAAAAACAGAAAAGAGAGACCTGGACGTAGTGTGGCTTGATCTGGCAAACGCATATGGATCTGTGCCCCATGAGATGATACAGTTGGCTCTTGAGATGTACCATGTGCCAAAGAACATCCGCGACATGCTCAAGAAGTACTTCAATGGCTTCTCAATGCGGTTCTCTACCAAGGAGTACACAACAGACTGGATCAACTTGGAAGTGGGTATTGCAATGGGCTGTGCAATTTCCCCAATACTGTTCGTGCTGGCAATGGAACTCATCTTGAAAGCAGCAACAAACAACGCGAGACAAACAGACCTTGGCGATGGATACAAGATGCCTCCTCTCAAGGCCTTCATGGATGACACTACAGTGATTTCATCCAGAGAAGACGAGACACGTCATGTGCTGGAGAGGCTGGACGACATAGTTGCCTCATCCAGAATGAAGTTCAAGCCAAAGAAATCACGGAGTCTCTCACTGAGGAAAGGAAAAGTGGCCGGATCTGTGGTCTTCAGTGTTGCCAACCAGGCCATTCCAACAGTCACAGAAGAACCAGTCAAGAGCCTTGGAAGATGGTATGATGATACGCTGAAAGACACACAAAGAGCAAAAGAAACCAAGCAGATGGCGGAGGAAGGCTTGGAGACCATTGACCAGTGTGGGCTCCCTGGCAAATACAAGGTCTGGTGTCTGCAGTTCATGCTGATACCAAAGCTGCTATGGCCTCTGATGATATACGACATCTGCACCAGCATAGTGGAGGCAATGGAAGCCAAAATCAACAAGTTCACAAGGAAATGGCTTGGTGTCCCACCCTGTCTGACTGACATAGCGCTGTACTGTCGCCAAGCAAAGCTGAAACTACCCCTGAAATCCATCCTGGAGGAATACAAAGCAGGGAAGATCAGACTTCAAAGCATGCTGGAGGACTCAGGAGACAAGGTGGTAGAAGCAATTAAGCCCCAGCTGAAGACAGGCAGAAAATGGAAAGTTCAAGAGGCGATGGATTCTGCAAAAGAAAGTCTCAAGATCAGAGAAATAACAGGACACACACAGACCAACAGACAGGGACTGGGGTGACCAAAACTGAATGGTGGTCAAAAGCCAAAGGAAAAGCCAAAAGAGACATGATGATTCAGGAGATGAGAAAAGAAGAAGACCAAAAAAGACTCCAAAAAGCAGTCCAGCAGAGCCAGCAAGGGCAATGGACAACGTGGGAGAATGCACTCCAAAGAAGTCTCTCTTGGAATGACATTTGGCACATGGCCCCTCTCAGGATCAGCTTCATTCTCAGATCTGCATATGACCTTCTGCCCTCAAATGCAAACCTGGTGAAGTGGGGGAAAACAGACGATCCTGCATGCCCCTCTGCCACGAAAAACAAACAGTGGAGCATGTCCTAAGCTCATGTAAAGTAGCCCTGGCTCAAGGAAGGTACACATGGAGGCACAACCAAGTGCTCAAAGAAATTGTACAAGTAGTCTGGGCTAGTACCAACACCACAAAAGGGAAAATCAGGACTCCAAAAGCACCCGCAACATTCTTCACGGCAGGAGGCAGCAAATCATGGCCAAGAACAACAGTGCCACTCGAAACATGCAGGCAGAGTCTGCTGGACGGGGCAGATGACTGGGAGTGCACTGCAGACCTCCCCGAATGGAAGAGTCACCCAGAGATCATCAGCAAGAGTGGCATGAGACCAGACATAGTAGTCCACTCTAAGTCAACCAAGCAGCTGATCATGATCGAGCTCACGGTGCCATATGAGAACAGAATGGAGGCAGCTCAAATCTACAAGACTGAAAAGTATGCTGATCTGGCAAACAGCCTGAGGAGAGAAGGCTATCAGGTCAAAGTCCTCACTGCAGAAATTGGAGCTAGGGGGTTTGTAGGAACGTCTGCATACAGCCTCATGAAACAGCTCTCAGTTGCAGGGAAGGAAAAAACCAGAGCCCTGAAAGCAATGGCAGAAGCGGCAGAGAGGTGTTCAAGCTGGATCTGGTCAAGGAGGAACAAAAGTGAACTTCATAAGGCTTAATTTCCCTACAAATATCAGGTGTCCCTGTGGCTCAGTGGTTAAAGCGCGAGTCATTAAGTGGAAAATGAGCATGTCCAGAGGGTCATGGGTTCGAATCCCAGCCATGGCTCGTCCCAAGATGGGAAAAAAAAAAGGGGCAGCAGAGGGACATCCGGAGTCATGAACCGGGTGTGGCCCAACCCCCCTAGAGTGTCAGGAGATAAGGGCCGAAACACTTGCTTGAAGGGGGCTTCTCTTCTGAGGACTCTCTGCTGCCACGCTCTCCACGAGTTTCTTTCTACTAATCTGATTTGAATGAACTGGTCCGAATCTTTATTAGTTTGTTTACTGTATAATGTGCAAACCCTAACAAACAAGTGACCAAAAGACACCGCCGGCAAAAATCAGAGGGGGGGGGGGGGGGGGGGGGGGGGGGGGGAGGAGGAGGAGGAGGGGGGGTGGTGGGGGGAGGGGGGGGGTAATCGTTAATTCCTTAACAAAATTCGGGTCTACAGATCGCAACCTGACTGAAGGATTTTCTTCAACCATCACATATCGGCAATAAAATGTACCAACAAAGAGTCGTAAAGAAGAAAGGTTAGCTTCCATACTGTGGCCAAGGAAGAGGGAAGCGCCCACCACAGTGCTTCCAGACTGTTCGTTTACAGCGTAAGAAAAGTATTATGCTGTCTGCCCTATACAGACTGGATTTGCAATTTCGAGGTGTTTAAGAACTTCACATTCTTCTTTTCTCCCTGAAATTTGTGTACAGCGCTTTTTTGTCACTTGCATTGCTGAGGGATGCACATAAGTTACAATAAATACTCTTAAAACACTATAATTCGGATCTGCTCTTCAAGGTGTGTGTGTGTGTGTGTGTGTGTGTGTGTGTGTGTGTGTGTGTGTGTGTGTGTGTGTGTGTGTACGAGCAGGCGCGCGTGTTTTTTCATGTGTATTTGTTCGCATGTGTGCTTGAGAGATAAAGCGAAAGAGAGAACACTAAAGTACAAAATAGATGAAGAAATGTACACTGCAAATATGTACTATTCATTTCGGGAATACTCATATATTACAGTACACTTAAATACAAAGTCTCTGTGTCTGCATGTGTGTGCGTGCGTGCGTGTGTGTGTGTGTGTGTGTGTGTGTGTGTGTGTGTGTGTGTGTGTGTGTGTGTGTGTGTGTGTGTGGTGTGTGAGAGAGGAGAGAGAGAGAGAGACAGACAGACAGACAGACAGAGAGAGAGAGAGAGATGGAGGGAGAGAGAGAGAGAGAGAGAGAGAGAGAGAGAGAGAGAGAGAGAGAGAGAGAGAGAGAATATATTTACCTTGTACTAGGTCTTGTGGATTCCAAAATGGCCTCCTCCAAAGGGGTTGGAATGGGTTGCTTTCAGGAGAGCGGGAACCTCACTTCTTCTAGCGACTTTCGATCCTTGGTAGCACAGACCGTTGCTTTGTAGAAGATTCTGCTTTGACCGTGTTCTCAGTTTCCTCTTTTCCTCCTTCTTTTTTCTGTCTACTGGGTTCCAAAAGCACCGATTTGGGGTAAGACCCAGTTGACAAATAGTCTATTATTTCCTCATAGGATTCGTCATCCATCGTGCTCGTTGGTTCAAACCAAACTTCTCTTTATTCTCCCATGAAGCAGCAGACAGCAGAGAGCAAGCGACACTGAACAGTCTGAGTGAGTGAGTGACACACTGAATCAACGCATGCAAAAAGTTTTGCTTATATACCCCTTGAGCGAACCGCAAAGCCAGCAACTGAACACTGCAAACAAATCGTCTCTCACGCAGTTTTGTTTTCACAAAATTTGTATTTCTTACATATTTTTGAACCCGGCCGGCTCAGCGGTCAGTTATATCATAGGGACATGTTTACTATTAATAAAAAAACCCCTTTAAAACACAAAGATTCTAATGAGCTAAATAAAATCTTATAACTTCGTCTCTATAATTAAGAAATCTTTGATTATAGTGGTTTAAATCACCTATTTTTGACAGGCTTTAATACACATTTTAGATCTGTCCAAAATATGGGTGGATAAAATTCATATTATTACAGAACAAAAAAATCTAATATAAACCGTCAACTTTCCATGCAGACACATTTTAACCAAATGAGATGTTTCCACACACAAAGAGAGCTTGCTCATTATAATTTTACAAAAAAATACAACTTGCAATCCGAAATTTGACACAACGTTTCGATCGTAAAATATTCCTTACACGCAGCTAGCAGTTTTAAAAAGTGTGCATAAAGCCAGTTATGGCCTCTATACAAAAACAAAAACAAACAAACAAACAAACAAAAACCCCAAACAATACCTATATTTGACTGAAAAGGTTCTACATTTTTAGATCTCAAAAATCGATCGTCTCTTCGACGTACACACACACACACACACACACACACACACACACACACACACACACACTCTCCTCTCTCTCTCTCTCTCTCTCTCTCTCTCCACACACACACACACACACACACACACACAGAGAGAGAGAGAGAGAGAGAGAGAGAGAGAGAGAGAACAAGAACAAGAACAAGAACAACAATTTTATTCTCTAGGCACTAGCCCATAGAAATAGGGTCAAAATATACAGAATGTTATGTACGTGGAATAAAGCAATTATTACAATAAATAATAATATCTGAAAATTACAACATAATGGACTTAAATCTTTCATCAATTTCTCCTTCAACTGGTTACAATATTCCTTTGACGGAGAGCATGAAAAATATACATGGCAAGTTTTCTTATCGCATCTACTGACCCCTTGTGAAGTGTATCGGTATACGGTTGTTTAATGCCTTTCAGATATCTGTTTCTTATTGCATCATATCTAGGACAGTAATGTACAAAATGATTTTCATCTTCAATTACTTTACATGTTGAACAAGCAAAGTTTAGGTTTTCACTAAATATTCTCCTAAATGAAGAACCATTTATTGGTAGTACCCCCAGTCTTAATTTCACAAGTCCGTCACGGAAGCATCTGATATCTAAAAACTGGAAATAAGGTTCGCTTTCTAGGGTTGTTTTAAAAAGCCGATAATTTCTGTATATATCTTTATTCATAATAGATTCCTCCCATTCTTGTAAATAATTATCTTTCAGTCTTTGTTTGAATAAAGAGAGAAAAGCCATTTCACATCCTACACCTTGATTTATCCATGCATGCCCAAACCCCATTCTGAACATAATGTTTCTGATCTGACTTGCCCAACAAACTTTGCCCCTTTCATCTAATTTCCAGAGCATTGCATATGCCATCCTTGGGATTCTAGTCATGTCCATCTTTAGAATTCTAAGCCAATATTTAATACATCTAAAATAACTATTCACATATAATGGGTGCCTTCCTGTTTCCCCAAGAACAAACTTATTTGGTACTTTTAATGGGACTCGTAAAAATCGTTTACATGCGTAACTGTGAACCTTTTCAATGTTGTCTAATCTATTCATACCCCACATTTCAGCTGCATACAGTAATATAGGTTGTACTTGAGTGTCAAATATTTTGAAAAAACAAGATTTTGAAATATAATGCAATCTGCCAATATGTTTCACACATTCAATGCAAGCTCTTCTGCCCTTCACCGCCAGAGCATCAACACACTTTAGAATACTCATTTTGGTTGTAAACACAAAACCAAGATAGTTATATTCATTTACTACTTCTAAAGAATCTCCATTTATATTCTATTTGTCGTTTTTGCCTAGAAACCCCCCTTTTCGAAATACCATAACCTTTGTTTTGTCTTTGTTAATATTCAGAAATAGCTTTTTGCAAGATTCGTTCAGTACATCAATTTGATTCTGTAGACCTTTAGCGGTGTCGGACAGCAGGACTATATCATCAGCAAACAAAAGTATACATAGCTCAACATAACCTGGTAACAACTGGATACCATGTATTCCATTTTCTTCCACTGCCATAGCAATTTCATTTATAAAAATCGAAAAAAGTTCTGGGCTCAGGATGCAGCCTTGTCTCACCCCAACAGGACAATAAAAAAAAAAATCAGTTACACGATCCTCTATTCTGACGCATGAAAGAGCTGATTTATAAATAGCCCTTATTGCCTTAATAAATTTACCATGAATTCCTGTTTTTATCAGAATCTCAAATAATGATCCATGTTGAACTGAATCAAACGCTTTTCTCAGGTCCACAAAACATGCAAAAACTTTCCTCCTTTCTTTGAAAAACATTTCTGAATGATTGCATTCAAGGTAAAAAATGTGGTCAAATGTAGAATACCCCTTTCTGAAACCTGCTTGGGACTCTGTTAGCTTCTTATTTGTTTCAATAAAGTTCACTAATCTCTTGTTGAGAATATTAGTATAGCATTACTCATTAAACTCAGTAATGATACACCTCTGTAATTATCTGTCACTGTTTTATCACCTTTCTTAAAAATTGGTACTATAATGGATTTGTCCATTCCTCAGGATACTGACCTTTCTCGAAAAGATTATTAAATAATTTTGTCATGAATTTGACTGATTGCTCACTACATAGTTTTAGCATTTCTGGAGTAATTCCATCAATACTGCATGCTTTTCCATTTTTCAGTTTATGAAC
>CM065718.1:31202986-31212986 GCA_033310375.1 Conus canariensis
GAATCGTCGCCTTCGGCATAAACTGTCGGCTAGGCGGCAATTTGTAGCAGGAGTACCTATTTGTAAGTTGGCATGGTGCCGTATACGGACAGTTCTCGCTGCACGCGCTTTTATAACATCCAGTCACTATATAATGACAATGTTCCTCATAATGATGGACGATACATGGGCACTTGTAAATATCACATGTCACAGCAAATGCATCTGTACAAGAGTAAGCATACGTGCACATGCTACAAACAAACATGCATGGCAAGCACAAACGTACGCAGTTACTCACACGCAAGCATGAGCACTCACATACATACACAAGTACACGCACACACATAACACACACACACACACACACGCTCAC
Source organism: Conus canariensis (assembly GCA_033310375.1). Classification (NCBI taxonomy): domain Eukaryota; kingdom Metazoa; phylum Mollusca; class Gastropoda; order Neogastropoda; family Conidae; genus Conus; species Conus canariensis. The sequence goes on from CM065718.1 coordinate 31,203,342, forward strand.
ACTCACTCACGCACGCACGCACGCACGCACGCACGCACGCACACACGCACACGCACACACACACACACACACACACACACACACCACACACACACACGCACACACACACACACGGTAGTTGTGTCCTCCAAATCCCTGAATGTATTTGGAAATTATCAAATCCTTCATCACCTCCAACGCCCTTGAAACCCTTCATAATGTTTCTTTGAAATGTCTCTAGCTGTGAACAAGATGTTCAGATTTATGCATGCAGAGTAAAAAAAAAAAAAAAATAAAAATAAATAAATAAAGAGGGAGGTACACATGGACAGACCCATAAACGTAACTCCTCTGCGTGTTTTGTTCCAATCTGTTGATGCTACGCCAAGAGTTTAGACAGTTTGCTTCGGCGGAGACTGTGTGTGTGTGTGTGTGTGTGTGTGTGTGTGTGTGTGTGTGGTGGTGGTGCGTGCGTGCGTGTGCGTGCGTGCGTGGTGTGTGTGTGTGTGTGTGTGTGTGTGTGTGTAAGGGGGGGGGGGGGAGTAGGGTCCCATAAACATGCTACACTTCATTACCAGACTGATGAAACATTCAAATGAACTGTGAAAATATCCAGTTTAGGATGCTAACATCATTCGGGAATCAAACGCAAGTTATCAGAATCAAAGCACGATGCGCTACCCACTGAGCTAAATCCAGTGCTACGAATTTTTCTGGGTTTATGACCCACTGTTCTTGTTACTAATGGACATCTGCAACATCACGTAAAGTGCCGTGAAACAAAGGATGAAGGTGGTAGGTTAATAAGCATACCAACTGTAGTGTGATAACCAGTATCGAAAGCTTTTTGTATCACTTCATCGTTACATTATATATGGATATTAATTCTGTTACTGTTCAACCCCCCCACCCCCACCCCCCCGAACCAGACCTATAGATGGGTAGGTGGAAAAACGACACGATTGTTACCACACAAAATATAGTGGGGCGACAAAAAGTGTCAGGGCGACAAAAATTCGTGCCATCAAGATAGACAAACATTGTCGCCAGTGACAATTTGTGCTTTCACGTCCGGCACAAACTGTCGCCGATGATGATTCGTGCCGGGTAACAATTCGGGCTGTAACATAGGCTTCGGCGACAATACTACGAGCTGTTATGTGATCTACACTGTGGGCTGATAATGGCCACACGCCACAACTAGAATTCTGGCACTAAAATGCTGTGTAATCCATGTAAGCGTTTTAGGCCTACCATAGATTTGAGCCAGCATTATACTGATAATTGATCAAAAGAACAATTCTCCACCAAGTATTTCCTTTGTTTTGGGGGATTTCCACCGATGAAATCACGAACAGTCTTCAAATACATGACCTTCCCCTTAGCTGACGTCACATTTCAGGCCATTGCACTGATTCGTTATCCTGTCTTTGCGCCAGCGGGAAGCCCCCCCCAAATAGTCCCATTCCTTTGATTTTAATCTGTCTGCATGGAACCACCTGGCTTGCACCTTGATGGCCTTATGAAAGAAAATGAGAAGAGAATCACTTTTCAGACACAATAAAAATTCTCAAAACAATGTAATCGCACCAGACTATAAACACTCGACTCCCTGTGCAAGGCCTCGGCGTATTAATTTGTGGTGTGCAGCCTGGTTAACTCATTCTACACTAGCTATTCTCTCTTCTTGCTTCCCCCAGAAACTGACCATTTATACATACATACATAATAATATATATATATATATATATATTATATTTTTTTTTTTTTTTTGCTTTCAGATCATTAAAACAAAAAATAAACAGACATAGACCTGTGATTTTTTTCAAGTTATGTTTATAAATGATTGAAAAACAAGAAACAATAGCAAAGTTATTTTTCTATTTATTTGGTAATACAGTATGCACGACAAAGAAAATGAGACATTGCGTGTAATGTAAAAATAGGGGTGGTACACACCCTATGAACAACAAAAATAAAAATTACATTAACTGGTTTTATGCCCTGAGATTATTCAAAAATCCAAGGGCTTCAGTCACATTGTAACGACAATTTGTAGTGTTTCTTTCACAACGCATGTTTCACGGAGTAGCAGACGACACCACTTTGCCACGTCAACCCAAACCGAGCTGGTGACGTGATGTGAAAACGTCTGCTAGCGAGTATTCAGCTTGCAAAGCCTAGGTACCGGTACGCCTGCACTCTAATTAGTATGCAGGAGCTATTTGTAACAAGCAGTTTCGTACAAAAGGTTCGCTCACTTCGGAGGAAAATTCCAAAGCTTTTGTAAAGATAAGGACCGGATATGCGGTACTCAGAGTACAAAGGATATGCGGTTAACGTTAAGGTATGCGAGCTTTGTGATAGGTGTGTGACCACTCCACAAGCGACTCTTCTGCAAGGCGGCCAGACACGGTTGAAGCTACGGTTGAGCGGCGATAAGATGTCAGAAACATTACCCGTCATCGACGCCATCGGTCATGATAAAGGTTGCCTGCCTAACTGATGTAGTTCCTTCTATAGCGTGTCGTGTCGTGTCGTGTCGCTACAGCTACGGCGCAGCTAAGAGCAGCTTGCAGCGTGGCCTCAGCTTTTAAAGGATGCGATGCTGTCATTACCAGTGCTACAGGTCATTGTATGTGGTTGTTGGCAAGACGGGTGGTTGGGAGGTGGGGTGGGGAGAGAGAGGAGACACACACAACACACAGATACACAACACACACACACACACACACACACACACACACACACACACACACAACACACACACAAGAGGCGATGGGATGATGCTCTCATCAGGTTTATTGTTTGTACGTGCGCACACCGGAGCGTGTGGCCAGTCTCTGGGGTTTGTATCAATGTCAGCATCACCTCACTACCCTCACCCACCATCTCCCCGTTACCTTTCTTCTTCACCTTCATCCACCCTCCTCACGTCCTCACGCTCTCAACTGCTGCCTTCCCCCTTCTCCTTCCCCACACCCCCTACCTTCCCCAACTATTTTTTTTCTTTTATTACCCGGCGTTAATGCAATCGTGTGTGTGTGTGTGTGCGTGTGCGTGTGTGTGTATGTGTATGTGTGTGTGTGTGCGTGCGTGCGTGTGTGTGTGTGTGTGTGTGTGTGTGTGTGTGTGTGTGTGTGTGTGCGTGTATGTGTGTGTGTGTGTGTGTGTCTCTCTCTCTCTCTCTCTCTCTCTCTCTCTCTCTCTCTCTCTCTCCCTCTCTCTGTGCGTGCGTGCGTCCATGCATGCGCGTGTGTCTCTGTGTGCATTTTGTTATTGATTTTCACTTTGTTATTCTTTTTAAAGATTTCCTCTCCTGCTTTTCGACTTTTTTTTCTTCCTTTGCATGGTACTTTTTTTTCTTTTTTTTTTTTTTTTTGGGGGGGGGGGTGTGTTTTTTTTTTCGTTTTTTTTGTTTTTGTTTTTGCTTTTTGTTCTGACATTCTTTCTTTATGTCATCGTTCCCTTGTTCCTTCCACCTTTATTTTCTTCTTCGTTCCTTTCTTTCTCTTTTCTTTCTTTCTCTCTTTCCTTCAGTTTATTATTTAAAGAGGGAAAAGGGAAAGCCTTGAAAGTCGATCATGATACCGCAGGTTGTACTGGATGCACGGCTGATACAGATTCTACGGACAACTTTTTTTTTTTTTTTTTTCTGAAAGGAGTTTCTTTTATTTCATTTCAAACAGTTACAATGATCACATAGAACAAATACAACAAAAATTTCCCCTCCATGCCCCCCCCCTCCCCCCCCCCCCCCCCCCCAAAAAAAAAAAAAAATCTGCATGTCATTTGAATTAGAACTCTAATACCAACTATTCAAATAATTATACAGTAACGACTATCTTGCTACCGTAGGGTTTTTCCCCTAATCTAGAATATTTATCTTTTAAATGGGCACACAAAACGAATAATGTACACAAACATAATGCAGGGTTATAAAACGTATTACTTAAATCATCGACTCCATCGAAGTATGGCATTCGAAGTTAAATTGTACAGACACACTTTAATTTACGATTATTTTCTCGAGGCTCCAAGGTCACGGATGACTTTAAATAGTAAAAAAAAAATAAATAAAAAAAAAAGAAAAAAGAAAAAAGAAAAAAAAATATACAGCGCTTATTTTGAACATACCTTCATGCAGTCACCATATATACATACACATGTATATATAGTACATAATATGACCATTAGTCCTCTAGTAGTTTAATATATGGTGACCATTTTTCTTGGTAGGTAGCATGATTCATCTCCATCAAGGACATATATTTCTCCATTTTATATCTGTAGTTCAGCTCCTTCAAAAACATATTTATATTGGGTTTTGTTTTGTTAATTCTACATTTATAGATGAATTATTTTCCCATTAAAATTATCAGATCTAGCATATCATCGGTTTTTGTTTCTCATCCGTACCAAATAATATAATCTCCACATTAAGGGATAATCTTTCACAGTGTGAACAATTTACTTTTAGAGCTCTTTCAAGGTCTTTCCAGAAAGCGTGTGTAAACTCACATTCCCACAGGTAATGATTAATTGAGTCTTTTTCTCTATTACAGAAATTACATTTGTCGCTATCAACAATCTACATACTTTTCAGCACACTATTCGTTACCAAAATTCTGTGGCATATTCTAATTTTAAACCACTTCAGTTTTGTTTCTTTGATTTTCTTAATCCTTTTCAGTACCTCTATCCAGTCAATAGGTATATCAAGACGTTGTTCCCACTTGACAAAGGCGCTTATGTTAAGAACTTCATTGGCTTCTACCATAATATCGTAATAAGTACGTGTTCCCTTAGTAACACTACAAATTTTTTGAAGTGCTAAAGTTTTATCATTACTAATGTTACTATTTAATATCAGTCTTCTTTTCTTTGCATAAGCTTTGATCGAACGCACGCAGCTTACATAATTTAGAAAATTGACCTGAAATCCCATTTTTTCCGACAATTCGTTGTGGTTTACAAAATCACCATCCTCATTGAGTAAATGTTTAACTAAAAATATATTTTTCTGCATCCATTTCTTGTAAAAGAATGGTTGTTCTCCAACTTTAAATTTCTCATTACAAAAAATAGGTTCAGTGGCTAAATCTGTACTTTCGTATAACTCTACCTCTTTGCAGAACCTTTGATATGCTTGAAAAACTCCTTTCCAAAATTTGTTAATAACATTGTTTTCAGTAAATCTATTAGGACCATATGCATCAATATTACTTACTTCGGGACATAATGAATGTAATATTATTTTCCACTTATTATTGTACATGTACGCTTTCCTTATCCAGGCGATTTTCAAGGAGCTGATGTACATTTTCAGGTCGGGTATACCTATCCCTCCCCTCTGTATATTATGTACTGAGTATTTTCTTTTAATTTTATCATTTTTGTTGTTCCAAACAAATTTGAAACACATATTTTGCAATAAAGCAATCTGGGAATCAGGAGGATTCGGTAGAAGAATCCATAAGCACACCGATTTTGATAGCACTAATGATTTGAGCACAGCTACTCTACCTAATGGTGTTATTATTCTTTTCGTCCATATTTTGAACAAGGTTTGGACTTCTGAGAATTTATCTTTCATATTAATTTCCGTCATATCCGATAGCCTATTCGTAAACCACAGTCCTAGAATTTTGAATTTTGAGGGGTTCCATTCCATTTTATAGTGGGGTAAATATGTTCTCATAGAGTTTTTATCTATACCTAACCAAATATTAAACGTTTTTTTCATAGTTCAATTTCAGTCGTGTTATTTGCTCAAATGCATAAAGGTTTGTAAATAACTTTTCATATGATTTCTTATCTCCTTCTAAAGTAAAGGTGGTGTGGTCTGCAAACTGATTTATCTTAAATTCTGTGTTTTCTATCTTTATGCCTTTGATATCGTTGTCTTGCCTTATTTTGTTCGCCAGTACTTCAACACACAAAACAAATAGATATGGAGATATAGGGTCCCCTTGGCGGCAACCTCTTCCAATTGAAAAACATAATGACACTTTCCCGTTCACTATTACGTAAGACTTTATCTTATCGTAAAAAGATGATATCCATCGTTGTATTCCGTTTCCGAATCCAAATGCAGCCAGAATTTTATTCATATATGACCAGTTAACTGAATCGAAAGCTTTCTCAAAATCGACAGAAATTAATAACCCTCGTAAGCGATTCACTTCTAAATAAGAAATTAAATCGTATATTGTTCGTAAACTATCACCTATATATCTACCTGGAACGAATCCTGTCTGGTCCTCGTTTATGAGTTTTGGTAAAACCATTTTTTAAAAATTCTGTTTGCAATACAGGCTGAAGCAATTTTGTAGGTTACATTTAGAAGTGAGATAGGTCTCCAGTTCTTCAAGTATTCTCGCGGTTTCTCTCCTTTAGGAAGACCAATAATTATTCCTTCTTTTGTGTTATAGACATTCCTCCGTTACTGTACCCCTCATTTAGAGAACGGACAACAAAATCTCCTGATTGTCTCCAAAAGAATTTAAAGAAATTTACTGTCATACCATCTGTTCCAGGACTCTTATCATTTTCCATATTTTTTAGGACTTTGGTGGCCTCTTCTAAAGTGATTAATCCCTCCAATTGTTCGGATTCTAGCTGACTGAGTTTTGGCAGGTTATCTACGTAATTTCCAATCTCAATATCACTTACTTCCTTTTCTGTGTATAAGTTTTCATAATAGTTCTTTGTCTCTTTTAACATATCATCCGTTTCTGTCAGAGTTGTTCCTTGGTCCGTGACAAGTTTAAGCATTCTTTTGCTTACAAAATTCCTTTTCTCCAGTGAACAGAAATATTTGCTTATTTTCTCCCCGTAGGATGCCCATTTGGCTCTGGATCGAATTATTGTTCCGTCAATTTTCGTTTTCCTTAGCTCACTCAGCTCTTCCTTTTTCTTTTTCAAGATCTCAAGGTCTGTTTCCAGCAAGCCATTTTTGTTTTCCAAATCTTGTATTGCTTTTTCAATTTGTTTTTCTTTTTCATTTCTATTTCTATTTTTGCGAATACTGAATGTTATTGTTTCTGCTCTTATTTCCATAATTAGAGTTTCTAAAAATAATTGGTCTGAAATTGAGAACTGGATTTGATCATTTGGGATTTTACTGACAAAGCGTTTATTGTATGGTAGTAATGCATATTGTTCCTTGATTCTTTCAATCGTTTCATTGACCAGATTTACATATTGTTTGTCTCTTAAAAGAGAAGAATTAAATTTCCAGAATCCTTTATGCCTCTTTTCTTTTTTAAAAGCAATATTTATGTATATCAAAGAGTGATCTGTTCTGTATCCAAACAAAATATTGGCATCTTCTGTGTAAGTGATAAGCGTGTCGGACAGTAAAAAGAAATCTAGCCTGCTTTGTTGAAACGGTTTTGGTCTTCTCCAAGTATATCGCCTCGTGTCTTGGTTCAACTCTCTCCATATATCAACTAGCTCTAATCTAGACATAATTTCGATAACTTCTTCCTGTGCGTGACCGTTATTGATATATTTATAATTGTGATAATCCTTACTAGGATCAAGAACCAGATTCCAGTCCCCTGCCATTATTATGTTTGGGACATTTAAATCTTCTATTTTTAATTTTATATTTTCAAAGAAAGATGGTTCATCATTATTTGGTCCATAGATATTCGCTGACACTAAATCTTTTCCCATTGTATTAATAGTTACTATTATGTAATTACCATGAGCATCTTTAATAGTTTTCTTTATTTTGAATTCAAAGTTATTATTAAAGAGTATTGCAACACCTCTTGATCGAGAGTTGTTGGAGGCAAATACACATTCATAACCCCATTCACTTCCTATCTGGCGTTCTAATTTACTTGTGAAATGGGTGTCCTGTAGAAAATAAATAGAGTATTGTTTTTGTCTTAAAAATTGAAACACATCCTTTCTTTTGGAGTATCCCCCGAGACCTTGGCAATTCAAAGATGATATCCCTATAGAGTCCATTCCTCTTTAAATATCCTTACTTTTTTATGTTTTTTCTCCCCAGCCATAATAGTGTGCCAAAATACAACCCTTGATACTAGAACAACTAAGAAAAAAACAAACATATATGCACATACACAAACATACGCAAATGCATACTAAAAAAAATAATCTACCAAACTACAAACACGTACGCTTTAAAGTAAAAAAAAATGAGTCACAATTTGCTTGACCAACGCAGTCGAGCGGCTGGCGCGGAGAAAAAGAAGAAGAAGAAGAAGAAGTAGAAGAAGAACAAGAACAAGACCAAGACCAAGAAGAATAAGAACACGGAGAAGAAAAAGGACGCAATATACCTATAAAGGCAATGGAACACATAAATAAAGCAGAATCAAACTAAGACAAGCTTGACTTTGAAAAAAAAAAAGTGAAACGTATGCTTTCCATTCTGTTTGCATAATAAGTAAGTGAAATAATCGAGCACACACACACACACACACACACACACACACACACACACACACACACACACACACACACGCACACACATACACAGAGACACACAACATACACACACGCGCGCGCACGCGCACACACACACGTACCCTCACTAACAAGAAAGGAAAGGGAAAGGAGTGCGTGGGTGCCGATGGGGTGTGGAATCGCGCTCACGCACGCGTGTGTGTGCCTCAAGTTCAATGTACTTGTGAACGCAATTGAACTGACGGTCTTCAAGGACAGGTGTATTGGGGCGACTTATTTTTGTCACGTGCAAAGCGTGATGGGGAGGCGACGGGGGATGGGGGAGCGGGGAGGGTAAGTGGGATTATGCACCATGTGTATTTTAATAACAGTAAGTCAGCTTTGATAAATGTTTGGGGGGGGGGGGGGGGGGGGAGGGGGATGGGGGAGGGGGAGGGGGAGCAGGTGGGGGGATGGTAAATGGGATTATGCACCATGTGTATTTTAATAACAGTAAGTCAGCTTTGATAAATGTTTGGGGGGGGGGGGGGAGGGGGATGGGGAGGGGGAGGGGGAGCAGGTGGGGGGATGGTAAATAGGATTATGCACCATGTGTATTTTAATAACAGTAAGTCAGCTTTGATAAATGTTGGGGGGGGGGGGGAGGGGGATGGGGGAGGGGGGGGGAGCAGGTGGGGGGATGGTAAATGGGATTATGCACCATGTGTATTTTAATAACAGTAAGTCAGCTTTGATAAATGTTTGGGGGGGGGGGGGGAGGGGGATGGGGGAGGGGGAGGGGGAGCAGGTGGGGGGGATGGTAAATGGGATTATGCACCATGTGTATTTTAATAACAGTAAGTCGGGTTTGATAAATGTTTGGGGGGGGGGGGGAACAGACAGAGGGACGGGGGAGCAGGGGGGGGGAGGGTAAGTGGGTATTATGCACCATGTGTATTTTAATAACAAGTCGGGTTTGATAAATGTTTCTGGGAAGGGGGGGGGGGGGGGGGAGGGGGATAGGGGAGCGGGGGGGGGGGGGGGGGGGAGGGTAAGTGGGTTTATGCACCATGTGTATTTTAATAACAAGTCGGGTTTGATAAATGTTTCTGGGAAGGGGGGGGGGGGGGAGGGGGATAGGGGGAGGGGGGGGGGGGAGGGTAAGTGGGTTTATGCACCATGTGTATTTTAATAACAAGTCGGGTTTGATAAATGTTTCTGGGAAGGGGGGGGGGGGGGTTA
>CM065718.1:31220486-31225486 GCA_033310375.1 Conus canariensis
GACTAACGGTGCACAGATGCGTCAACACAAAAGAAATGTACGTTTGTATCGCTACGGTTATTCATTCATGTAATTTGAGTTACGCACACGACAAAAACAAACGTAACGGTGCACAGATGCGTCAACATAAGAGAAATGTACTTTTGTATCGCCGTGGTTATGTATTCATGTATATTATTTTCACTCCTGTCTTTATCTTTTTTTCTTCTTCTTCTTCTTCTTTTTGATGTGCTTGTGGCTTCTTGGCTCAACCGATTCGGTGTTACGTACACAGGGTCACACTGCAGGCAATAGTGCCTCTTTGCCACCCACACTTAGACTGATATATAAACAGTATTATCGGTTTCATCAGGGAATCTGAAGACTCTCCGTTATATTACACATGATAAACTTTCAGTCACAATCTTGTCATCTTTTCAGTACCATGCAGGCATGTAACCAAAAGCACTTCGCCTACCAATCAGCAAACCACGGGGTGCTGCAAACATATCCGGTTTATATCGGAAAATGAGAAAATGAGAAAAACACCGCCTCCCCCTTCCGGCAAGCGAACAGCTTGGTGAAACAAAGACTTCGCTAAAGCTGAGCGGGACTTCGGGTAAAAAAAAAACAAACCCAAAACAAAAAACAAACAAACAAAAAAACCAGGGGAAGTATTAGTAAGTATTGATTGAAACAGTTGCTTCCCATGACGTTTTTTTTTTTTTTTTTTGTCCCCCTCTCTCCTATTTTTTCCCCTGTCTGTCTTTTTTTTTTTTATTTCTTTCTTTCTTACTTTCTGTCTATCCCTCTTCTTCTTCTTCTCCTTCTTCACGGGTCGTGGGAAAAATTTTCAGGGTCGGTAATAGTAGGCATTGATTACAATAGTTGCTTCCCGTGTTATCTTTCTTTGTGCCGCCCTCCTCTCCCCCCCCCCCTCCCCCCCCCACCCTTTCTCTCTCTACCCCCCTCTCCTTTTTTCTTTCTTTTATTATTATTATTATCATCCTCATTACCATTATTGTTGCTTTGGACAGGAAAATACGAAACATCATCGTTTGTATCTTTGGAAAGTTTAATGTTCTATGAAAATATACAGATCCATAAATACACATCACCGAATTCGTTAAAAAAAACAAAAAAAACAACAACAAAAAAACACATTCATAATGGGCATGTTTCGGAGGAAATTTGTGATCATTTTGCAGAACTAATACTGGGCCCGCCATTTGATCTGGAGCCACTGAAAGGATCAGCACCAAAATTGAACGGATTTGTCCATGGGTCATCGTCCACCTTTCCACCATGTCTGGTTGAAATGGTTTCCCCGGAGTTGTGTCTAATCTTGCTCACAAACAAACCATCCACCAACTCAGACAAGCCAACAGACACGAGCGGGAAAAAAAAAACAACAAACAAACAAAAAACCGAACACACACACACACACACACACACACACACACACACACACACACACACACAAAAGCAACCTTTGCAAAGGGAGAAAACTGCTGCATACTGGACACGTAACTCGTGGAGAAAACGCTACGAAGTGCAAAAAAAACAAAAACAAAAAATAAAAACAAACAAACCAAAAAAAAAAAAACCTTTTCTTCACTGGGTGTGACTTAAAAACAAAACAAAACAAAAACAAACGAAAAAACAAAAACAAAAACAAACAAACAAACAAAAAAAACCCCACTGCGACTCAAGGAAGTGGTCTGGGTAGTTTGTTTCAGACACAGTGGCGCAATCTTACGAGCAACCAGCTAAGCAGAACTAACGGACGCGAATAAAACAAACCTTGACAGAGGGGTTAAAAAAAAAGAAAAAAGAAAAAAAGAAAGAAAAAGAAAAAAAGAAGAAGAAGAAGAAGAAGAAAAGAAATCATTGCCTACCGAACGCATGAACAAACTTGAATCCACGTGAGAACTGGTCTCTTTCATTCAGCGAACAAAAAAACCCCAAAAAACAAAAACAAAAACAAACAAACAAACAACAAAAAACCCCAAAACCCCCCCCAACAACAACAATAACAAACAACACACACACACACACACACACACACACACACACACACACACACACACCACGCACGCACGCACGCACGCCACCACACACCACACACCACACACACACACACACAGAAAGCTGTCACTGGAAGAAGTGGTCTGGGTAGTTTTGACTGTCTGTCTGTCTGTCTGTCTGGGTCACTGACACGATAGGCTGACGAAGAAAGAGTGCGAGTAAGTGGTTGGAGCGAGCCATGTACCGACCGATTGGGCTGAACTCGTATGACCTCTTCTTATACAGCCCGCCTTCGCCCGCTCCCACCAGAAACATGTCCATTGTTTGTATTCTTGCAGATACTTACAGGATGGGCCGGAGAGGAAATAGTTCGCATTCACACAATACATCACTCATCGTTAAGTGTGGGGAAATGGTGTAGGAAAGAGTCAGTAGAGAAAGACGAAGCACATGATTAAAAAAAAAAGAGTGATGGTTCCACATCTGCGTCAATATTATCTAAATGTGCTTAGTTGTACTGAATTGGACTGTACTGTATAAAACTGAAATGCGTTGTGTTCTACTGATCAGTGTGCTGTGTTGCACTGTACGGTTTGTTCTGCGATGAAATGTATTCTATGTTGTTGTACTAGGTCGTATTGCATGTGCGATGCTGAGTTACTGTGTATTGCCTTGCATTGTATGACGTTGTGTTGTAGTGTTTTGCCTTGAATGACGTCGTGTTGTAGTGTGTTGCCTTGCATTGTATGATCTTGTGTTGTAGTGTTTTGCCTTGCGTTGTATGATCTTGTGTTGTAGTGTTTTGCCTTGCATTGTATGACGTCGTGTTGTAGTCTGTGGCCTTGTATTGTATGATGTTGTGTTGTAGTGTATTGCCTTGCATTGTATGACGTTGTGTTGTTGTGTTTTGCCTTGCAGTGCATGATGTTGTGTTGTAGTGCATTGCCTTGCATTGTATGACGTTGTGTTGTAGTGTTTTGCCTTGAATGATGTTGTGTTGTAGTGTGTTGCCTTGAATGATGTTGTGTTGTAGTGTGTTGCCTTGAATGATGTTGTGTTGTAGTGTGTTGCCTTGAATGATGTTGTGTTGTAGTGTGTTGCCTTGCATTGTATGACGTTGTGTTGTAGTGTTTTGCCTTGAATGATGTTGTGTTGTAGTGTGTTGCCTTGAATGATGTTGTGTTGTAGTGTGTTGCCTTGAATGATGTTGTGTTGTAGTGTGTTGCCTTGAATGATGTTGTTGTAGCGTTTTGCCTTGCATTGTATGACGTTGTGTTGTAGTGTTTTGCTTTGCATTGTATGATGTTGTGTTGTAGTGTTTTGCCTTGAATGATGTTGTGTTGTAGTGTGTTGCTTTGCATTGTATGATGTTGTGTTGTAGTGTGTTGCCTTGCATTGTATGATGTTGTGTTGTAGTGTGTTGCTTTGCATTGTATGATGTTGTGTTGTAGTGTGTTGCTTTGCATTGTATGATGTTGTGTTGTAGTGTGTTGCCTTGCATTGTATGATGTTGTGTTGTAGTGTTTTGCCTTGCATTGTATGATGTTGTGTTGTAGTGTTTTGCCTTGCATTGTATGATGTTGTGTTGTAGTGTTTTGCCTTGCATTGTATGATGTTGTGTTGTAGTGTGTTGCCTTGCATTGTATGATGTTGTGTTGTAGTGTTTTGCCTTGCATTGTATGATGTTGTGTTGTAGTGTTTTGCCTTGCATTGTATGATGTTGTGTTGTAGTGTTTTGCCTTGAATGATGTTGTGTTGTAGGTGTTGCTTTGCATTGTATGATGTTGTGTTGTAGTGTGTTGCTTTGCATTGTATGATGTTGTGTTGTAGTGTGTTGCTTTGCATTGTATGATGTTGTGTTGTAGTGTTTTGCCTTGAATGATGTTGTGTTGTAGTGTGTTGCTTTGCATTGTATGATGTTGTGTTGTAGTGTGTTGCTTTGCATTGTATGATGTTGTGTTGTAGTGTTTTGCCTTGCATTGTATGACGTTGTTTTGTAGTGTTTTGCCTTGAATGACGTTGTGTTGTATGTGTTTTGCCTTGAATGACGTTGTGTTGTAGTGTGTTGCCTTGAATGATGTTGTGTTGTAGTGTGTTGCCTTGAATGATGTTGTGTTGTAGTGTTTTGCCTTGAATGATGTTGTGTTGTAGTGTTTTGCCTTGAATGACGTTGTGTTGTAGTGTTTGCCTTGAATATGTTTTGTTGTAGTGTGTTGCCTTGAATGATGTTGTGTTGTAGTGTTTTGCCTTGAATGATGTTGTGTTGTAGTGTTTTGCCTTGAATGACGTTGTGTTGTAGTGTGTTGCCTTGAATGATGTTATGTTGTAGTGTGTTGCCTTGCATTGTATGACGTTGTGTTGTAGTGTTTGCTTTGCATTGTATGATGTTGTGTTGTAGTGTTTTGCTTTGCATTGTATGACTTGTGTTGTAGTGTTTGCTTTGCATTGTATGTGTTGTTGTAGTATTTGCCTTGCATTGTATGACGTTTGTTGTAGTGTTTTGCCTGCATTGTATGATCTTGTGTTGCAGTGTTTGCTTTGCATGTATGATGTTTGTGTTGTAGTATTTTGCCTTGCATTGTATGACGTTGTGTTGTAGTGTTTTGCCTTGCATTGTATGATCTTGTGTTGCAGTGTTTTGCTTTGCATTGTGTGATGTTGTGTTGTAGTGTTTTGCTTGAATGATGTTGTGTTGTAGTGTTTTGCTTCGCATTTGATTGACGTTTGTGTTGTAGTGTTTTGCCTTGCATTGTATGACGTTGTGTTGTAGTGTTTTGCTTGCATTGTATGATGTTGTGTTGTAGGTTTTGCCTTGCATTGTATGACATTGTGTTGTAATGTTTTGCTTTGCATTGTATATTGGTTAGTTGTTGTTGTTTGTGTGTGTTTTGCCTTGATGTATGTGTGTTGTAGTGTTTTACCTTGCATTGTATGATGTTGTAGTGTTTTACCTTGCATTGTATGATGTTGTAGTGTTTTACCTTGCATTGTAT
>CM065718.1:31240486-31242986 GCA_033310375.1 Conus canariensis
GTTTTATAAAGCATACATATACTGTGTTGTAGATTATTTTAATTTAACAAATAGAAAAACAAAAGAAGATAAAATGCATTACATGTCTTGAGCGCGTGTGTGTGTTTTTGCATGTGTGCGCGCATGCTTGTTTGATGTGCTTGTGTGTTTGTTGTTTGCGTGTGTGCGTGCATGCGTGCGTGAGTGCGTGCGCGCGCGCGCGTGTTGTGTGTGTTGTGTGTGTGCGTGCGTGCGTGTGTGTTTGCATACGTGCGTGCGTGCTTGCGTGCGTGCGTGCGAGTGCGTGTGTGTGCGTATACGCGTGCATGTGTATGTGTGTGTGTATGTGTGTAAAGCGCGTTTGTGTAGAGTGATACTAACGACGATCTTGTGCTTATAAATCAAATTCAGCCACTCTAGTTATAGTCCAGTTGACGGCAAGGGGCAATCATAAGACTATTATCATCTCGTCAAAGACAATTATCTATAGAGCTGTTTTGAAATGCACAACTTGCGTTACTGAAAGAGATTTTCTGAAGCACTGTAATACGCTTCAACATCTCTCTTCCCTACGTGCGTATACGACAACGAGAAGCAGGATAGCGCCGATGAAGATGAGGAGGTAGAGGTGAAAGGAGAGAAAGAAACTCCAACTGTAATTCTGTAGGGCGCAAAGCAATACTGACCTTTCATATTCTGAGGTGAGGTCAGGGGGAGGGAAAATGGATCCCATATCAAAAGTGGAGGTAACCCTCACAAAATCCTACACGAGAGCTCGGGCATAGATACACTCGCGGATGCTCGCGCACGCACGCGTTCATGTTCACACACACACACGCACGCACGCACGCGCACGCACGCACGCACGCACGCACGCACGCACGCACACACGCACGCACGCACGCACGCACACACACACACACACACTTACGTACTCAAAAACTCTCTCTCTCTCTCTCTCTCTCTCACACACACACACACACACACACACACATACACAGAGAGAGAGAGAGAGAGAGAGAGAGAGAGAGAGAGAGAGAGTTTATATGTTAGGCCACTAGGTCATGCAAATGAAGAAAATTGGTATCATGGTACTACATGACCATTACTAGATTTCTTCCAGAACTTCTTTGTGGTTAAACATGCTTTGTATACAAACTTGCAGTTCCTTTAAATCAGGCGTCCGTGTCAGTGAAAAGGACCGCAAAGACAAGCTAAAGATTGAAGGACGTCTGTAATATTTACAAAACATGAGTTATGCCAACCACAGTGAAATTCGGACATATGTATAAAATTACAGGATCCAGTATCCTCTGTTGCGATGATGCTCTGTTTAGAATGGGCAGAAAACATTCCTATCTGCCTTGCAATGCGAAAGTGGAGAAAAACATGGCACGATAACACACCAATTCTGAATCTTGTAAATATGTTACGGATGTTAATGTGCTTAACCACATGGAAATGCAAGGACGATGACAGTGACTGACCATATACTCCGTAGCTGTTCTGTCTTAGGTGCCGTCTATGACGTGGCAATTAATTACCTGACCACTTCAACCTCCTTGACACGGTTTGACCGTGTGCGCTAGGTGAGGGCGCTACTGATAATCGGCCCATTATCCATTTATCTACAACGCACGGCATTCTTTTCCTCTAAAGCGCTTAAGGCCCTTTGTGAGAGGTTTCGCTCCCTTGACAAGTGAACTTCATCTTCCTGGGCAATTCTACACAATGGACAAATTAAATCTGTTTTTGTATGTGATCTATAACGATAATGGTGACACGCAATTTCGGACACAACAAGTCTAAACCTTGTCAATACAAATTTTAAATGTCTGTCTAAATTCAACTTCAAATAGATTTTATCATCGTTTACAGAACAAAATGTTTTATACATTTGAAAGCGTTTACTGTTATTCACATGAAAATCCCGTTCTTGCCACCTACACAATATCAATCTGTCTTTAAAATGATACAGAAATTAATTCTTTCTTCAACACCTTGGTTCACCTATACATACCCCAAACCATACGCTTATACTTTGCATCGAATATTTTAGACCCAATTTCTTTTATTCCGTGCATCTAAATCAAATAACGTTCTATAGGCTTTCCGCGGTAAGAGAGAGAGAGAGAGAGAGAGAGAGAGAGAGAGAGAGAGAGAGAGAGAGAGAGAGACGGCTTACCCTTATGAGCCTGCTTTCTCATTCTCTGGCGACACATTGAAAGTTTTAGTGTGTTTTTTTTTTTAAGGAAAGGAAATGGAGTGGCTGTCAGTCCACAATCGTGAGGCATTCCGGAATGTTCCAGAATTGTGCCATTGAACTGCCAATCAAAATTCACGGAACTGTCTGAAAAGATCGAGAACCATCACGTGTTATAGCGAATCAAAACGCTCGTTCCATTCAAGAAACTGTTTTGGGAAGCCTCTGGTACTGTCGGTCCAGGTCTGAGTTTCTAAGGACGACTCTGGAATCATTGCGTGTTTTCCCACATACGCCCTTTAGATTATTTTACGTCAC
>CM065718.1:31262986-31264202 GCA_033310375.1 Conus canariensis
GTTGTTTGCTATTTTAGTTGATAATATGGCTCCTGAAGATGCTAATCTGGCTGTTTCTACCAGCCCTGAAGGAGTAGCTATTCACTTTAATGAAGATCAGGTTTTACGATTAGAAAAGACCATGAATAATAAACAATAGCTGAATTTACATTGTTAGTTATAGAAAGTACTTTTTAAGTTAAGCGCAAGTAAATTACAAGTTAAGTGCAAAAAAATATAAGTTCTAGTTAAGTACTAGTTAGGTTCTTAAGTAAGTACTAGTTAGGTTCTTAAGGTAAGTACTAGTTAGGTTCTTAAGGTAAGTACTAGTTAGGTTCTTAAGGTAAGTACAAGTCAAGTTAATCTTTTAAAGTTCTCCAATGTCCTACAGCATATGAAAACTCAGGATTGACGTAAGTTCTCTTGTTATTGTTAGAGACTAGTGATTTCTTATTAACAGCAGTTGTGTTTACTTGATGAAGAGTAGAGCGCAGGTTAACATTTGTGTGATGAAATACTTTGTTTTCAAAGAGAGCTTGCTTGTAGTTGTCGTGAGTTATATTTTTTTGGACAACTTCTTTACTTATGCCCTTAGCTTTTTTCGTTACAGAAGTTTGGCTGGCAACGCTATACATCTTTGACCGTAAGCCAACATATTCTTGTATAACTGCCCCATTAAGTTCATCCTTCATCTTTCCAATCACTTTCTTGTTCACAGTTGAATGTAAAGGACTGTCTTTTGGATAGTCACATGTGTCGTACCACCCATCAGCTCCTTTAGCTACCTCCGCCTCTAAATCCTTATAGAAGTCTTCAGTTGGGATGTCCAGAATAAAACTATCGGTGTCTGTGTAAAGAACTCTTGCTTCTGGGTACAGCGGCTTAAAGTAGTCGTATAGAAATTCTAACATTAATAACTTTGACAGCTCTAATACGGTGAAGCCGATAAACACCGGCTTATCCAACTTCACACTCAGTTTCTTCATCATAATGCCAACCAGGCTGAAAGTTAAATCTCTTAAAGTTAAACCCCCCAGGCCAAAGTTAAATCTCTTAAAGTTAAATCCCCAGGCCAAAGTTAAATCTCTTAAAGTTAAATCCCCCAGGCCAAAGTTAAATCCTCCGGGCTAAAGTTAAATCTCTCAAAGTTAAATCTCTCAAAGTTAAATCTCTCAGGCTGAAGTTAAATCTCTCAGAGTTAAATCCCCCAGGCCAAAGTTAAATCCCTCAAAGTTAA
>CM065718.1:31264302-31274302 GCA_033310375.1 Conus canariensis
AGAGAATAACTCCAGAGATTTTAACTTTGGGCTTAGGAGAATGGCTTCAGAAATTGGGCTGGGGGTGAGAGACCTAACGTCAGCTTGAGAGAATGGCTTCAGCTTAAGAGAATGGCTTCAGCTTGAGAGAATGGCTTCAGCTTGAGAGAATGGCTTCAGCTTGAGAGAATGGCTTCAGCTGACTAACTGACTATGAGGGATTTAACTTTGAGGGATTTTAACTTTAAGAGATTTTAACTAGGCCCTGAGGGATTTAACTTTGAGAGATTTTAACTTTGAGAGATTTAACTTTGAGAGATTTAACTTTAAGAGATTTAACTTTAAGAGATTTTAACTTTGGCCTGGGGGGATTTAACTTTGGCCTGGGGGATTTAACTTTGAGGGATTTAACTTTGGCCTGAGGGATTTAACTTTGGCCTGGAGATTTACCTTTGAGAGATTTAACTTTCAGCCTGAGAGACTTAACTTTAAGAGATTTAACTTTGGCCTGGGGGATTTAACTTGAGGGATTTAACTTTGGCCTGGGGGATTTAACTTTGAGGGATTTAACTTTGGCCTGGGGGATTTAACTCTGAGAGATTTAACTTCAGCCTGAGAGATTTAACTTTGAGAGATTTAACTTTGAGAGATTTAACTTTAGCCCGGAGGATTTAACTTTGGCCTGGGGGATTTAACTTTAAGAGATTTAACTTTGGCCTGGGGATTTAACTTTAAGAGATTTAACTTTGGCCTGGGGGTTTAACTTTAAGAGATTTAACTTTCAGCCTGGTTGGCATTATGATGAAGAAACTGAGTGTGAAGTTGGATAAGCCGGTGTTTATCGGCTTCACCGTATTAGAGCTGTCAAAGTTATTAATGTTAGAATTTCTATACGACTACTTTAAGCCGCTGTACCCAGAAGCAAGAGTTCTTTACACAGACACCGATAGTTTTATTCTGGACATCCCAACTGAAGACTTCTATAAGGATTTAGAGGCGGAGGTAGCTAAAGGAGCTGATGGGTGGTACGACACATGTGACTATCCAAAAGACAGTCCTTTACATTCAACTGTGAACAAGAAAGTGATTGGAAAGATGAAGGATGAACTTAATGGGGCAGTTATACAAGAATATGTTGGCTTACGGTCAAAGATGTATAGCGTTGCCAGCCAAACTTCTGTAACGAAAAAAGCTAAGGGCATAAGTAAAGAAGTTGTCCAAAAAAATATAACTCACGACAACTACAAGCAAGCTCTCTTTGAAAACAAAGTATTTCATCACACAAATGTTAACCTGCGCTCTACTCTTCATCAAGTAAACACAACTGCTGTTAATAAGAAATCACTAGTCTCTAACAATAACAAGAGAACTTACGTCAATCCTGAGTTTTCATATGCTGTAGGACATTGGAGAACTTTAAAAGATTAACTTGACTTGTACTTACCTTAAGAACCTAACTAGTACTTACCTTAAGAACCTAACTAGTACTTACCTTAAGAACCTAACTAGTACTTACTTAAGAACCTAACTAGTACTTAACTAGAACTTATATTTTTTTGCACTTAACTTGTAATTTACTTGCGCTTAACTTAAAAAGTACTTTCTATAACTAACAATGTAAATTCAGCTATTGTTTATTATTCATGGTCTTTTCTAATCGTAAAACCTGATCTTCATTAAAGTGAATAGCTACTCCTTCAGGGCTGGTAGAAACAGCCAGATTAGCATCTTCAGGAGCCATATTATCAACTAAAATAGCAAACAACTTTACAACTGGTTGGGGCCAAGAATCTGGTATTTTGCTAACGACCCGCTTTACGCTTTCTCGCATAGTTAGACGCTCAAAAAGATCAGTAATTAATTCTTCAAACCTGCTCTTTAACTCTTCTCTATCACCCTCCCGCTCACAATCCAACTCGTAAAGTATATTAATAAGCTCTGTAGCTACTTCGGGCTTCATTTTTAAACCAGAATAAAATCATAAATTAAAAAAATTAACTAGGCGGTGGGTAGGGTGTACGTGCGTGGGGCGGGGTGGCGGCAGTGTGGGGGTGGCAGCAGGGGTGGGGTGGCAGCAGGGGTGGGTGTGGGGTGAGGGTTGGGGTGGGGTGTGTGCAGGAGTTACCTCCCTTAGTATTATTTTTAGCCCTGTTGGGGGCCTTTCTGTGTCACTTGAGCGCCGCGGCCAATCGCCCTAGTTCTGGCGTATTTTTAGCCCTGTTGGGCCTTTCTGTGTCACTTGAGCGCCGCGGCCAATCGTCCTAGTTCTGGCGTATTTTTAGCCTTTAGGCTGGAGTCTGCTTCCTCGGCTAGTATTGATTTTTTTTCACAGCGGCTAGCCAGAAGACCGCGTTTAATCACTCTGTCAGAACTCGTGAAAGCCAACGTCGCTTTGCATATATTTTACAATGAGCTTTCTTTTCTTATACAGGCTGTTAATAGAAATTTTTGGCTTAAATGCAAAGATTGCCAAAGCGTTTTACTTTCGTCAGCTTTCCGTAAAACAGATGTAATTTCACTTATGGCCTAAACCTCATAAATCTTCAATTTTTTATCGTCAGATTGTTCTACAAAACAATTACGTAAAAAACATCCAGTTCACTAAAAAAGCATCCAGTTCACTTACTGCCATCTCACGTTTTTACTTTCTAGAAACGCTAGATTCTCTTTGCGCCGGCCATTTTTTCAACGCAGCAACAGCGCTAACACGTCTTCACTCATAGGCAGCCCGCTCAAGAATGCCAGCTTGGGCGGCAGGCTCGGCGTCCCGGCAGAAATGATGTCATACCCCCTGTCAATTGGTTGAAAGTGCACACGTGACAGCTCAGCCCATCGCGTGATGATTAATAATGCAGTATTAGCTGCAGGCCTCCTGTGCAGCAGAGCGTGCAACCGATATTGATTGGGGCCGGTCTGGGGAGGTAGGATTGTCAAGCCATATAAATGTTAAAATGTTTTAGTTAATTTCATGCCATGGAGAGAATGTAAATATCTAGGTTCACGATCGCCAAATCTTATCTAGCACGGAAACCCCCCATTTTAATGTACTAATTGCGTCAATTTTTAGAGGTTTTGGGGTGTTAATTTTGTTTAAAAACAGGTGTTAATTTTGGCCAAAACTGATATGTGAAGGACGTGATTTGTATGTGAAAAGGGGGTTTTCGTGCAAAATAAGATAGGGCGGTCGTGAACCTAGATATTTACATTCTCTCACTGGATACATACGCGGCGCGCGTGCGCGCGCGCCCGCGTGCGTGCACACACGCGTATGTCTATAAACACACAAACACCTACACACATCTGTCTATCTATCCATCCATCTGTGCATGTGTGTATGTATGTATGTGTGTATGTAAGTATGTATGTATGTATGTATGTATGTATATATCCATCTATCCACACACACACACTCACACACACACACACACACACACACACAAACACCTCTGTCTTTGGCTAGGTAATGTTGCTTATAGTCCGGCCGACCGGAAAGGGCCATATCAGGGCTGCTCTATCTCTCTCGCTCTCGCTCTCTCTCTCTCTCTCTCTCTCTCTCTCTCCACACACACACACACACACACACACACACACACACACACACACACACACACACACAAGGAAAGAATTCAGTTTGTCCAGGAAGGTCAGGTTATCTTGGCTGCTTTTTTACCCATACACCTTGAATATTTATATTAATATAGTATTTAAGTATACATAATTCATAATCAGACCGTACGATCACAAAACGATTATATATATATATATATAATGAATATTATTATCGA
The DNA here is from genome assembly GCA_033310375.1 of Conus canariensis. Lineage (NCBI taxonomy): Eukaryota > Metazoa > Mollusca > Gastropoda > Neogastropoda > Conidae > Conus > Conus canariensis. The sequence continues at coordinate 31,268,067 of CM065718.1, forward strand.
TCCCTTGGGGAGCAACATGGATGTTAAACAAATGTTGCTCCCCAAGGGGTCGAGCACTTTTGAAATCATTTTAGGCATTCTAATAGTATTCATCTTAATTGCTCCTCACGTTGAGCACTGTGGCCTGAGGGATTTTAAAATGGAGGAAATCAATTTTAGACAGTCAACAAAAAACATACCGTTCGCCAACCCACAACTTTACTTGTAGAGCAAGAAAACATGCTCACATTTCGCCTCTCCTCCACTCTCTTCATTGGCTATCTGTCTCAAACCGTATCTCATACAAAATCTCAACTCTCACTTTCTCTGCTCTCTTTGAAAATGGACCTTCTTATCTCTCAGATCTCCTTAAAATCTACACCCCCTCTCGACAACTACGCTCCTGTGCTGACGACCGCCTTCTGCGAATGACTCGCTTCAGGACTACTACTGGTGAAAGATCTTTCTCTTTTCAAGCTCCAGCGACGTGGAACAGACTGCCAGACTGTCTCAGACATTCAGATTCTATCTCTTCTTTCAAGTCTAAACTTAAAACCCATCTATTTTCTCATAATTAGTCAATGCTGTGGGGAGAGGGGGGGGGGTGTACAACCTAACTAATAGCCGTCTGGGCCTTTTCAAATGTAGCGTATGTGTATGTTCTCTATTATATGTATTTGTTGTATGATTGAACGTTATAGGATTAAGTTTTTGTAGTGATATTTGAAGAATAAGTGAATGTCACATTGGTAGGATTAGGATTTGTTAGTTATTGTAGTAATAGTATTTGTAGTTGGGTGTAAGGTGTATTATTGTATATGAGAAGGGTGAATGTAGTATGACTTTGTAAAGCGCTTAGAGAAATTCGTTTGATTAAGCGCTATATAAGAAATCATTATTATTATTATTATTAGAACAAACCGAAAAATTCGTACGCAATATGAGATGGAAAGCATTCTTTTTTCTGAACCCGGACGGAAAAAAAAGAGGACAAAAACACCTACGGCTTCAAATCATGGCTATCACCACCTGCCATAGACGAAATGAAACCTTTCGAGGATAAAATGAAAAGAATGATAGCTAATATTGAATTCAAAAAAATCTAACAACGATTTCCAAACATCATTAAAAAATCAAATAAAACAAATACAAAATGACAAAAAATATTTGTGAAGGCTGATAAAACTAGTAATTACTACAAAATAAAAACATTCAGAAAAACTACAAAAAAAGCCGACAAAAGTACACATGACAACATCCGCATTAAAGAAAAAGAACTTGTGCATCGCATAGACCTAAGTGACAGGGTAGAAACGACAGCAACAAAAGAAGCTTTTATAACACTCAAAGATCATAAGCCCAGCTTTTACAACAACCCAACATGTAGACTATTAAATCCATCTAAATCTGAACTAGGCAAAATAAGTAAGAAAATCCTAGAAAAAGTAATAAAAAACATAAAATCAAACTCTGAATACAACCTCTGGAAGAATACACACGAAGTTATCCAATGGTTAAAAAAACTCAATAAACAAAGGAACACAGTATTCATCACATTCGACATAGTAGACTTCTACCCATCTATAGACGAAGAACTACTCAACAAAGCTCTGAAATTTGCTAGTAACCACACAGACATAACAGGGTCAGAAATGGAAATCATCCTCCACACCAAGAAAACATTACTGCACAGCAAAAATGAAACCTGGATCAAGAAAACGAACAGAAACTCAACATTTGACGTAACCATGGGATCATATGATGGTGCAGAAACATGCGAATTGGTCGGACTGTTCATGCTGTCCAACATCCAGAAACAACTCGGAAAGCAAGTCGGACTATATAGAGACGACGGCCTTGCTGCACTAACCAACAACCCAAGAACCATTGAAAACAAGAAAAAAGAACTATGCAAAATCTTCCAAAATCATAACTGAAAAATCACCATTGAAGCAAACAAAAAGGTATGAACTACTTAGACATAACACTTGACCTCAACAACAACATATATAAACCATATAAGAAACCTAATGACACACCTATCTATGTAAACATCAAAAGTAATCATCCACCATCTGTATTAAAGACGATAACCAATGGCATAAACAAGAGACTATCCAATCTGTCATACAACGAAAGAGTATTCAACAACGCAGCAGTAGAATACCAAGAAGCCCTGCAAAAAGTGGCTATAACTACAAACTACAATACAACCCTGATAAAAACATGAACAAAAGCAAGAAAAACAGGAAAAGGAAAATCATTTGGTATAACCCCCCATACGACGGGAAACTTAAAACAAACATAGGGAAAGAATTCTTTAAAATCTTAACAACATCGTTCCCAAAAGAACACAAACTGTCTAAAATATTCAACAAAAACACTGTCAAACTATCATATTCATGTATGCCCAACCTCAAAAACCTAATTGATGCATCCAACAAAATGAAAACCAACACAACAAAGAAGGGTGAAGAAAGGAAATCTTGTAATTGCACAAAAAAGAGCAGTGCCCCTTAAGCAATAAATGCCTCTACAACAATATTGTATACCAAGCCACTGTGACATCAGAAAATGAAAAAGAAACATATATAGGGATTACTGAAAACCACTTCAAAACCAGATATGCAAACCACAAACAGTCATTCAATAAAGAAAAATACAAAAACCAAACAGAACTGAGCAAATACATTTGGAAACTTAAAGATGCAAAAATAAACTATAACATATCCTGGAAAATCATAAAAAGAGCATCATCATACAGTAATATTTCAAAAAGATGCAACTTATGTTTAACTGAAAAATGGCTAATACTATGTAAACCACACTTAGCAACTTCAAACACTAAAACAGAAATAGTAAACAACTGCAGGCACAAATGGAAATCGTGGTTAGTGAACACACCCCAAACAGCTACCTGAAAAACCCCAAAACACGTGCAACTAACCCGCACGTGTAAACAGTGACAACTGAGCCCCACACGCTATAAAAACACCGGCGGTGGGTGACCCAAACATCATCCTGTCGAGACCAAGAGCTCGAAACAATATTGTAGATTTTAATATTCCTTTTAATACTTGATTTTAAACAAGTATATATATATATACTACTAAAAACAATTGAAGTACCACCCCTAATTTTTTATGCAATTTTTAAAAAGCTCTGATAAACCAATTAATATTGATAATTGAATAAACTCTGCTGGATAAGCTTACCCGGTTCTCAAATACTACTCCTCGTGCATTTTTGTTATGTTAAAGTCGGTCAGCAGTTATCTACCGCGTCGCATCTGAGGCAAAAAAATCCCGAAAAATTATCGAACTTGTGTCGCTCCCAGATTTTGACACAGACACAGCAAGAAAAAAAAAAGTGATGCACGTGAAAGCAAGGTCTTTTCTGAGCAGAATTGCAATCAGTTAGCACATTTGACGGGTATAAAAAGTCGCGAAATTTAGGAAGATTTAACCATGCCTGCGAGACAACGACTAAGCAACACCGACAGAGGAAGAGCGATAGCATGGTACCAAGAAGGTATTGGCTTGAGGGAGATTGGTCGACGGCTTGGAGTGAGTCACCCAGTCATTCTGAGGCTCAGAGACCGTTGGCTTAACACTGGAAGTGTTGAAGAACAGCAGGGACGTGGACGGACGAGAAGCACCTCCAGACAGCAGGATCGGTTCATTGTTATCGCTTGTCTGAGAGACCGTTCAGCCAGTGCCACAGTACTCCGAGACCAGCTACGACAAGCCAGCAACGTCAACGTCAGTACCCAGACAGTTCGGAACCGGCTCCACGACGCCAACTTGAGGTCAAGGTCCCCAGCAGTGAGATCAATACTGACCCCAGCGCATCGAGCTCATCGTCGGGCCTGGGCAGCATGTCATAGAAGGTGGACAAGAGCTGAATGGGCAACAGTACTCTTCACAGACGAGTCAAGGTTCACCCTCAGGTTCAACGACGGGCGGGTTCGCGTCTGGCGACGTCCTGGAGAACGCTACGTTGACGCTGCCGTCAGGGAGCATGACCGCTATGGAGGTGGGTCCGTGATGGTGTGGGGTGGGTTCAGCCTACGTCACAGGACCCCCCTACACCGTGTTGAAGGCCGCCTGACCGGTGCCACCTACCGCGACACCATCATCCGCCCCCTTGTGATGCCCGCCCTGAGGGCAGTTGGCCAGGGCGCCCAGTTCCAGGACGACAACGCGCCGTGCCACCGCGCCGCCATCGTGAATCAGTTCCTACAAGGGCAGCAGGTGACAAGAATGGACTGGCCTGCCAGGTCACCAGATTTGAACCCCATAGAGCATCTGTGGGACGTGCTGGGGAGGCGAGTGCGGGCCCACAACCCTCCAGCAGACACCGTGGACCAGCTGTTTCAGTTGCTGGAGCAGGAGTGGCAGGCGATCCCCCAGGACACTCTCCGCCGCCTGGTGCACTCCATGAGACGTCGATGTGACGCTTGTTTGAACGCGAACGGTGGTCATACCCGTTATTAACATCATGACATCTACCATAGACTCTTGTTACTTTTCATTTTGGGGGTATGCCTCTTTAATCAAGTGTAAAACAAAGATAATTTTTTGTCACGGTGTTTGAATAAATTTGAATGGATTGAGGAATAATAAAAATAAAATATTCAATCATTAAATTATGTTCAGCTTTGTTTTCTTTCGAATGACAGCAGTTTTCCAAAGTGGTACTTCAATTGTTTTGAGTAGTGTATATATATATATATATATATATATATATATATATATATTCGATGCGAAATGTAACTAACCTGACGACTCACATTAGCCTCTTGTTGTCGGCCGGGCTATAAACAACATGACTTCACCTAAGTTGTTGTTATCCTGCGCGCCGGCGTGTAATCTTTAGGAGCAGGGTCATGTTTTTTTGTGTGTCTCGGTCCTGTCTGTTTTGTGAGACAACAGGAACACAGTTAAGCAGATCTTGATCAGAGTTTACAGGATTGTCTGCAGGTTCCGTGTTTTGAAGGGATCAGGTATTGTATTGTATTGTATTGTATTGTATTGTATTGCATTGTGGTGTAGTGTAGTGTAATGTAGTGTAGTGTAGTGTAGTGTAGTGTAGTGCAGTGTAGTGCACCGTAGTATAGTGTAGTGTACAGTAGTGTATCACCAGATAATCTCAATACTTATCTGTGTGAAACTCAGAACGCTTTTGCTCTGTGTAAAGCGCGTTGGCATGATGACTTCACTTCCTGTTTTTTTTATGCTGGGCAGAATAGCTCAGTCCACGCTCTTCTTTCCTCAACCGGCTGCCTACCTGGGTAGAGCCGACTGAAGAGCTGCCTGCTGGCGCTTCATTCAGTCGTTTCCCGTGTCATTCAGTCTGTCAGTCACTCAGTTTCTCATCCCTTTTTTCATTATTTCAGTGCATGCTACGTGTATATGTGTCATCCATACTAACCTCCAAACTAACCTTCTCTTCTGAAAGGTGTTGATAGGATTTTACGTGCCTGCAAAATGTTATGTGTGTGTTCACACACAGAACCTCGTTTTATAGTCTCCTTGGAAGGAATGTTTAGGACGTGAAGTCAGAACTTATTGTTAACTCCGAGGGGAAAAAAAATCCCATTGCACCGACACGACCCAACTGAAATTCGAATCCGCTACCCAAGGATGACTACAATCACGAGTCTGGCGCTCTACCAACTGAGCTAAGCTGTAGACAGGTACACAGCTTCCACAATGAGCCTGCCCCGAACGATGAAGTGTTTTCTGGAGAACCGTCAGGTAAAACGTGAGTCACTATGCAGGGCTAACTTACCACAATAGATCAAGGAGAACTGAAGTGTCTACATTTGTGATAAGATCAAGCAGACGATCCCAAACCGGGCCATTCTCTGAAGGGAAGAGTGCAGGGAAAAGGGGGGGGGGGGGAGACTGGGCAGGTAGACAAAGACGTGGTGGGCTGGCTACTTTGTTGAGTGGACTGCGAAGAACTTGGCCGTAACCCACTGCAGGCGATTCGCCCTCCACTGTCAGAGGAGGAGACAGCACGCTCACACACACACACACACACACACACACACACGCGCGCGCGCGCGCGCGCGAACGCGCGCGAACGCACAAACACACACGCATGCACACACATCCACACACATACGCACCCATACACACACTTGCACACGCAAATGTAGAGAAGTAGACAGACAGACATACAGACAGACAGATACTTACACACACAAGTTCGCACGTGCGCACACTTATGAAAATCACCCCCAAATTCCT
>CM065718.1:31286802-31289302 GCA_033310375.1 Conus canariensis
ATTCATATGGCCATCAAGGTGCAAGCCAGGTGGTTTCCAAGCAGACAGACTAAAATGAAAGGAATGGGATTATTTTGTGCTCTTGAAGCTGGCGCAAAGATAGGGTTGACGGGTGAGTGCAAAGGCCTGAAGTAGAAAGAAACTCGTGGACAGCGTGGCAGCAGAGAGTCCTCTGAAGAGAAGCCCCCTTCAAGCAAGTGTTTCGGCCCTTATCTCCTGACAATCTAGGGGGGTTGGGCCACACCCGGTTCATGACTCCGGATGTCCCTCTGCTGCCCCCTTTTTTTCCCCATCTTGGGACGAGCCATGGCTGGGATTCGAACCCATGACCCTCTGGACATGCTCATTTTCCACTTAATGACTCGCGCTCTAACCACTGAGCCACAGGGACACCTGATATTTGTAGGGAAGTTAAGCCTTATCTGAAATGTGTACCAGCTAAGGGAAAGGTCATGTATTTGAACACTGTTTGTGATTTCGTCGGTGAAGATACCCCCCAAACAAGGGAAATATTTGGTGGGAAGTTGTTCTTTTATTCAAGTATCAGTTTAACATTAAATGCTGGCTCAAAGTTATGGCAGGTCTCAAAACACTTACAAGGATTATAATTTTAGTGTCTTAGTGCAAAAATCCTAATTGAGGCGTGTGGCCACATCTGTCCAACTCCACATCTTCGCTTTCGTCCTCTGTCATATTCACACAATATGTGTTGTGTTCCCAGCGAAGTTCTACCTAGCTTTCCGAGGGTAGCGGCATTGAATTACGAAAACATCATCAAATCTTTCTGCGCCTCTTCCACCCCCATTTCTTCCTCCTATTCGTGGCTCTTCAAACATAGCCTACTTCGCTCCTTTCACATAAATCTTGTGGTGTGCGTCCTGTCAAACGTGAAAAAAACAAAAAAGGCGAAAGGTCTGTTGTCTAGATTTAAACACCCGATGAGCTGTTCGTACGTCCGTGTGTGTGTGTGTGTGTGTGTGTGTGTGTGTGTGTGTGTGAGATAGGTCCCTGAAAGCTCAGTAGCACTATGATGATATACAACCACGATGATTCATGGCGGCAGGTCGTAAAGATATGGTGATGGTAGTAAGAGACTCCACCCCCACCCCCTCCTCCCTCCCATAGCCCTCTGTCCCCTTAGTTCCACAGCGGGGCAGAAGTTCCACAACCAGTCCACGTTAATTTCCACTGCGCTTTCCAGCAGGCAGCCATGGCGGGGGCACACATTCATGTTTCAGGAAGCTTGCCGATTCTAATTAAAACGATGGAGGGGGGTTCTTGTTTTCCAGAATGTTTACGGATTTGCTGTCAGACCAGATATTGAGTTTTATGTTTTCTGCATCAACAGCGCGCAGGACACTTGTAGCGGTTTTTTTTTCCTCGGTACAAAAGGGGTTTTCGCTTCAGGTCTTTTGTCAGTTTCCACATGTTGCGTCAATTCAGGAAAATGCGATTGCGCCTGTGACTTAGAAGAGCTTTCAAATGGGATCAGCTCAATATTGCCACCCCCCCCCCCCCCCCTATTGATAGGTTAGATATTCTACTCGATACTCCCCATACCCCCTTCCTTTGCACAGCCCCCCTACCCGTTTACCCATGCCATGTGTGTCTTTGTGTGTGCGCGCTAGCGCGTGGTCTTTAGCTGTGGTACGGGGAAAGCTTACCTTTGTACCCCCTCTCCTCCAGAATGAAAGACTCCTTCCGTTGTGGGCTTGCCAGCCGGGTAGGAAAGACGGGGGGGGGGGGGGGGGGGGGGGGGGGGGGGGGGGAGTGACCAGTTAGGGTGTTCTACCCGAGCTGGCCACAACTGGATCGTGTGGATCCTATCAGTGGCCCCGCGAGAAGGGGACTGTACAAGGGCTCGGGAGGAGGCTGCCACAGAGAGCGGACGACCAACAACACCGACTCCGACCAATCACCACCGGGGACAGCAACGCCAAGAACTACACAGGCTGCAGTCTGGGAAACCTTGTTCTTAAGGGCCCCCGGCTAATAGAACGTAAATCTCACCCATCGATCGTGGGCGGGAGTATTGAGCAGGGGAAGTATTAGACAGGGAGAGTAACGAGCAGAGGGAGCGACAAGTGCCGGGAGTATGAATATCAAACAGGGGGGGATATCTAGAGGGGGAGTATTGAGCAGTGGAGGAAGTATTGAGCAGGGGGGAATATTGACTGGGGAGGCGGGTATAGAGGTGGGGGGCGGGGTGGGGGGGGGTTACCGAGCTGGCGGAATGTTGATAGGCTGTCTCACTCTAAAGATTCCTGTGGAAGCTGACAAAGCTGGTTTTTTCCACAGAGTCATAGGGCTGTCATGGCCGACATTGTTGTTTGTGTCACAGAGTGTTGGGGCTGTCATGGCCGACATTGTTGTTTGTGTCAGACAGTCTTGGGACTGTCATGGCCGACATTGTTGTTTGTGTCACAGAGTGTTGGGGCTGTCATGGCCGACATTGTTGTTTGTGTCACAGAGTGTTGGGGCTGTCATGGCCGACATTGTT
>CM065718.1:31301802-31311802 GCA_033310375.1 Conus canariensis
AACAGTCTCATTGGTTAGTTCCAGAGAAACTATCTGGTTAGCTCCCCTGTTTCTCCTTCATTGTCCATGTGTCTTCAGCTACTTCAGTACACTGGGATGAAAAGTGTGGGTGATGTTTCTCTCGGTCTCAGTTTGTCTTTGTCTGTCTTTCTCTGTCTCTTGTCTCTGTGTTTGTCTGTGTGTCTCTCTGTTTCTGTCTCTGTCTGTCTGTCTGTCTATTTGTCTGTCTTTCTTTCTCTTTCTTTCTCTCTCTCTCCCCCTCCCTCTCTGTCTCTCATTTTTCCCCTCCTTCTCTGTCTGTCTGTTTGTCTCTCTTTCTCTCTCTTTGTCTGTCTATGTCTTTCTGTCTCTGTCCTCTGTCTCTCTGTCTCTGCCTGTCTGTCTGTCTGTCTGTCTGTCTGTCTCTCTGTCTCTCTCTCTCTCTCTGTCTCTCTCTGTGCTCTCTCTCTCTCTGTCTCTCTGTCTCTGTCTCTGTCTGTCTGTCTGTCTGTCTGTCTCTCTCTCTCTCTGTCTCTCTCTTCTCTCTCGTCTCTCTCTCTTCTCTCTCTCTCTCTCTCTCTCTCTCTCTCTCTCTCTGAAGCGCACCTCAAGCTTTCTACCCGTATTTCAATCACCTGTCAAGATTTTGTTTCCTTTGTCCCGCTGGAATCCGTGCCGGCCCCTTCCTCTCTCGGCTCCTCCCCCCCCCCCACCTCCCCCCTCCCCCCTCCTCACCCCCAAACCCTTTCTCCTATCCCCCACACCTAATACACACCTTGACCGTACCCTGTACCTTCAGTCCTTCCCCTAGAGTCTCCCTTTCTCTCTCGCGTCTCGCCCACCCCCCTTCCTCGATCCTAACACTCCTCGTTGGTTAGCTCCCGTGCTAGACTTTTCTTCTTTTGGTCTGTGGCTTCAACTGTTTTCGACAGACTGAGACGAAGGTGTTGGTAATTTCTCTCTCTGTCTGTCTTAGTCTTTTTTTTGTTTGTTTGTTTGTTTGTTTGTCTCTGTCTCTCTCTCTGTGTCTGTCTGTCTCTGACTCTGTCTCCGTCTGTCTGTCTGTGTGTTTGTCTGTCTGCGTGCGTGCGTGCGTGCGTGTGTGTGTGTGTGTGTGTGTGTGTGTGTGTGTGTGTGTGTGTGTGTGTTGTTTCTTTCTCACCTGAGAGAGAGAGAGAGAGAGAGAGAGAGAGAGAGAGAGAGAGAGAGAGAGATTGCCTGTTGTTTGTGTTATTAACGTTGCTGTTCCTTAACTGATAGACTGTGCAAATCTTAAATAATTGTTAGCGAACCGCCCAGAGAACGTGGACAAACGAGTCACAAGACGAAACACAACGCGTTTCGACCTCTTAGGTCTTCATTAAGAGGTCGAAACGCGTTGTTTCGTCTTGTGACTCGTTTGTCCACGTTCTCTGGGCGGTTCGCTAACAATTATTTAAGATTTGTTTAGATTTCCGCCTGCAGTCGTCTCGCTTTGCAACCTGATAGACTGTGGTTTGTTTTTGTGTATGTTTTGTATGATCGGGTATGTTTAGCATTTGACGACCTGTTTTTTACTGTTTTTCATTTGTTCTCGTTAATCACTTGTTGCTGTCTTTTTTCTTTCTTTCTTTTTTTTTTTTTTTTTTAGCACAACGGCTAAAACGCAATATGGCCAGTGTGCTAATCTTGTTACATTGAAAAATAAGGATTCATTGATTCATTAAATATCCACCTGTCTGCCATTCAGTCTGTCTTATCTATCTGCGTGTTTGCCTTCTGTCCCTCCCTCCCTCCCTCCCGTTTCCCTCCCTCCCTCTCTCTCTCTCTCTCCTCTCTCTCTCTCTCTCTCTCCTCTCTCTCTCCGCTCCCTTCATCAGCTGGTTGGTCGTCAAATACTCCTATTGTCAATGTGGAATCTCTCTATGTGTCTGTCTGTCTGTCTGTCTGCCTGTCTGTCTGTCTGTCTGTCTGTCTGTCTCTCTCTCCCCCCCCCTCACCCCCTCTCTCTCCCTCCATCTCTACATCCTTCCCCCGTCTCTCTGCTCTCTCTCTGTCTCTCGTCTCTCTCTCTCTCTCTCTCTCTCCTCTCTCTCTCTCTCTCTCTCTCTCTCTCTCCACTCCTTTCAACAGCTGATTGGCCAACAATCACCGCCATTGTCATTGTGGAATTCTCTCTCTCTCTCTCTCTCTCTCTCTCTCTCTCTCTCTCTCTCCTCTCTCTCCCTCCCCCCCCCCCCCAACAGTTGTCTCTCTTGTTTGGCCCGCCGTTTTCCTGCACATTTCCGGTGTCAGGGCGGAATGAGCAGCGTAATGTCAGGAATTGTAGCTGTTCCGTTCTGCATGGGAAAGAATGGGGAACATGACGAGTTCTTTTTCATTCTTCGTCTCTTCAGCTGCCTTCTCTTCCATTCATCTTCTCTAACTCCGCCCCCTTATCCCCCCCCCCCCACCCCTTTTTTTTTTTTTTTCTTTTCTCTCTTTCTCTCTCAGTGTCTGTCTCTGTCTGTGTCTGTCGGTCTGTGTGTGTGTGTGTGTGTTGTGTGTGTGTGTGTGTGTGTGTGTGTGTGTGTGTCTGTCTGTCTGTCTATCCCTCTCTCTCAGTCTCTCTCTGTCTGTCTCTCTGTCTGTCTCTGTGTCTGTCTGTCTGTATGTCTCTCTCTATCTGTGTATCTCTCTCTCTCTCTCTCTCTCTCTCTTTCTCTCTCGCTCTCTCTCTCTCTCTCCTCAGCTGTCTGTCTGTCAGTCTCTCTTCTCTCTCTCTCTCTCTCTCTCTCTCTCTCTCTCTCTCTCTCTCATTCAATAGTTGCGCGATTTGTTTTATCCTGTGTGCGTAGAATCACAGGAAACGGAAGCACATCTTTTGTTCTTAGCTGTTCAGTTCCCTTGAGCCATCCGATATGTAAGCGCAGGGTAAGGAATCCACGGCAAAATCGGGAGACGTGCCACCAAAATATCTGTCCGAAAATCGACTTTACAAGGTGAGCAGAAGTATAATGCAGGTAGAAAACACAATGTGATGCCGCGTGCTTACTCTTTGTGTGTGTGTGCTGCGTTTTCGTTTGGTCGTTACCATCTGTTGTGGCCTTTCTCTGTCTTTGTGCCTTTCTCTGTCTTTTTGGCTTTCTCTGTCTTTGTGCCTTTCTCTGTCTTTGTGCCTTTCTCTGTCTTTGTGCCTTTCTCTGTCTTTGTGCCTTTCTCTGTCTTTGTGCCTTTCTCTGTCTTGTCTTTCTCTGTTTTGTGCCTTTCTCTGTCTTTGTGCCTTTCTCTGTCTTTTTGGCTTTCTCTGTCTTTGTGCCTTTCTCTGTCTTGTGCCTTTCTCTGTCTTTGTGGCTTTCCTCTGTCTTTGTGCCTTTCTCTGTCTTTGTGCCTTTCTCTGTCTTTGTGCTTTGTCTTTTGCTTTCTGTCTTTGTGCTTTCTCTGTCTTTGTGTCTTTCTCTGTCTTTGTGCCTTTCTCTGTCTTTGTGCTCTTTCTCTGTCTTTGTGCCTTTCTCTGTCTTTGTGCTTCTTGTCTTTGTGCCTTTTGTCTTTGTGCCTTTCTCTGTCTTTGTGCCTTTCTCTGTCTTTGTGCCTTTCTCTGTCTTTGTGGCTTTCTCACCTGTCGTATAAAACTTTAACAATATTTTCACATTGTAGGATTTTGAAAAGGCCAGCTATATTTCATTTCATCATCATTATTATTATTATCATTATTATTATTATTTTTATCATTATTATTCTTTTTTGTAATCTGGTAGAAAGATAGTGAAACTGTGTATGTCATCTGGAATGACTGTGGTTGTCCATTCTACAGTGCTTTGTTTGCCCGTATGGCCTTTTAAATGTCTTTTAAAGATGCCCTTACGTTTTCTTCTTCTTCTTGTCGTTGTGCTTTCAAAGTTATTTCTGTAATTTTAGGGTGAACAGTTTACATGTTCCAGCAAAAAGGTTAAGGGGAAGATAACGCCTGTCTTGTCACTGCAATTAGAATGACCTTTTCTTAGTTTGTGGGTCAAACAAATGCATATAGAGAGACTAATATTCGATTTGAAGCGCTCGCCAAGATAAAGACCGTCTGCATTAGAGACGCACCGTTTCATTCCAATGTTTTGACAGTTTCTGTCTCTGATTCAACCGTTAAGCTGACTGATGCGGTGAAATTGCTTTGGTCGTGCCCACCAGGGCATCTGTCCCATGAAAACAGCGGGGTCACACTCTTGCTGAATGTGAGCTGTAACGCAGATTACCTCCCATGCAGATTTCCGAACATCGTCGAAGAATGCGTGGCGTCCACAGCATATCTCAGTATTATTAACTTTAAGGATATCGGTCGTGTGTTTTTATCATGTTATGAATGGTGTAAACAATGTAGATGGCAACAGGTATGTCTTAGCTGCCGTGTCTCTGTACAGTACAGGACCAATTTCACTGTGTGGTGGCAGACCTGAAATTGTGAGGCCGACTGGATTATAAGAAAACTGAAACTGAAACTGAAACCGCAGTGGACAACTAGAATTAACAAACTTGATTAGTCCGCTCGACCACGAAATATTCTTTACCGCGTACTTTGGACATTTTCATCATTCTACATGTAGGCTGAAATGATTGTCTTCTCTGTTGTATGGAAGAGACGGTAGATATCCTTGAAGGTTCTAGCCAGAAAAAAAGTTTTTGCCCCTTTCATTGTCAAGGTCGATTTTTTTTCCTATGACTGTGTGGCCCCTTTTCTGAAACTGTCAGCTAAACTCTCTCTCTCTCTCTCTCTCTCTCTCTCTCTCTCTCTCTCTCTCTCTCTCTCTCTCTCTTGCTCGCTCGCTCCTCCTGCTCCTCTTCCTCCTCCTGTTTCTCCTCCTCCTCCTCCTCCTCCTTCTTCTTCTTCTTCTTCTTCTTCTTCTTCTCTCTCTCGCTCGCTCTCACACATATGTTCAAAATTATGTTACATTGACGGTCGTTGTGTAGTAACATTTGTTTCCTTTAAACGTTTTACATTTCATGTTATTGAATGCAAGAGAGAGACCTTGCCGCCACGGCTGTTTCAGACAAACGCCCTAGTCTGGTAGTAACTGCGGCTCTGGAATCTGACTTCTCTTCTTGTCTGCCTCTGCTGGTTCTCTTCTGTCAGTCGTATTTCAGCTGTAAGTAAACCCTGATGGAAACTCTGTCTTTACCACTCGCTGCGGCTGTCCGCAGACGTACCTTTCAAAAACAGTGGAGAGAGAATACCAGCGTCTAAGTCAACATAGTGTAAAATACGAGCGTGTCAAGTGCGTGAAACCTCTCACAAAAGGCATTAAACGCTTAGAGGCAAAAGGGACGTTGTACGTAGTATACAAATAGGTAATAGACCCATTAACCAGTGTGCCTTACCCATCGCACACGGTCGAACTGTGTCGAGGAGGACGAAGTGGTCAGGTGACAGATGGCACCTAAGATAGTAAGTACTCCTCCAAGTTCGGACCTGCCCGATAGCGAAAGGGGGAGGGACGTAACCACTAGGACCTCGGTGCACCAAGTGAGCGCTAAATACTCGGTCAGCTGAGGTTCTTTTGTAAATAGTCAGTGAAGAGCAGGAGTCTTGGACTCGTTCGGATGGTATTGCCGTGGGTCACTGGGTTGGTTCTATTGTCAGGCTGGTTGAACGCGCGTGGATGTTGTTATCGTAGCCCTCTTTAAGATAATTACTGTGTTAAAGTGGCCTCCGAAGTCGGCGGGAATTTTCGATGTCCATCTGGTCCCAAGTGTTTGTTTGCTAATCAATTAGGTAGGGATGTGTGTAAATGCTGATGTGTGGAAGAACGTAGCGAATGGGGAATTCAGGGTACTTGTGAACTAGGGGTTTGAGAAGCAGCATGGACAAAGGCATGGCCTGAAGGGGAATCCTTTGTTTCCATCCCTATATAAACTGAGGGAGAACAACGTGAAAGGAGGAACACCAGGAGACGAGAGAGAGAGAGAGAGAGAAGAGAGAGAGAGAGAGAGAGAGAGAGAGAGAGAGGAGGGTGGGCAGGACAGAGAACGGGTGGAGAGAAACGTGGTCTGGGAGATAGAAGAGACAGCAAAGTCTTAGGGAAAGACAAGCTGGAAGAGAAGAAAACTAAGTTTGAAGCCCAGAGGTGGGTGAAGGCAGACAAACTGAAATTGAACTCAGAGGTGGGTGAAAGAGACGAAGAAGAAGAGTTCCATGTCGAGATCCCAGAGACGACCACGAAGACCCAGTCCTGAAACCTGGAGCCAGTCAACCAAGGGCCTCACCATCAAGCAGTGCTGAAGAAGACGTGAAGAGACTTTTCAAGAACTGTGGTGTGGTGTGAAAGCGTGGTTGTGTGTGTGAAAACCTGGCCAGGTAAGAAGTCATTTTTATTATAACCCGGGATTAGGAAGTATTGATCTTTTATGTGTTGATTTGTTCATTTTGTGTAATTGGATTTTTCATGTTTGATTATAGTAGCTTAGAAATTGGATTTCTTGTGCTCAGTCGTGTTAGGAGAGAAACGAATGCGTGACATCCCATTCCCAGAGAGAGGTGAATGTTTGGTGGGCGCATGAGTGTGCATATGCGTGTATGAGTGCAAAGATAACCTGGTGTGTTAAGCCTGACCAATAATACATCAACTTAGTGCACTTAAGCAATACCATCACGATTTCCCCCGTCCTGGACAAAGTGGCGAGCCTGCCAGGATTGCATGGCCCAAATTAGTCTCAGGCGGGAAACAAAGTGAGTACTAGAGTAGTACTGGGGCGAAGCGTCCACTAAAGGCAATTATAATTAGCTCTTCTAATTATTTCCTTTAGTTTTTGAGTGTTGAGTATTGACTTGTGTGTAGGGTGGTTGTATTAATCAAAGGTCGTTCAGAGAAACGAAGAACGAGGTTCTAGTCTAACTCTCACAGAAGCTGTGGTTTAAGATTAAGGCTCCTTTGTGTTAGGAACACTACCACTGGTTAATGTACTCGTAACGTTTAGTAGACTGTTTACTTTTTCCGGGATTATAAGTGTAACTGTTTTAGTGGTGCTAAAACATATCAGAAAAGAAGATGGCTGAGGAAAGTTTTACTCCCATTGAGAAACTGATGAGTTTCGGAGAGAAACTAGGATACACAGGAGATGAACTGCGTAAATTCATAGAGACTCAGCAGAAGACTGAGAGAGCTGAAAGGGCCGAAAGAAGGAAATTTGAAAAGGAACGTCTAGAGGCAGAAACCGCTGCTCAAAGGCTAAAGCAGATGCAGAGTGTATAGTGGCCAAGGCGAGAGCAGATGCAGAGAGTGCAGCTGCCAAAGCGAGAGCAGATGCAGAGAGTGCAGCTGCTAAAGCGAGAGCAGATGCAGAGAGTGCAGCTGCCAGAGCGAGAGCAGATGCAGAGAGTGCAGCGAGGGCTAGAGCAGAAGCGGAATCAGAGATTTTAGCCAAACCAATTGAGTTGGAAAGAATAAAATCTGAAAATCGTAGTGAAATAGACACCAGTTCTGAGTCAGTAGGCCGCAGACTAAGTTGCGCACCTAGACTTAAACTCCCACTGTTCAGAGAAGAAACTGATTCGATCGATGCCTATATTAGTCGGTTTGAATCGGTTGCAGAGCACGAGGGCTGGCCCGAAGATGACTGGGCAATAAACCTGTCTGCCTTGTTGACAGGTCGTGCGTTACACACTGTTTCCACCTTACCCAAAGGTGATCAGAGGGATTTTGACAAGGTGAAACAAGCAGTACTAAAGGCATATGATTTGACTGAAGAAGGTTTTAGGCATAAGTTTCGCGAGGCGAGAATCGAACAGGGTGAGACATACACACAGTTCGGAGTTAGACTGGATCACTATTTCAACAAGTGGGTGGAACTTAGTGGAGCAGACAGTGATTTTGAAGGCCTCAAGACACTGGTGATGAAGGAACAGATACTTGATGGTTGTGGGACGGGCCTCACAATCCACATTAAGGAAAAAGGTGCAACCACAATAGCTGAGGTGCTTCAGACGGCAGAGACTTACCGGGAAGCGAGGCGTGATTTGCCTGAACAAGAGGAAAGCCCGGGAGCATATTCAGAGGATAGCAGGCCAGCACATGACTCACACGATGAGTCAGTATTGCACGCCCGTAGGCCCACGGCGTCACGTGAGCAAACAAGGGTGAAGGCCCACGTGGATAAGGCCGTAGATAGACGTACCTGCTTCTTGTGCGATAAGACAGGACACTTGGCTAGAGACTGCCGATGTAGACCTCAGAAAGCTGCAGCAATGAGGGTCAGGCCAAGCGAAAGGCAGGCAGCAAAAGATCAAAAAGATGACAGTGTTATTTTGTCTGGACTGTGCTGTGTGTTCACAGGCGATAACATGGATGTGCACAAAGGCAGAGTAGGGGACAATGTGGTTAATGTCATTAGAGACTCTGGGTGCACTGGCGTAATGGTGAAGGAGTCCCTGGTTAAGAAGGGACAATTCACAGGTAAAACACAGGGGTGTAGACAAATATGTGGAACAGTAGCACAATTCAAAACGGCCCTGGTGTTCGTTGATACACCATTCTATAGTGGAGTCGTACAGGCTTTGGCTGTCCCAAAGCCCCATATGATCTGGTAATTGGAAACATTCCAGGAGCACGCGGGTACGGAGACCCAGACCGTGATTTCTGTGTTGAATCAGGGAAAAGAAATCACGGGAGAGAAAGGCCCCAGGCAGTCACACACTCCAAAAAGCATTGGAGCGTGTCCAGTGAGGCTAACCCCACTCACTTACGAGAGGAACAAAAGTTCGATTACTCTCTTAGAAAACTGTTTGGTTTCGCTCACACAAGGCAGAAGAAGCGTGTTAAGGAGGGTACCATCGGTTTTGAGATAAAGGATGGGGTATTGTACCGAACTTTCACTCACATGAGTTCGGGGAAAACGAAGGGAGCAGGTTGTCGTTCCTAGCAGCGCAGAAAGGCTGTGATGTCCGAAAATCATGTGACGTCAGCCTCGGGCCATCTCGGTAGAAAGGCCACACAAAAGGTTGTGACGCGGGAGTACTACTGGCCCGGTATCCTAGGCGATATCAGGCGCTTCTGCAGACAGTGCAACACGTGTCGTGGTGTACTGCATGGTGTTTTAGAGAGCGAAGAGAGAGTGACGGGGCCGTAGGCTAAATTAAAATGGTCGGGCGAAAAGACAGGTATTGGGTGCGTTTGTCTTTCGCAGTGTCGTGTATGCGTGATGTGGCTGGTTGCGGGCCACGTGTATGAAGAGAAAGGGAGAGAATTTCCGTAGAAACATAATGTTTATCTAGATATGGCCACACTACTTAGAGCCGGTGGAGATGTCAGATTGTGTTGATATTTGCTTGGTTAGTGTGTATGGTATCGATTTTTCTCTAATTTTGTTGCAAGATAAATCTTGCATGCGTACTCTGGTGTAAGTAGGCTTATTAGAGGCCTAGATTAGAGCCGGTTTAAATGGGAAACTTATGAGAGTTTCAGCTCCTTGAATGTGTTTTAGCCAATGCAGGGCATTGTCTTGAAGTGGAGGGAATTTGTCAAGTGCGTGAAACCTCTCACAAAAGGCATTAAACGCTTAGAGGCAAAAGGGACGTTGTACGTAGTATACAAATAGGTAATAGACCCATTAACCAGTGTGCCTTACCCATCGCACATGGTCGAACTGTGTCGAGGAGGACGAAGTGGTCAGGTGACAGATGGCACCTAAGATAGTAAGTACTCCTCCAAGTTCGTACCTGCCCGATAGCGAAAGGGGGGAGGGACGTAACCACTAGGACCTCGGTGCACCAAGTGAGCGCTAAATACTCAGTCAGCTGAGGTTCTTTTGTAAACAGTCAGTGAAGAGCAGGAGTCTTGGACTCGTTCGGATGGTATTGCCGTGGGTCACTGGGTTGGTTCTATTGTCAGGCTGGTTGAACGCGCGTGGATGTTGTTATCGTAGCCCTCTTTAAGATAATTACTGTGTTAAAGTGGCCTCCGAAGTCGGCGGGAATTTTCGATGTCCATCTGGTCCCAAGTGTTTGTTTGCTAATCAATTAGGTAGGGATGTGTGTAAATGCTGATGTGTGGAAGAACGTAGCGAATGGGGAATTCAGGGT
>CM065718.1:31316802-31324302 GCA_033310375.1 Conus canariensis
AATGTATGTATCTATACATGTACGTATGTACACATGTATTTGTGTAATATATGTATGTATGTATGTATGTATGTATGTATGTATGTATGATGTATGTATGTATGTATGTATGTATGTATGTATATATGTATGAATGTATGCATGTATGCATGTAGTATGTATGTATGTATGTATGCATGTATGAATGTAGGTATATAATTATACACGTACGCGTGTGTGCATACCACGATTTGTGCGTTAGTACATCATACACAGAAATTCACAAAATATCTGTCTGATAACACCAAAGACTTTGACAACTGGAGGTACAGAGGAGTGTGTGTGTGTGTGTGTGTGTGTGTGTGTGTGTGTGTGTGTGTGCGCGCGCGCGCGCGCGCGCGTGCGGGCGTGCGTGCATGCGTGTGTGTCTGTGTGTCTGTGTATCTGCACGTACTTGCGTGCGTGCGTGCGTGAGTGCGTGCGTGTGCGCGCATGTGCATGCGTGCGTGCGTAAGTGTGTGTGTGTGGTGCACGTATGTGCGTGCGCGCGCGCGCCTGTGTGTGTGTGTGTGTGTGTGTGTGTGTGTGTGTGTGTGTGTGTGTGTGTGTGGGGTGGGGTGAATTGAGGTCGTCCACGGAATATGGCTCTGCTCTGTGAGACGCTGTCTTTGAGGATGGCTAAAACGGACGCATTGGCCCTGGCGATGCTGTGGAAAGATAGATGCTGAAAGTTCTGAGGAGGACCGTTTCCATTTGGAGACAACAGGAGAGAGTGGCAGGCGCTCCACGCCTCTTTCTCCAGACGATGTTGGAGTCGACCAGGCCCGAGAGAGGCAGTCGTGCAGTGTTTGTCATCAAAGTCGAACATTCGTTTGGATAATGCCAGTCTTTTAATTCAAGTCTGTTTCGCGCAATCTCTCTCTGTCTCTCCCTGTCTCTGTGTCTCTTTGTTTGCCTCTATCTGTCTGACTCTCTCTCTCTTTCAACACACACAGACACACAGACACACAGACAGACACACACACATACACACAGACACAGACACAGACACACACACACACACACACACACAACACACACACACACACACACGCACACACAGGCACGCACGCGCGCACACACACACACACACACGCACACATAGACACACACAGACTCACACACACATTCAATAAAAAACGGCTAGACCGTATCATGTTCGTGGAGCATTTGAGGCTTACCTTGTGTGTTTGTTTATCATTCGGATTGCTAATCAATCAATCAATCAATCAGATACTGTGTAAGTTTTTTTTTTCTCTCCTAATTTACAGATAGCGTGAGCAAAAAAGTGACTAGGTTATTTATTAATTTTTTTTCTTTACTTGTTTGAATAGTCGCACATTTTCAATGGAACAACATTCATGCAAGTCTGGAGTGATAAGAGTCCATTTAATAATAAAAAAAACCGCTCGTTTTCCCTTAGAGAGAGAGAGAGAGAGAGAGGAGAGAGAGAGAGAGAGAGAGAGAGAGAGAGAGAGAGAGATTTTGTCAAATATGACGGCCGAATTTGGTTAAATTTGCCGACTTCAGTAGTTAACTGGCTTTTTGAATATTTCCTTTAAAATTCACGGTACTTTAGACGGAAAGAAATACGACAGTGAGAGAAGTCTATGTGTAAATTGTAGGGGCCCCGTGAAACGTTTTGCCCAAGTTAGTTAGTCGAACTGTCTACTGAGTAGATAGGATTTTAAGCAGGCGATTTATCTCAGTCAAGTAGAATCTAAGGAGGCAAACGTCCACGCGTGCAATCACTCCCCCCCCCCCTCACACACACACACACACACATGCACGCACACACATCAACACACACACACACACACACACACACACACACACACACACACACACACCACACACACACACACCAACAAGAAACACACACACACACACAACAAGAAACACACACACACACACATACACACACAAACACACACCACACCACACCACAACACAACACAACACAAACAACACACACACACACACACACACACACACACACACACACACACAACAAAACACACAACACACACACACACACACACACACACACACACGCACGCACGCACGTACACACACGCACGCACGTACACACAGACACAGACACACACAACACACACACACACACACACACACACACACACACACACACACACACACACACACACAGAGGCACACACACATACGCACGTACACACATACACCCCAATTTTCGTACTGTTTGGGGGGACTAGGGGTGGGGGGGGGAGGGGGGGGCTCAGCATTCTGCACAAGGAAGTGTAGGCCTACATGCCACGTTGCGGGTCTGGCATGGGCTGTGTGTTGTCTTTGAAAGCTATTGTCCGGATGGCTCACCTCTCTGGGCTCGGTGATCACAGATTAATGATAGCTTTTTGCCAGAAAGAGCAAGCCTACATTCAGTTTTGTTGTTGTTGTTGGTTTTTACTCTTCACTTTTGCAGACCTTGTAGGTTCCAGTCCATAAGTACAAAACAGCCCCAAAGTGCTTTGTATTCCCTGTTCCACTCTGCCGTGCATGCAACGATCCGTGAGAGGAGGAGTGCTCTCTCTCTCTCTCTCTCTCTCTCTTCTCTCTCCTCTCTCTCTCTCTCTCTCTCTCTCTCTCTCTCGCTCTGTCTCTCTGTCTCTGTCTCTGTCTTTCTCTCTCATTGTCTCTGTCTTTCTCGGTCTCTCTGACACACACACACACACACACACACACACACACACACACACACACACACCACACACACACACACGCACGCACGCACGCACGCACGCACGCACGCACGCACGCACACACACACACACACACACACACACACACACACGTACACACGTACACACACATTCTCTCTCTCTATCTCACACACACACACACACACACACACACACACACACAACACACACACACACACACGCACACACACACACACGCGCGTGTGCGTGCGCACACACCACACACACACACACACACACACACACACACACACACACACACACACACACACACACACACACACACACACACACTCACAAGTGATTGTTTCTCCTCAGTGACCGCGGAAAGTGGTAATTTGACTCGGTACTTAACCTTGGAATTTATTAGTTTATTGTAATTTAGTCCCTTGCAGATTCATTCCAAGAACTGGCCCTCAGCACTTGCGTCTTAAGAGGTTATCTGTCTATATTTTCTACTTTTCACAAGAAAATGTATCTTGTTTTGTTCCTTCATGATTTCATTTTGCTTCTTGGGTGGCACCTTTGGTTGGTTTTTGAAAACTCAACAAACATACTACGGTATTGCACACCAGCCTTTTCTGGGATAGCATTCTTCTTAAAACCGAAAAGACAAAGGAGTCAAATTGCCACTTTCCGCGGTCACTGAAGAGAAACAATCAGGTTTCAAAATATCGGTACCTGACCAGGAATTATATGTTAGTGAGTTTCCTCCCTATTGGAGATTGTCTCTCCTTTGGAGACTATAAGCTTGCTGAAGGCTCATTTTGAGAAGCATTTATTTTATTTTCCCCATTCACCCACTCAAGCACATACTGTTAATTAGGCAGAATTATCTACCACTGCAGATATGAATGCTTAGCTCCCCCTATTTCTTCTTCAATCTAAGACATAAGAGCAAGCTTTGTTTATAATTGAATAAATATATATATGTGTGTGTGTGTGTGAGAGAGAGCATTTGCAGTCTTGAGAAAAGTGCCACTGTACTGAAGTGAAGACTTGTGGCACAGGTGGTGTGCTGTCTTTGAAAACTACCACCTGCGGATTAAACGTGACAGGGTTTGTTTAACTCATTTGCACATACAATGGTTGTGTTAGTCACGAAGGAAAAACCACCATAACACCCATCGTTATTTTCCTGTCTTCCATCGTTTCACGTCTTTCTGTCCTCTTTTCTCTCCATGTCTTATTTTCAGGACAAATGTTTGTGTTGGGGAGCAACACACACACCACAAACACACACACAGCAACACAACACGCACACACACATACACCCCAGTTTTCGTACTGTTTGGGGTGCTAGGGGTGGGGTGGGGCAGAAACCCTGACTAAAGCGTTGGCTCAGCATTCTGCACACGGAAGTGTAGGCCTATATGCCACGTTGCGGGTTTCGCATGGGCTGTGTGTTGTCTTTGAAAGCTGTTGTCTGGATGGCTCACCTCTCTGGGCTCGGTTTTCACAGATTAATGATAGCTCTTTGCCAGAACGAGCAAGCCTACATTCAGTTTTTGTTTTTTGGTTTTTTACTCTTCACTTTTGCAGACCTTGTAGGTTCCAGTCCATAAGTACAAAACAGCCCCAAAGTGCTTTGTATTCCCTGTTCCACTCTGCCGTGCATGTAACGATCTGTCAGAGGAGGAGTACTATCTCTCTCTCTCTCTGTCTCTGTCTTTCTCTCTCATTGTCTCTGTCTTTCTCGGTCTCTCTGACACACACACACACACACACACACACACACACACACACACACAAACACAAACACACACGCACACACGTACACAAACACACACACATTCTCTCTCTATCTCTCTCTCTCTCTCTCTCTCTCTCTCTCTCACAGATACACATACACGCGTGCACGCGCACTCCACACACACACACACACACACACACACACACACACACACACACACACACACACACACACACAAACAGACAGACAGACAGACACACACACACACACACACACACACACACACACACACACGTACACAAACACACACACATTCTCTCTCTATCTCTATCTGTATCTCTCTCTCTCTCTCTCTCTCTCTCTCTCACAGACACACATACACGCGTGCACGCGCACTCCACACACACACACACACACACACACACACACACACACACACACACACACACACACACACTCACAAGCAGTCGGAAGTGGGGCATCATCCAAACACACATAAGCGGTGCAGGCATTTCTCACGTTCTCAACACCTTCAGGCTGTTGAGGATAATGAGCTACAAAAGAAATATGGCCTGCAACTGTAAGAGAAAAAAAGGGGTGGGGGTGTGGAGGAAACAGGGGATATTTACAGAAGTGGGTAGGACGAAGCTACAGACAGTTTAGCTCATACACAGGTGAAAAAATCAAGCACTATCAGGTTTTAGCTCATACACAGGTGAAAACGAAGCAGAATAAGATTTTAGCTCATACACAGGTGAAAATCCAGCAACATCAGGTTTTAGCTCATACACAGGTGAAAATCCAGCAACATCAGGTTTTAGCTCATCCACAGGTAAAAATCAAGCACTATCAGGTTTTAGTTCATCCACAGGTAAAAATCCAGCAACATCAGGTTTTAGCTCATCCACAGGTAAAAAATCAAACACCATCAGCTTTTAGCTCTTCCGCAGGTGAAAACGAAGCAGTATAAGATTTTTGCTCATCCACAGTGTGAAAATTAAGCAACATCAGGTATTAGCTCATCCGCAGGTAAAAAATCAAGCAACATCAGGTTTTAGCTCATCCACAGGTAAAAAAATCAAGCAACATCCGGTTTTAGCTCATCCACAGGTAAAAAAAAATCAAGCACCATCAGCTTTTAGCTCCTACACAGGTGAGCATGAAGCAGTATCAGGTGGGTTAGTAAGTTCTCTGAGCAGGAAAGAAACGAATCTTATCACTGGCTGATTGAGAGAGATAGCTTAGTGGTTGGCCCAGCTAAAAATCGATGAGAGTGGCGTGTTAAGCTTGGAAGATTCAGATTCAGCAGGATGCAGTATGTGACTTACACGCGATGATTCCAATATTTAGGCGATATTGCATACATGCCCTCAGAATTTCTTTGTCATGTTTTCCTGACGCGAAAAAAAAAGGGGGCAGAACAATAGTGCCCTATCACGTTTATGGCCCACTGTTTCGGGGGGGGGGGGGGGGGGGGGGGGGAGAGAGGTGACTGGAGGTTGACCTATACGATTGCCTCAGTAATATGATTTCACACACACACACACACACACACACGCGCGCGCGCGCGCGCGCACGCGCGCACGCACGCACGCACACACACACACACACACACACACACACACACACACACACACACACATATATATATATATATATACATATATATATATATACACTACTCAAAACAATTGAAGTACCACTTAGGAAAACTGCTGTCATTCGAAAGAAAACAAAGCTGAACATAATTTAATCATTGAATATTTTATTTTTATTATTCCTCAATCCATTCAAATTTATTCAAACACCGTGACAAAAAAATTATCTTTGTTTTACACTTGATTAAAGAGGCATACCCCCAAAATGAAAAGTAACAAGAGTCTATGGTAGATGTCATGATGTTAATAACGGGTATGACCACCGTTCGCGTTCAAACAAGCGTCACATCGACGTCTCATGGAGTGCGCCAGGCGGCGGAGAGTGTCCTGGGGGATCGCCTGCCACTCCTGCTCCAGCAACTGAAACAGCTGGTCCACGGTGACTGCTGGAGGGTTGTGGGCCCGCACTCGCCTCACCAGCACGTCCCACAGATGCTCTATGGGGTTCAAATCTGGTGACCTGGCAGGCCAGTCCATTCTTGTCACCTGCTGCCCTTATAGGAACTGATTCACGATGGCGGCGCGGTGGCACGGCGCGTTGTCGTCCTGGAACTGGGCGCCCTGGCCAACTGCCCTCAGGGCGGGCATCACAAGGGGGCAGATGATGGTGTCGCGGTAGGTGGCACCGGTCAGGCGGCCTTCAACACGGTGTAGGGGGGTCCTGTGACGTAGGCTGAACCCACCCCACACCATCACGGACCACCTCCATAGCGGTCATGCTCCCTGACGGCAGCGTCAACGTAGCGTTCTCCAGGACGTCGCCAGACGCGAACCCGCCCGTCGTTGAACCTGAGGGTGAACCTTGACTCGTCTGTGAAGAGTACTGTTGCCCATTCAGCTCTTGTCCACCTTCTATGACATGCTGCCCAGGCCCGACGATGAGCTCGATGCGCTGGGGTCAGTATTGATCTCACTGCTGGGGACCTTGACCTCAAGTTGGCGTCGTGGAGCCGGTTCCGAACTGTCTGGGTACTGACGTTGACGTTGCTGGCTTGTCGTAGCTGGTCTCGGAGTACTGTGGCACTGGCTGAACGGTCTCTCAGACAAGCGATAACAATGAACTGATCCTGCTGTCTGGAGGTGCTTCTCGTCCGTCCACGTCCCTGCTGTTCTTCAACACTTCCAGTGTTAAGCCAACGGTCTCTGAGCCTCAGAATGACTGGGTGACTCACTCCAAGCCGTCGACCAATCTCCCTCAAGCCAATACCTTCTTGGTACCATGCTATCGCTCTTCCTCTGTCGGTGTTGCTTAGTCGTTGTCTCGCAGGCATGGTTAAATCTTCCTAAATTTCGCGACTTTTTATACCCGTCAAATGTGCTAACTGATTGCAATTCTGCTCAGAAAAGACCTTGCTTTCACGTGCATCACATTTTTTTTCTTGCTGTGTCTGTGTCA
>CM065718.1:31336802-31339302 GCA_033310375.1 Conus canariensis
TTTTTATGTCTTCTCCTTGTCGCTGTTTTTGTTTTTGTTTTGTTTTGTTTCGCTTCTCTTTGTGTCCATGATTTCTTTTCCACGCTGTGCAGTACAGTGTGTATGTGGGAGAAAAACCATGTGTCTACATCCATTCTGACGTGAGAGTCTGATGTTTGCTTTTTTGTCTGCATGCTTCATTCTTTCCTACTTTCCTTCCTGCTATACATCCTTCCATCCGTCCTGTGATCGTTTTCTTTTTTTTTTTTTTTTCTCCTTTCATTGTTTCGTTCACAAAATCGCTTACGACTCACCATAAGACGCACGTGTAAGCAAACGGCATGACATTCCATTAAAAAAAAAAAAAAGTATTCAACTGCTATAACCTTTCCCCACTTGACGTTAAGTGTCAGATATCTGAGTATACGTAAAGGCATGAGATTGTCCTTTAAGAAAAGACTGGTTGACAGAGTAGGTCTGCATTCCATTCATACCAAATGTTGACAGCTGACGTCAAATCAGTTCCATGACGTTGTTTTCTCACAGAAAAATCTGTCCAGACAAAAAAAAGAAAAGAAAAAAAGTCATCCAGTTAAAGTTACTGGTATGATTAATCGGGTGTCCACAAAAGAAGCTGCAAATGGCCTGAAAGATCGTGGTTAGTAGATAGGGGAGGTAATCTACATTCCTTTCATACCAGGCATTGACCACTCACGTTAAATGAGCTTGATGACATTGTTTCCTAACAGAAATATATGTGGTGACAAACAAACAAACAAAACAAAACAAAACAAAACAAAAAACAACCTTATCCAGTTGAATTTATTGGACAAGTTCATCGGGTATACACAGAAATGGCTGAGACAGGCCGTAAATACACGATCAGTTGATAGGGGAGATAAGTCATTCATATCAAACATAAACTGCTGACGCTAAACCAGGTTAATGACGTTGTTTTATCTCCACCTCGCTTCTCTGGTAACTTAGGTAGGAGCTGCAGAGACCTCACCCTGACAGGGGGTGGGAAGGGGGGGTGGGGGGGGGGGGGGTGAAGGTCACCCAGATGCCAGCAGAACGACTGTGACAGCACGCAGTGACTAGGTGAACAGTCCACACTGGCCACCAGCCGTGGGAGTAAGCAGACGCATTGTTGACATTCAACTGCTATAACCCTCTCCCTACCACTCTCTCAACTCACATGCCCCCCCCCTCCCTCCCCTCCCCTCATCCCTCTTTTCTCCATTCGCCCCCTTCATAATTTCCTCCCCCCTCCCCCTCCCCCCACATTCAACCTCTCCACACCCATCTCTCCCGCCCATCTGTCTCTCATCCCCTCCTCAAATGTTTGATGTGTTCAAAAAGGAGACAAGCTTAAAGGACGAGTTATATCAGTATTCACTCAGGTTTCATATGAGTTCTACTGAATACAACCCGATTCCAGAACAAAGCATCAAAAAGAAGAACAGCATATTAATCACTGAAGAATGGTAAAGAAAACATTATTTACTTACTTAGGCCCATAGCTCGAAGGCGAGCATAGGCCATCGACAACACTCCGCCATGGCACTTGGTTCTGGGCTGCTCGCTGAATGCCTGTCCAGTTGGTCCCCTGCCTCTTCATCTCTGCCTCAGTGTCTCGTCTCCAGCTGCTGCGAGGTCGGCCTCTCTTCCTATTCCCCTGCGGGTTCCATGTCAGGGCTTGGTGTGTGGTGCTGGTTGCTGGCTTCCTGAGAGTGTGTCAATCCAGCCCCACTTCCTCTGCAGACTCTGCTTGTTGGGTGCAAATTCTGGGTTGACAAGCTTACCTGAGTGGGAATTTTTTTTTAGTGTTAGTAATGATATGAACTGGTACGCTCTAACTGTTTTTAGCGTAAGTGATGATAAACCTGTGAACGCTTTCCTGTTTGATAAATTTCGCTGAATTAGGCACTATTTTACGTCAGTGGTGATCTGTCTGTGTACTTGTTCTTATTTGATAAAGTTAAGTGAATTAAGTACCAACTTCCATCAGTGATGATCTGCCTAGATGCATGTTTCTTTTTCGATAAATTTAGCTGAATTAAGCAGTATTCAAGATGATGGGTGATGTGCATGAAAACATTTTCCACTTTACGTAATTTGGCTAAGCTAAGCAGTATTTGACTTGAGAGATGAGATAATCTGGAACACTTTCACTACTCAATAATTTTGGCAGAATCAAGCAGCAGTTAGTGCTTATGATGATCTAAATGTCTGGAATGTTGTAGGCCCATGACAAGACTCGAACTCGCATATCGTCTGACCGTTAACTCGGTGCTTTCCCCACTGGGCTGATCACTTTACCTCTGGGCTGAGGAAGAGCGCCGCCGCGCCCCCCCTCCCCCTCCCCCCCTCTAAACCTTGTGTGTTCCACTCTCGTTGATAAACGAGAGGGTGACCGCCTCCCGTCTCGCTCCCTCACATCACCCATTGCAGGCGTGCAGTGTGCATGTTCTTCCTCTGTCTCAACAGCTGGGGGCGTTTTTTCCCTTTCAGCCGCTGG
>CM065718.1:31349302-31359302 GCA_033310375.1 Conus canariensis
AAATGTACGTTAGTTTTTCGTTTGCATGTTATTCTGTTTGTTTGTCTTTCTGTCTGCATCTCTGTCTCTGTCTCTGTCCCTGTCTCTGTCTCTCTGTCTCTGTTCTGTCTCTCTTCTCTCTCCTCTCTCTCTCCTCTCTGTTCTTTCGTAGTTTCCTTATTGCTTTTTATTTATTTGGGTTTGGACGATTTGATAATAAACCAAATTGGGGACACACACACGCATTGTTCATCTCTCTCTCTCTCTCTCTCTCTCTCTCTCTCTCTCTCTCTGTCTCTCTCTCTCTCTCTATATATATATAGATGAACAATATATTATATATATATATAACACACATATATGGAGCGAGAGAGAGAGAGAGAGAGAGAGAGAGAGAGAGGAGAGAGAGAGAGAGGGGGGGGGGATAAAAACAACTGTCTTCATGTCTCAGACTTGTATTTTCATCAAATTTTCGCTGTTAAAAGGTCCATCAGGTCAAGGTGTGTGTGTGTGTGTGTGTGTGTGTGTGTGTGTGTGTGTGTGTGTGTGTGTGTGTGTGTGTGTGTGTGGCGCGCGCGCGCGCGTGTGTGTGAGTGCGTGCGTGCGTGCGTTCAGCACTAGCAATCCACTTAACTTACTATGCGTCATGAACGCTTTGGGCGTCTGCACGGCTTTAAAGAGGAGAGTGAAGTGACGAGAGAGAGAGAGAGAGAGAGAGAGAGAGAGAGAGAGAGAGAGAGAGAGAGAGAGAGAGAGAGAGAGAGAGAGAGAGAGAGAGGAGGAGAGAAGAGAGAGAGAGAGAGGAGGAGGGAGGGGAGAGAAAAGAAGAGAGGAGGAGATGGAGAGACGGGAGACACACACACGCCAGAGAGAGAGAGAGAGAGAGAGAGAGGAGAGAGAGAGAGAGAGAGAGAGAGAGAGAGAGAGAGATCATCAACTAAAGTATACCTTTAAAACTGCATGGCTGCACTCAAGAAACCAAAAAATGGAAAGTAAAAGGAAATGCCAGTCATGGTTGTGAAACTCCGGCATTTTCAAAGAACATTCCTCTGTGTTGCACGTATGGCAAAATAAATGTCCCTTCCTTCTTCTTCCTCAATCGTTTTTCTTTATCTGCTGTTCAAAGCACTGCCGGAAATTATCGCACGATATGAAGTCAAAACAAAGAAGAAGATTGTTAAAGAGCACTCCAAATTCATCGTTTCTTCTTCTTCTTCTTCTTCTTCTTCTTCTTCTTCTCTGATGTTGAAACCACTATCGAAAATTAAAAAAAGAGCACTCCAAATTCATCGTTTCTTCTTTGTCTTCTTCTTCCTCTTCTTCTCTGATGTTGAAACCACTATCGAATATTTAAAAAACAAACAAACAAACAGAAGAAGAAGACAAAGAACTCCAAATTAATCGTTGCCTCTTCTTCTTGTTCTTGTTGTTGGTGTTGTTGTTCTTCTTCAAACTGTTTTAGTATTCCTTCTCTTCTGTTGAAACATTTGCCGGAAATTACCCCAGAATATGAAGTCAAAAGAAAGAAAAAGATCGAATTAGAAGACTCAAACCCACCTTTTCATTTTCTTCTTCTTCGTCGTCTTCTTCCTCTTCTGTTTTAAAAATTCCGTCATACCTGTTGAAACCTCTTCTGAAAATGATACGAGAGTATGAAGTCAAAAGAAAGAAAATAAACTGTATAAGAATACTTCAAATTCATCATTTCCTTTTCTTCTTCTTAAATGTCATACTTTAAAAAAAGTTTCTTCTCTTCTGTTGAAACAACTGCCCGAGAATATGAAGTCAAAAGAAAGAAAAAGATTGAAAAAGAGCAGTCCATATTCATACTATGCTTAAGACAATTCATATAATGCTCAAAGTTTTGGGCAAAGTTATCTGGATTTTCTTTCTGTTTTTGTACTCCCAGTTATTATAGAACAGGGAGTACTTTAGAATGGGAACGAAGAAATGCTGTCTGTGTGTCTGTGTTTGTGTGTGTCTGTCTGTCTGTGAGTCCGTGGTCAAAATGTGTTCCACTCGCTCCAGACAAAACTACTGGGCCGATCTTTCTGAAAATTTGTAGGTATGTTCAATATGGGCCACGGATGATGCCCGATGTTTTAGTTTACCGCTATAGCCGTTACTAACGGCTGTAACGGTTTTTCTTCTTTACGGAATATCTCAGAAAGTACTTGGCCGATCTTTGTAAAAATGAGCAGTTACGTTCATTATGGGTCACGGATGATGCCCGATGTTTTAGTTTACCTCGTTATAGCCGTTACTAACGGCTGTAACGGCCTGTAACGGTTTTTCTTCTTTATGGAATATCTCAGAAAGTACTTGACCGATCTTTCTGAAAATTTGTAGGTATGTTCATAATGGGTCACGAATAATGCCCATTGTTTAGTTTACCGCTAATACCGTTACTAACGGCTGTAACGGCCTGTAACGGTTTTTCTTCTTTATGGAATATCTCAGAAAGTACTTGGCCGACCTTTATGAAAATTAGCAGGTATGTTCATTATGGGTCACAGATGATGCCTGATGTTTTAGTTTGCCCCGTTATAGCCGTTACTAACGGTTGTAACAGCCTGTAACGGTTTTTCTTCTTTATGGAATATCTCAGAAAGTACATGGCCAATTTATAAGCGGTTTGGATGATCTTGTGACAGATCGGAGCCTCTGTCCATATGTAAGTGATGTAATGCTGAAAATGGATTAAACAACCGTTAAAAACCGTTATTCTGCCGTTATTTCTTATACATAGGTGGATTTTAATGAAATTTGGTATATAGAATGGTTATCACACACAAATGGCACTTCTATATAGTGTTTAAAAATTTGACTGTTAAAAACCGTTATTCTTGACATATTGTCCAATTTGGATGAAATTTGATATGTACACAGGCTTTAGCCCAGTGAGGACTAAAATACCGGTTTCAAAAGTGTATATCGGTTATATAACCGTTAAACCGTTATTTTGCCGTTATTTTTTATATATTGGTGGGTTTTAATGAAATTTTGTATATAGAAAGGTTATAACACACAAATGGCACTTCCATGTAGTGTTTCAAAATCTGACCGTTAAAAACCGTTATTCTTGACATATTGTCCGATTTGGATGAAATTTGGTATGTACACAGGCTTTAGCCCAGTGAAGACTAAAATACCGGTTTCAAAAGTGTATATCGGTTATATAACCGTTAAACCGTTATTTTGCCGTTTTTTTTATATATTGGTGAGTTTTAATGAAATTTTGTATATAGAAAGGTCATCACACACAAATGGCACTTCCATGTAGTGTTTCAAAATCTGACCGTTAAAAACCGTTATTCTTGACATATTGTCCGATTTGGATGAAATTTGGTATGTACACAGGCTTTAGCCCAGTGAGGAGTAAAGTACCCGTTTCAAAAGTGTACATCGGTTAAATAACCGTTAAAACCGTTATTTTGCCTTTACTTCTTATCTCACAAAGCAATTGGCCGATTTATAAGCGGTTTGGAAAACTGGGAGTACGTTCATATGCTTTGCATCTTGTTTTTGTTTAAAACAAACTTACCAGGATGTTCTTTATGATCCGTTTTTGTCCAATTTGAGGAGATGAGTGATTGTTTGTTCTTCGTTCCCCCCGGTGCGAAACTGTAGCATCTTTGTGTTCGTATGGGACAGATCGGTCCGGTTATCACGTAACACTGTCTGTCTTGTCCTGTTACATGTGGAACATTTTTTTCTTCTTCAGGATACGCAGTTACAGCTACTAAATGTACACAAAGTCTGTTTCTTATTGCCTGTCTGTCTGTCTGTCTGTCTGTCTGTCTGTCTGTCTGTCTTCTCTCAACATCGGGAAAAAAAATGTCACCATGACGGTTTGTTCCTGGGTAACATTTTGTACCACAACAGCTCCACGCAGTCGGCAGCAGAGGTGAAAGCCAGACCTCATCTGTCGCTCCAAAGTCATGATAAACTGGAGAGAGAGAGAGAGAGAGAGAGAGAGAGAGAGAGAGAGAGAGAGAGAGAGAGAGAGAGAGAGGGGGGGGGGGTTCGGGGGAGCGAAGACCTCTGCCAGGATTGAACAACAGTCGAAGGCTCACTTAAACCCTGTTAGAATTCACGTTCGAACCAAAATTCTCAAGTTCGTAGGCGTCAATATACCTACCGAGCCAGATATTTCTAAATCCATTTTCAAAAAAGAAATCTGTGTCCACAAAGTTATTTCTTGCAATGTGAAAGAAACTTTTTCTCCCCTTTTTTTCTTTCTTGCCTTTATTGTTTGTTTGGTGTGTGTGTGTGTGTGTGTGTGTGTGTGTGTGTGTGTGTGTGTGTGTGTGTGTGTGGTTTAATTAAACTCATGTTCTGTGCCATCTTAATAGCATTGCACTCACGCTGCTCACTCCAGCTCCCCGTCCACTGCCACAGTCTTACTTGTCCCGCTACAGTCCGTCACCGGCAATCCACAGGGAGAAGCCAATATCACGTCGTCATGAGGCAACCCACCAGAGAGGACACTGCACTGCTGTCGCGTCACTTCGGTAATGCTTGATCCAACATACTCAGTACGCCACCCACCAAGGCCCTATTGTCGATAATTGCTTAGTCGCAGAGCCAGCGTCAGTGAGCTCCCCCCTCACCACGTCCGTCCAGCGACAGTCCCCCGTGAACTTGCTGATACCGACACGAACGTCGCCGAGAGTATGGACGGTGGAGAGGACATCGAAACTGAGGTCACCAAGAGAGCAGGGTATGAAGGGCCACAGAATTAGAGACTTTGTTAATATGTTGATTGATGAGGATGAGGATGATGAAGATGGTTCTACGGATTTCCATTCTGGTCCAAGACTACATGACAGGAATATAATCTAAGCTTAATGTCGTAAGGTATCCCGGCGTTAACCAGGCCCGAGAGATACGAACACCTGCAGTGTCGGTCAGAAAGTCTAAGTAACATTCTTAAGAGATACATCCAGTGAAGGAATGAAACTCGACTGTGTGGTCCCAGTCTTCCTAGTTGAACCTGTAGTAAACTGAGCTCTGAGTAAGAGCCGATCGGGTGAACAAAGAAGAACACACACACACACACACACACACACACACACACACACACACACACACACACACACACACCAAAAAGCAAACAAAACGCCAAAAAAAAAAAATCAAATAAATGGCTCTGATGGGAATCGAACCAACGACCTCCCAGCCGGGAGTCTGCGACGCTAATCACTTCGCCTGGCGGCTTCAGGCAGAAACATTCCTGGGTCCGTCTTTTTTTTATGGATCTACACCAAACTTAAACGAGTTCTTCCATTGCTCATATGTCCATTTGTCTAACAGACAGACAGACAGACAGACAGACAAGGAAAGAAACATACGTATAACCACTTTTTTTTTTTCTTTTGGCAAAGGTAACTTTGAAAGGACAGAGTGCAAGGTCAACCATGGAGTCAGGTGACTGACTGATCTGTAAACCGACCGTTGAGAGCACATGTACGGGCTGTGTTGCACGTGCTTTTCTCACAATTCCCTTTTTTTTTTTATTCAACATGTTGTCTTTCCTGCTTGCTTTTCTTTCTTTCTACCCTTCTTTCTTGCAGGCTTCTTCTTTTCTTTTCTTTTCTTTTTCTGTCTTTTTTTTTCTTTTTTCCTTTTTTTTTTTTTTTTTTCCCGTTTTATCTTCCGTGCGTTTTAAGCGGCATTCACTGCCTTGCGGCTCGTTCAAGCCTTTTATGACACTGTCTTAACATCTTTGTTGTACAGCAGTCTCAGCCACAGACACTCCACAGGGAGCTGTCAGTAGCAGCCGGGGTCGCTATTTGGCAACCCTCCACAGGAGATACCGCACTCCCCTGGGAGTTCCCCCTTATTCTGTGTCTACCTCTGAATGGCTTGCCCCCCAATTTGTGTGACTTTTTGTTGTTGTTCTTGCCTATCTCTCTCTCTGTATATGTGTGTGCGTGTGTGTGTGTGTGTGTGTGTGTGTGTGTGTGTGTGTGTGTGCGCGCGCGTGCGCGCGCGCGCGCGCGTTTGTGTGTGTGCGTGTCTGTGGCGTGCGTGCATGCGTATGCATGAGTGTATATGATGTGATTTGGTAACGTGACAAATCGCACTTCAACTGCTCTTTGTTAATTTTTTTTTAAATGTAAGTAATAGCGCACCGCAAAAAAAAAAACAAACAAAAAAAAAAAAAAAAAAGTCGGCAAACGAATCACAAGACAAAACAGGACGCACCACTTAGGTCTTCTTCAGGCAAGATACAAAACACTCAGGACAACGAAAATGATTCAACGCCCATCTTGCACTAGAATTGGTGACGATAAGTGATTGCTCGTTGCTCGTTCATTTTCATTGCTCTGAGTGTTTTGTTTCTGCGAATTGTGAACTATCTTTTTCATCATATCGTTAATTATTGTTTACTGTAATTCGTTCACGGCTCAAGAGATTCATCTTTTTCTTTTTCTTGCACCGATCGACATTGCTGTTCTGACCGTCCGTTGTCATTGCCATGTCCGTTGCCGATCCCGGGAAATCCTGTCCAAAGCCTTGCAGAGTGGTACATTCTGTGATCTTGATTCTAATCCAGAGGATGGTGTGCCTTGTACCTGAAATGAGCGCACCAAAGCCTTCAGTAGTGCCAGCACAGGAAAAGGCCAAGGGAAAGGGAAGAGCATGACGTCAGATGGCAATGACATTGTAGTGGTGACGCAGCTGGTGATCTTGCGTCACGTGTTGTGGAAGTTCTTGTTCCAGCGCTGAAGATATCTCAAATATCAAAGTTTGCCGGATCCATCAATGAACATATGAAATTCTATCTTTTGCGCGTCTGCTGAAAGCTAACCCTAGCCCTAACCCTCACCTGACCCTAACTCTATCCCTTATCTAATATAACCCTGTGTCTAACCCTTAAGCATTCAGAAAACCTGAAAAAGACCTTTCTACTTATTATTATACTCGTAAGGGTGACCTCCGCTGATCATTACATCTGCGTTCCCGACAAATTTTTAATATTTTTCATGTTAGAGGCTGCTACGTTCAAAAAGGCTTTTCGTGTGTATTTAAAGTCTCTGCGGCTCCACTTTAAACCCAGACCCAGGAGAGGAGGCGTCCCACGCAAGAAAATCAACATCAGTGGCCTACAGTCGGCTGAAGTGAAAGCTGACTTCCAGTCGAACCTACAGTCGAGGCTAGAAGACCCCAGACAGTCCACTGATCCCTCCCCTGACGAACTCTGGGAACACCTGAAATCCTCCATCCTACAGGCATCTGAAGAAGTCCTCGGGTTCACCACCAAAAAGAACAAAGACTGGTTCGACGAGAACAACCAGGAGATACAGAAGTTACTGGCGAAGAAGAGATCTGCGCACCAAACACACCTAGCTCAGCCAGGTTGCCCTGGGAAGAAAGCCACATTCCGCCTTGCCTGTAGCAACCTCCAGCGCATGCTTAGGGTTATGCAAAACGAATGGTGGAATACCATCGCTGAGAAAACTCAGCTTTGCACCGACACTGGTAACTACAGAGGGTTCTACGAAGCCTTAAAGGCGGTGTACGGCCCCTCGTACCAGGTCCAGAGTCCCCTGCGCAGCGCAGACGAACATGCGCTACTCCTAGACATGGCATCCATCCTGAGCCGCTGGTCGAAGCATTTTCAGGCACTCTTCAGCGCTGACCGTACAGTTCCAAGACGCAGCAACTCAGCGTATCCCGCAACATCCAGTCAAGGCTGAACTTGATGAGGTGCCGACACTGGAGGAGATCACCAAAGCCATCCAACAGCTTAAGTGCGGCAAGGCTGCAGGAGTTGACGGGATACCACCAGAGATCTGGATCCATGGAGGCCCTCCTCTCCACATCAAACTCCATGAGATGCTGTCATGCTGTTGGAGCAAGGCAAACTTCCACAGGATCTCCGCGATGCAGTCATCATCACCCTGTATAAAAACAAGGGAGAAAAGTCAGACTGCTCCAATTACCGCGGCATCACCTTGCTCTCAATCGCAGGCAAGATCCTCGCTAGGGTTTTGCTGAACAGACTGATCCCCACCATCGCCAACGAACACCTTCCTGAGAGCCAGTGTGGCTTCAGAGCCAACAGGAGCACTACCGACATGGTATTTGTCCTCCGCCAGCTCCAGGAGAAGTGCCGCGAGCAGAACAAGGGACTCTTCACGTTTGTCGATCTCACTAAAGCTTTCGACACTATGAGCAGGAAAGGTCTTTGGCAAATTCTGGAAAAACTGGGCTGTCCACCAAAATTCTTAAGCATGATCATCCAGCTGCATGAAGACCAAAACGGGCAGGTTAGACTCAACGGTGCCCTCTCGGAGCCATTCTCCATCTCAAACGGCGTCAAGCAGGGCTGTGTTCTAGCTCCGACACTCTTCAGCATCTTTTTTAGCATGATGCTCCAGCAGGCCCTTGGAGACCTTGAAGACGAAGACAGCGTCTACATCCGCTACCGCACTGATGGCAGCCTGTTCAACCTGCGGCGACTACAGGCCCACACAAAGACGCTGGAGCAACTGATCCAAGAGCTCCTTTTCGCAGACGATGCTGCCCTTGTTGCTCACACAGAAGCAGCTCTACAAAGGCTAACTTCCTGCTTTGCAGAATCTGCACAGCTCTTTGGACTGGAAATTAGCCTGAAAAAGTCAGAAGTCCTGCATCAGCCTGCACCCCGAACAGAGTTTCACTCTCCTCACATCACAGGTGGCCAGACAGAGCTGAACACAGTCCACCAGTTCAGCTGTCTGGGGTGCACCATCTCTTCAGATGCCAAGCTTGATAAAGAAATTGACAACAGACTGGCCGAAGCAAACAGTGCATTTGGAAGACTCTACAAACGAGTGTGGAACAACCGGCATTTGAAGCAAAGCACCAAGATCAGCGTGTTTCGTGCAGTCGTACTGACCACACTCCTGTACGGCTCAGAGTCGTGGGTCCTTTACCGTCACCACCTGCGACTCCTTGAACGCTTCCAGCAGCGCTGCCTCCGCACAATTCTCAACATCCATTGGAGTGACTTTACCACCAACGTCGAAGTCCTCGAAAGAGCGGAGGTCTCAAGTATAGAGGCTCTACTGCTGAAGTCCCAACTGCGCTGGGCAGGGCACGTCTCCAGGATGGAGGATCACCGCCTGCCAAAAATAGTCCTCTACGGAGAGTTGTCCACTGGCCATCGTGATAGAGGAGCGCCTAGAAAGCGCTACAAAGACAATCTAAAGAAAAGCCTCAGTACCTGTCACATCGACCTCCGCCAGTGGTCAGACCTCGCTGCCGACCGTGGCGCCTGGAGAAGCACCATTCACAAGGCTGCATCCTCGTTTGAAGCCTCCCGCAGAGAAAGTCTCCGAGAAAAGAGGCAAAGGAGGAAAGCACGCCAGGTTGCAGCAGCTCAAGAACCACCGGACCTGACGCTGACCTGTGGC
Source organism: Conus canariensis (assembly GCA_033310375.1). Lineage (NCBI taxonomy): Eukaryota > Metazoa > Mollusca > Gastropoda > Neogastropoda > Conidae > Conus > Conus canariensis. The sequence continues at coordinate 31,358,689 of CM065718.1, forward strand.
CGCTGTGGCAGATCATGCCTGTCCCGCATAGGACTCATCAGCCATCAGCGCGCCTGCAACCGACGTGGACAACCCCCTCAATAAATTTCGTCTGCGAAGCCAAGCCAAGAAGAAGAAGAAAGTCGCTGATGGTCGTTCTCACTTAAAACTTTCTGAGAAATTGAAGAACATTGCAGTGAAGACGTAAAAAGAACTTTTACGGCATAAACATGATCGGCTGAATTAAATTGATGCCGAGAAACAGTGCACGTTTTGGGACTTTAAGATGATGATTATGGAAACGTCGAGAAGGTCAAGGTTTGTGTAGATGTGATGCCTGGCGAAATATCTCCAATTCAACTCACCGGTCCTTAACAAATGCACTGAGCCTGTTTGGGTCAAATTCATCCCAAGAACATCCGAAGCACCAATAATGAAAACAAAACAAAACCAAACCAGCACAACAGAACTGAAAGCTGTTTATCTAATCAATGAGTCACTTCTCTGAGGTCAAAACTCTTTGAAATGTGTAAACAAATTGCTGAAGCAGACACAGTCTTCACGACCCCATGACTGGAACATTGCCTGCTAGATGAAGTGCATTTGCAGGGAGCGGACGTATCAGCAGTTGGGCT
>CM065718.1:31364302-31369302 GCA_033310375.1 Conus canariensis
GTGTGTGTGTGTGTGTGTGTGTGTGTGTGTGTGTGTGTGTGTGTGTGTGTGTGTGTGTGTGTGTGTGCGCGCAATGTTACATGTATGTGTGGGAACTCCAAGAGCAAGTTTATATGTATGTGTGGGAACTCCAAGAGCAAGTTACATGTATGTGTGGGAACTCCAAGAGCAAGTTTATATGTATGTGTGGGAACTCCAAGAGCAAGTTTATATATATATTGTGTGTGTGTGTGTGTGTGTGTGTGTGTGTGTGTGTGTGTGTGTGTGTGTGTGTGTGTGTGCGCGCGCGCGCGCGCGCGCGCGCGTGTGTGTGTGTGTGTGTGCATATTATTTGTCTCTTCGGCAATTTTGATTTTTCTTACGTTGTGTGAGGGTTTCTTTTTTCTTTCTTTATCGTTTGGCAAGTACATGCTGTACACGGAATTTGGGGTGAGCGAGTCGTCCGGAAGACTAGCATTCATGTCACTACTGCAGTTCTGGTGGCGAGTGTGCTCTACACCAGGCCATCTTTGGTCAGACAGTGTTCACCATGTTATTGAAAGCTCGGGTAGCTGGGAGTGTCAGTACTATTGAACTTTGAGGGACAAGATGCACAAGCCGCCGTATGTCAATTCAGTTTTCTAGCTCAACTTGGGAGCTGGCAGGTTTAGGTGAGGTCTGCATCTGGATCCGGGCTGAGGCATCCAAGGTAGTCAGTTCCATCAGGCAGAAGCCTTGGTCTATTGGTTCTTTCCTTCTCTAGTCGATGGTTCGTTCACACGTTGTCAGTCTTCCCAGACGGGTGTCTGGGTGTTGATCGTGTCTTGCCTTGTTGCCCTCCTCTAAAGCCGTCTTCAGGTTTATTTGACGGCCGTCTCCAGGCTGAGTGGTGATGGTTCAGTGCCACGTGAGGCACATTCCTCCTACTGGGCTGCCTTCTTCATGCTCGGTTGGCGTTGGTCCTGTGCCGCGTGAGGTCGCCTTAAAGAAGGAGCAGGACGGGTGTCGCGGAACGCGCACGATTTCTTTCCTGTGGTCCTCAATGACTACGGCCGAGGAGCAATATTTCAGTCCAACCCCAAGAGGAGATCCCCAGCATGCTGATCCAAAACATGGCCATACCAGACCACGGTTGTTGCAGACAGGCAGCACTCCGACGCCGATCCGCCTCCGCATCTCCAGAAACCGTCTCCGCCGGCGACGCAGGCTAGACCCGCCGTCACCCATAATGGCTAGAAGGGAACTGCGCCGCCCGACGTCGATCTGTCACCTCCACGCGCTTGGAGAGAGATCTGCCGCCTCTCTTTCGGCGCTCACTGCAAAGCCACCTTGCTGTGGGCGATGGCGCGTGTTTAGGCCGGTGGATGAATGATTTTAACGTCTTAATGCTTAACAATTAATTAGTGGGGAAAAAAAAACAAGTGCATGCTAACAATTCTACCGTCATTATAGTAATGACTTGGTAAAGATTAGAACTTTGAATTAAAAAAGCGGGGTTGAAGATGTAGAAATAACGACATAAAATTCAGAAAACATATCATGAAATATGAAAACCCTTCACTAGCTGCATGAGGGAACCATCATAATACCACTTGAAGGCAGATCTATTTATATTGCCTGCTCCTAGGCCTTCCGTCCGCTGGATCGGACCAAAGATAGTACGCCCTACGGACTGTCTTTGATGGGACTCATCAGGGAGACACGGCTGATTGTTTGTCTAATATCACGAATAGTGGATAGACGTTAAATGAAAGACACACACACACACACACACACCACACACACACACACACACACACACACACTCGGCTGATTGTGTCTGTGCTCTTGGCGTCAAATAGAGACACCCCACAGTCCATAATTCTGTGGTGTTCTCACCACCAAGGGTTCAAAAAAGAATCCAACAACACCCCCAAAGCAGCCAGCGAAGGGTAGTAAAAGGAACGAAACGAAAGTGTGGAGAGGAAAAAAAGATGCTGAAAAACTTTTGCGCCTTGTTACATTTTTAGGCTGGCGCCGGTCTGATTTATACTAACAATGTCTGACCGCGAATTCTACTCCAGCACCAAGCCAGTCGTCTTATTTCACGTGACCCCTCTGCCCCGGAATCCAGATAGCCTCTCGAGTTAATGAGGACTGAACTCCACTGAACCGGCAAAGTAGGGGAACGCCAGAGACCAGTGAACGGAGTGGGGCATCCCGCCTCCGGCTGTTTTTGGGCCCGGCTAATAATATTTCTCCCCCATCTCTCGCCAGTCTGCTTCACCCATCATCTCACTGAAGAGCTCCGCTCTCTGGACTTTTTTTGTTTGTTTGTGGGTTTGTTTTTTTTTTATTTCAGGAAACTGCGAGGTTATCGGTGGTCATCTTCGCCAGTGGGTCACATAACTCACGTGGGTGCACGTGCTGGAAGACAGAGCGAGGCAGGGTGGTGGGTGATGGGAGGGAAGAATGTTGGGGAAGGGGGGGGGGGCTGGGGCGGGTCAAGAGAGAGAGAGAGAGAGAGAGAGAGAGAGAGAGAGAGAGAGAGAGAGAGCACTTATGATGACATGATTTCTCTTGTTTCTCTCAACTCTTTCCCAATTTCTTCCTTTATTTTCCCCCTATAACATATCCTTTCTTCTCCCTCTCTCTTTTAACGTGATTCTCTTTTCCTTCCATGTTGACTTTCATCAGCAGTTCATAGCCAACTATAGCTGGTCTAACTGACACATTTGATGACGACACTTTAGAAAAATCGACTCGCCAAGACGGCTATAACCGGCTATAACCTTGTATGTCAAAAAGGTGTGGAATTCCAATTATTGTGCAATGTTCGTCGCCCATTAAATTGGCAGTTATATGTCATATATTAAAATCTCTCTCTCTCTCTCTCTCTCTCTCTCTCTCTCTCTCTCCCTCTCTCTCTCTCTCCGTGTGTGTGTGTGTGTGTGTGTGTGTGTGTGTGTGTGTGTGTGTGTGTGTGTGTGTGTGTTGTGTACACAGGCTTATGTACATCCTATATCTGCCCTCTCTCTCTCTCTCTCTCTCTCTCTCTCTCTCTCTCTCTCTCTGCATATATACGTAAGCTTACGTACATCTATATCTATGTTTGTTTTCTCTCCCCCTCCGTGTGTGTGTGTGTGTGTGTGTGTGTGTGTGTGTGTGTGGTGTGTGTGTGTGTGTGTGTGTGTGTGTGTGTGTGTGTGTGTGTGTGTGTGCTGGCTTATGTACATCTGTACTCTGCCTTCTCTCTGTGTGTGCATATATATATATATATATATATATATATATATATATATATAAGCTTAGTACATCTATATCTATTTTGTTCTCTCTCTCTCTCCCTCTCTCGCTCTCTCTCTGTGCACGAGCGCGTGTGCGCCTCTGTGTGTGTGTGTGTGTGTGTTGTGTGTGTGTGTGTGTGTGTGTGTGTGTGTGTGTGTGTGTGTGTTGTGATGTTTTAGGTAATAAAAGTTTGTGTTAAACCAGCAACAAAACCCCATGTCTGGGCTCTGATTTTTCCAGCATGTTGTGTCCAAGCCCTCAAACCTTCAGGATTCTCATCGAGAGCATGAGCAGAAATGGCTTTCTGTAGAAGTGACAAAGGGTCCGCCTTCTCACCCTCCCCCCTCCCTTTCTCAGTCTGTCTGCTTGTCTGTCTGTCTGTCTGTCACTGTCTGTCTGTCTGCCTGTCTGTCTGTCTGTCTGTCTCTCTGTATTTGTCTCTCTCTGTCTCTGTCTCTGTCTCTCTCTGTCTCTGTCTCTCTCTGTCTCTTTCCCTCTGTCTCTCTTTTTGTCTCTGCCTCTGTCTTTCTTTCTGTCTGTCTGTCTCTCTCTGTCTCGCTTTCTGTCTCTGTCTCTCTGTCTTCTCCCTCTCTCTGTGTCTCTGTCTGTCTGTCTGTCTGTCTCTGTGTCTGTCTGTCCTCTCTCTCTCATGTTTACTCCTGATTATCTTTCAAGTAAAGCAGACTGAACTCGAGTGAACCGGTAAAGTAGTTCCGCTATCTTGAGAACACATGGGTTTCCTTCAAAGGGGTGGCCCATTCTCACACAGGTTGGCTTCGGCTCCCCACCTCCCACTTCCTGTCCTCTTTTCCCATCTCCCCTTCCCCCCTCCCCCCCCTCCCCCCCCCCCCACTCCCCATCTCTTCTATTTCAAGGAGAGCTTTGCTCCGCAGATTTGTCAGGAAACAGCGAGTTATCAGTGGTCATCTATTGGCAATAGTCACATGCCTGACGCGCGTGTACGTAGTGGAGAGAGATAGAGAGATACATAGTGATTGGATGGGGGCAGGGTCGTCTTTCTTTCATCTCATCTCTGTCCTAATCTTTCTTCGTTTTTCTTCTTTCTTCTTTTATTGAAAGATTCAAACTTTTACCCTAGATTTGTACTAAGTTTTAACCATCAGGCTGATACGAGCCTAGAAAATGTCTAACAAATACACAAGTAAGCAACGGATTTAAAAACGTGAAGTGGTGATGGTAATAAATTTGGCTGGAGACTCCTGTCATTGTGTGTTGCAACCCTGCTTATGCTTTATGTATTTTTTCTTTTCTTTTTTTTTTTTTTTGCACAGGTATCGACAATATTCCTCTCCCACCCCATCCCTCTCCTAAAGAAGAGTATGGCCACTTACTTGCCTCAAAAGACCGTTATTTTTGCTTTCAGTCAAGATTGTTCTCACACAAAGAAAATACATAATGTGAGAAATAATTACTGTTTTCATTACGTGAAAACGATTATTTTATTTATTTATTTATCTATTGCCAGGAGTAAACCTCATCCTAACGGTGATCAGAGGAGAACGTTGTGTGCATTGTTCATGTCTCTTGCTTGTAATGTATGAAAACGTAATTGTCAAAAATCCACTTTGTTTTGTTTTGCACCTTGTTTTTATGTGTTAGATAATTCCTTTGTTATTTTCGCGTGGAAAGTGGTAATTTTCTACGTGATAACAGTTGTTTGCCCTTGAGAATATCTTGCTCTGTGTCCCTAATCGTGACATAAACAATATAGAAATAACTGTTTCATGTGATAA
>CM065718.1:31376802-31381802 GCA_033310375.1 Conus canariensis
GCGGAGAAAAGTAAGAAGTTGAAGGAGGAGAGGAAAAAGAAGAAGGAGATGATGACAAAGCCCGCTCCGACACCCGGAACCCGGCGCGAACCGAATAAACCTGTGAAGAACAGGTCGGAGATGAATAAAGTTGGACAGAGAGCTGAAAACACCATCCCAAAGACACCGGGCTCTAATCAAGGGAAGGAACTCGATTCTGACGTAAGGAATAGTCTCCGGATGCCACCGTTCACCTGGAAGTCGACTCTTCCGAGCAGAGCAATGTTCTGGTGCCTTGGGCGATGGTAGAAGGTCCTCTGGAACCAGCCGAAAGACGTAGACCTGCTCATCAACGTCAAAATTTAGCCACCACCACGTCAGCAAGAAGGATGTCGATGTCGACTACACTTTGGCGAACAACTTCTAGAGCAAGCACAACAACGACGAGTCCAACAACGCCATCCACCACCACCAGCACAACTACCACCACGACAACGACATCCACTACAACAACCACTACCACCACTACACCTACGACAACGACCACACCGACAACGACAACTACACCTACTACAACGACGGAGGTACCCACTACAAGTTCGTCCACAACATCTACTAGTCCCAGTACAACCACGACAACATCGCCTTCGTCAACCCCACCGCCCACTGGAGATGACCTGACTAGCACAGCTACACCCAGTACAGCTTCTACTCCCTGGACCACTGGGAAGTTTAACCCCACAGGATCTTCCACAATCCGGACGGAGATCAGCACCTCGACGGCTGCAGGGACAGACGAACCTTCTGTCGTCGACCTGTCCAAGGCCAAAGCGTCAGGGGAGATCACCCTCGAAGACAATGAAGGCCTGAAGTCTGAGGATGCTCTTCTCTTGCAAGCCGATTCTCCTAGAAACCCTGTGGGTATTCTAGCATTCTCTCTCTTCCCCTTCTGTCTCTTCTCTCTGTCTCTCTGTCTCTCTGTCTCTCTCTCTCTCTCTCCCCGTGTGTGTGTGTGTGTGTGTGTGTGTGTGTGTGTGTGTGTGTGTGTGTGTGTGTGTGTGTGTGTGTGTGTGTGAAGTTTTCTTTTGAGATGGTACATTTATAAGCGGTATCTGCTTTTTTCATCAAGCCACCTGCAAAACTAAACTAAATAGATAGTGTGAAAATAGAAAAAAAAATAAGAAGCAAACACATCCGAACAAAGAGAATACGGTGCAATATCTGCAACATGAACAAAGACAAGAAATTTGTTCACATTCACTCTTTCAGTACCATCACTCACCAGTATGTATGTGGTAGTACATTGTATACCAACGCATACGCATATATATATATATATATATATATATATATATATATGTGTTGTGTGTGTGTGTGTGTGTGTGTGTGTGTGTGTGTGTGTGTGTGTGTGTGTGTGTGTGAATTAGTACAGCATAATAAAATAATGCATGAATGAAAAAAAAAAATGTGTGTGTGTGTGTGTGTGTGTGTGTGTGTGTGTGTGTGTGTGTGTGTGTGTGTGTGTGTGTGTGTGTAATCTTGCTGTGGGCATTCGTAAATGAAAGGTATGGAGGGTAGAAGGAGGTGGAGGTGTATCAGTTCGTTTATCATCATCATCATCATCATCATCATCATCATCATCATCATCATCATCGTCATCATCGTCATCATCATCATCATCATCATCATCATCATCAGCGTTGTCATCATCATCGTCGTGGTCGTCGTCGTTGCCGGCGTCATCATCATCATCATCATCATCATCATCTCATCATCATCATCATCATCATCATCATCATATCATCATCTTCCTTTTAGCTGTCATTTCCCACAGGTGAAGCTAAGACTAATCAAGAATGTTTTTAATGCTGTCTCCGATGTTGCTTTCAATGACACCCACCCTTATCCTCGCACCAAATCCCTCACCGCCACACGGACGTCCTCCTCCTCCTCCCCCTTCTCTTCCTGCTTCTCCTCCTCAGTGCCACCATTATGTTTGAGGTGGGTTTTTTTTTTTTTTCCGTTTTGTTTTTCTAGGAGCTGGAACGTATTGGTCGAGGCTAGTTTCGTCATATTGTCGTATGTATTGTTTTACTCCTCCTCCTCCTTTCTTCATCCTCCTTTCTCATCATCATCATTCATCATCATCATCATCATCATCATATCATCATCATCATCTTTCTGTTCATCACACCTCCTTCTCCTCCTGCTCTTCCTCCTCCTCCTCCTCCTCCTCCTTCTTCTTCTCTTCCTCCTCTTCCTCCTCCTCCCCTGCCTCGTCCTCCTCATCCTCCTCCTCCGTCTTCTTATTCCTCTTCTTCTCCTTCCTCTTCAACTCCACCGTAACCCGCTGAGGACGGATTTTGTTTCGTGTGTGGTGACTTGCAGGACCTGGAGCTGAAACTGGTGGGAGGCAGGTACCCGTGGGAGGGTCTTCTGGAGGTACGGGAGAAGAAGAGCCCGGACCCTGGCCCCTGGAGCACCATCTGCGGAGAACAGTGGGGCATGAGAGAGACCATGGTGGTCTGCCGGCAACTGGGACTCAACTACGCCAAACAGCCTTTGGTGGTACGTGGTGCCTCGAAGATTTTGCCTTGGATTGATAGGAAATAGACACAGACACACTGAGACACACAGAGAGACATAGACACACAGACACACACAGACACAGTCGCAGACACACAGACAGACACACACACGCACACGCTATCTTCAAGCAAATAGGGACGAGGCTACTGGTCAGTAAATTATGTGATCTTGAAAAAATGACTTTAAGAAGAAAGAATATTAGAACTGCGGAGAGCGACAGGAAGTTAGTTTCATGCAGACGACGCTTGAAAAGAGAATGAACTGTCTCCAAAGGTCTTTTTCTTTTTTTTTTTTTGTCTCCAAAGGTCTTGGTCTGTATTCAGATGAAGTATTCTTCAGTCTGGTGGTTTGGCCCTGAAGGTCTGCTATCCGGCCTTTCATCAGGTTGATGTCATCAGCGAAACGTACGTTGAAATGAGGCTGCCAATCAGTGTGTAAGGAGACATGGAAATGGAATAAAAATCTACTGCATCGTATTGTCGAGCTAACTGTTGAGCTATGTAAGAGAGAGGAGAAAGCCTTGACGTACACCCACTTTTGATGAAAAAAAGTATCTGATGTTACTCTGCATTAGGTGTATCTTTGTAGAGTGCTGCTATGTCTTGGGTAGGAATGTTATCAAGGTTAAACTTTTTCATGACCTTCGGCAAACCTTAATTTCAGACATGATCAAAAGCTTTCTAAAAGTCAATGAAGTTGTGGAAGAGTTGTGGAAGTTGTGTTTATTCTCGGCGTGATTCCTGTCAGTTCTTTCACATGGATTTGTCAGTATCGAATCTATTTGTTAACAACATCCCAATATCGATTGATTGAATTGGCCGATTAAACTACATGACGTGAAGGTCTGACGGAGTTGCAAGTTCCCTGTGTTAGGCTAAAGCATTATCAGGGATTGCGCACGTTCTCCAGGTCAGTGTTTTGTTTCCTTTGTTCTCTGACAGTCGGATGTTTTTAGTTTCGTGACAAATTTTGGCCCGCTGTGCTTTAAGCCTGGCACATTGTCCACTGCTGGTGTCGGGCCTACCATGAGTGTGCAGGGGAAGCTGTCTGCTCAAAGTGACCATTCACTTAATTACATTCCTGAGCGTTAAACTGTTCACTGTTCAGTGTTATGCAGGAAAATTGAGGTTAACAGACGTGAATGGAAGGTGTTCTTTTCTTCTTTTTTTTTAATTTTGTTTTCTCTTCTTTCTTCTTCTTCTTCTTCTTCTTCTTCTTTTCTGTAAGTGTGAGTGCGCGTACGTGCATGTGTGCGTACGTGCGTACATATGTGCATGCATGCGTGTGTGTGTGTGTGTGTGTGTGTGTGTGTGTGTGTGTGTGTGTGTGTGTGTGTGTTGTGCGTGTGTGTGTGTGTGTGTGTGCGCGCGCGCGCGTGCGTGCGTGTGGTGTGTGTGTGTGTGTGTGTGTGTGTGTGTGTGTGTGTGTGTGTGTGTGTGGGCGCTTCAGTTTACTAATACCATACCATCCCATGGTTATATCCAGTCACAGGCTACTGCTGTTAGTCACGTGCATCCGAACTGTTGTCACAATTCAAAAGACAATCAGAAAACACTCAACGGTGCCCATCTCCTTTCTCCGATGTATGATGATAATGACAATGATGACGATGATGATGATTACGATGATAATGACGATGACGATGATGATGATGATAATAATGATGTGATGATGATGATGTGATGATGATGTGATGATGATGATGATGATGATGATGATGACGACGACGATGATGATATTGACGATTATGAAGATGATGGAGATGATGATGATGATGATGATGATGATGATGATGATGATGATGAGACGACGACGACGACAAAGACGACGACGACGATGATGATGATGATGATGTTGTTTTCTGGCCTTTTTAAAACGTAAATGTTGATTGCTCTTGCGGACAGACCAACTACTTTGGCGGGCACAACGCGGAGAAGACCTACCACTCCTTCAACTGCACGGGCAGAGAGGCCAAGTTGTCGCAATGTCCAGCGGTCAAGTTGTCCGACAAAGTCACCTGCACCAAGAAGACTTCAGTGGCAGGCGTCATCTGCGCCACCTGTGAGTACAGCTATGATTGCGAAGTCTTTGATCACACGTGTACATGCGTGAATGGATACATGTATGTATACACAAACACACACACGCACGCTCGTGCACTCACACTCACACACACACACACAGACGAACACACAAATACACATACACGCGCGGGCTCACTCCCATGGACACCTATGCACCCACTAACTCACACACACACACACACACACACACACACACACACACACACACACACACACACACACACACACACACATACAGAGAGAGAGAGAGAGAGAGAGAGAGAGAGAGAGAGTGAGAGAGAGCAGAAGCTTGCAAACGAATGTATATGTGGTACACATAGACATACAAAATAGAGAGAGAGAGAGAGA
>CM065718.1:31391802-31399302 GCA_033310375.1 Conus canariensis
TAGCTTATTTATTCTAATTCAAATACTACTTTTTCTTTCTTTACTATTATTCTAATTTAAATACGTATCTTTCTGTCTTTCTTTTAGCTTTATTTATTCTAATTCAAATACGTATCTTTCTGTCTTTCTTTTAGCTTTATTTATTCTAATTCAAATACCTATCTTTCTGCCTTTCTTTTAGCTTTATTTATTCTAATTCAAATACGTATCTTTCTGTCTCTCTTTATTTTTGTTTCATGTCTTCTTTCTTGCATCAATTTTTTTCTCACCATTTTTTTTTTTTTTTTTTTTTTACGTTTTGTTTCATTTCTTCTTTCTGTATTCAGTTTGTTTCTTTCCGTTTTTTTTTTTTTTTTTTTTTAATAAACTTTTCGGTTTTATTTTTTCTTCCTATGTTCAGTGTGCTTCTCTCCATCTTGCTTTCCTTCTCTTTATTTCATTTCATCCGTCTCATTTTGTTTCTTTCCATCTTTCTTCCTGTTTTTTTTTTTTTTCTTTTCTTTTTTTTTTGTGCTTCTGTTTTTGTTTGTTTTATTTTGTTTAATTTCTGCTTTCTGTCTGCAGTTTTTCCTGTCCTTATTTCTGTCATTTTGTTTCATTTTGTTCTCTCTATCTTCCATTTGCTTTTTGTTATTTTTTTTTTTCGTCTTTCTATCTGTACTATTTCTTCTATCTATTATTTGCATTTCTTCTATCTATCCACCTAGCTTGTTTCCCTCCATCTTTTCTTTTAGTTGTTTCACTTCTTCTGTCTTCATTCACACACACACACACACACACACACACACACACACACACACACACACACACACACACACACACACACACGCACGCACGCTTACTCACTCATGAGTCTCTCTATCTCTCTCTCTCTCTCTCTCTCTCTCTCTCTCTCTCTCACACACACACACACACACACACACACACACACACACACACACACACACACACACACCTTACCTCTTCTCTCTCTCTCTCTCTCTCTCTCTCTCTCTTTGTATAAGTGTGTGTGTGTGTGTGTGTGTGTGTGTGTGTGTGTGTGTGTGTGTGTGTGTGTGTGTGTGTGTGTGTGTGTGTGTGTGTGGTGTGCGTGTATGCTTGCGTGCGTGCGTGCGCGCGCGTGTGCGTGCGTGTGTGTTGACCCGAGCATTGAGGTAGCCTAGGTTGTAAGACAATGGATAGTCCCCAGTGTTTCAGTGCCTCGATAGCGCAGTAGGTAGCGCGTCAGTCTCATAATCACTGAAACAGAGCGATCTGAAGGTCGTGAGTTCGATCCTCACTCGGGGCATTATTTTTTTTTTTTTCTCTTCGTTTTATGTATTGCGTCTTTTTTTCCCTTTGGTTCATTTATTCATTTTTTTTCCCTTACTTATCCGGTCTTTAAAAATTTTTTTTTACTAACATTCTTCTTCTTCTTCTTCTTCTTCTTCTTCAATCGTGGCTAAATGATTTGCATTTGTAACAGGTTTCAATTCAGAGAAATATTTTTCTTGGTTTGGATACAATGCTTTTTTTATTTTTATTTTAGATATAGCCTGACAACTAGTTTCAGTAGTTCCTCATCAAAATATGTATTGATTGAGTGTGCATTCTCAATCAACAAGAGCACCATCCCTACACATAAAAGTGGATATTTAGATTGTACAAGTTGTTAGTTATTTCTGCTTTTTCCATTTGTCTGTCTTTCTTTGATTTTTTTTTCTTTCTGTCTTCGGTATGTTTCTTTCCAATTTCTTTTTTTCTTTACTTTTACTTATCTTCATTTTTTTGTTTTGTTTTGTTTGGGTTGTTTTTTCATATCGTCTCTTTATCTTCACAGTGTTTTCATACCACCTGTCTTGTTTTATTTCTTTTGTTCCTCTCCAGTTTGTTTCTTTTTTACTTTCTTTCTTTTTGTTTCATCTCTGCCTTCTGTCTTTGCTTTGTTTCTTTCTTTGTGTTTGATTTATTCTACTTTCAATTTGTGTTTGTCTGTTTTTCTTTCTTATTGTTTGACATCTTCTGTCGATTTTCAGTTTGTTTCTTTCTGGCTTTCTTTCTTTCGGTCTCATTTCTTCTGTCTGGCATAATTTTCTTTTGTCTTTCCGTCTCCTTCTTCTTCATCATCATCATCATCATCATCATCATCATCATCTTCTTCTTCTTCTTCTTCTTCTTCTTCTTTCATTTTTCTTACTGTTTTCAATTTTGTTTCTTTCTGTCTTTTTTCCACCTCAAATAATGTTCATCTTCAGTTCTCCTTCCCATTTTTAGTTTGCTTCTTTCCGTCTTTCTTTCTTCCTTTTCAGTTCTCTTCATCTATCTCATTTTGTTTCTATCTTTCTTTCTTTTTTTCTTTTTTTCTCTCTCTCATTTTTTTTTCTTTCTGTGATTGTCTTTCATTTTTTTTCCCTTTCTATCTTCCAAGTTCTTTTTCGTCTCTCTTTCTGTTTTATTTCTTACATTTATTTTCAGTTTATTTCTCTTCATCTTTCTTTTAGCCGTTTCACTTCTTATGTGCGCGCGCACACACACACACACACACATATACACACACGCGCGCATGCACGCACGCACGCACGCACGCACGCACACACACCCACACCAACCACACACTTGATAGTGTGCTTGTGTCGTTACGTCTGTAAAGGAAATCAGGTGTCAGCAAGCTGTGTGTGCCTTTGTCGAACAACACTATTCCAGAAATGCTGAAATACAACCCCCCAAGGACATACCTTTTAAAGCTTGGTGTGTATTCGGATCCTAAAATTGATTCAGAATTTTTTTTTGCACGTTCTTTTCCATCGAGATGTAAGGCATCTTTCGACATTTTCGAACACTTCTCAAAGAATATTGCATGGATCTAAAATGACCGGAATCAAGTTAATAAGATGTATACACAACTGTTTAATGAACAGTGGTGGGAGTTTGCGTTCTCCCGCCGAGTGCCCATCTAATCTTAGAGCTGTGTGGGTGTGGTTTTGGTTCTGCAGATCTGCCAGACCTGATTCCCAACTTGCGTGCCCTGAGTGACTCGGTGCGACTCCAGGACCGGCCGTTATACTACCTGCAGTGTGCCCTGGAGGAGAACTGCCTGTCCTCCTCAGCCTATGTGGCCCGCAACAACAGCAAGAGTGAGTGACCGAGAGAGAGAGAGAGAGGGAAAAAAATATAGGGTCAGACAGATACAAATGTGTGTGTATGTGTATATATATAATAAATTCCAAGGATAAGTACCGAGCACCATTCCAGCAACTTACAGAGCAGCTTGGTGTTGCAATGACTGCAAAAATATTCAATTATAGACAAAGCTTGCTCTTATGTCTTAGACTGAAAAAATAGGGGGAGATAAGCATTCATATCTGCAGTGGTAGATAATTCTGCCTAACTAACAACAGTATGTGTTTGAGTGGGTGAATGGGGAATAATAAATGCTTCTCAAAATGGGCCTTCAGCAAGCTTATAGTCTCCAAGGGGGAGATAATCTCCAATGGGGAGGAAACTCAGTAACATATAACTCCTGGTCAGATACCGGTATTTCGAAACCTGATTGTTTCTCCTCAGCGACGGCGTAAAGTGGTAACTTGACTCCTCTACCTTTCGGTTTTAAGAAGAATGCTTTCCCAGAAAAAGGCTGGTGTGTGCATACCGTAGTATGTTTGTTGAGTTAAAAAAAAACAACAACAAAAATCCCAAAGGTGCCACCTAAGAAGCAAAAGAAAATCATGAAAGAGCAAAACAAGCTACATTTTCTTGTGAAAAGTAGAAAATATAAAAATGAGATAAGCATTCAGATATGAATGCTTATCTCCCCCTATTTCTTCACTCTAAGACATAAGAGCAAGCTTTGTTTATAATTGATCTTTTTGCAGTCATTGCAACACCAAGCTGCTCTGTAAGTTGCTGGAATGGTGCTCGGTGCTTATCCTTGGAATTTATTAGTTTATTGTAAAATTGTAAATGAAATGAGGCAGGGAACAGTAAACGATAAATAGTAAACAAGTGGGGTATTTTTTGCTCCCATAAGAAAACCTAACACAGAGTAAACACACAAGTTTAAAAGGCTGTGCCAGTCTTGAATAAAAGTTACTCTGTGTTAGGTTTTCTTATGGGAGCAAAAAATACCCAACTTGTTTACTGTTTATCGTTTACTGTTCCCTGCCTCATTTCATTTCCGATTTTGTTTTGATTAAATTGAGGTTATTTGTATTTGTTTCTGTCCGTCTGTGTGTTTGTCTTTTGATCTCCCTTGCATCTTTGGGTGGATCCTCAAGCGTAGGCTCAAAGATTGTCCCCTACATTTTATACTATTTGCATAATGTCTTTAGTTTTTCAGCAACTTTTTTCCTCCCCACACTTTCGTTTGGTTTCATTTACAACTCTTCGCTGGCTGCTTTGGGGGTGCTATTGGATTCTTTTTTGCACCCTTGGTGGTGAGAACACCACAGTATTATGGACTGTGGTGTGTCTCTATTTGACGCCAGGAGCGCAGACACAATCAGTCGTGTCTCCCTGATGAGTTCCGACCCAGCGGACGAAAGGCCTCGGAGCAGGCAATACAAATATATCTGCCTTCAAAAGGGATTGCAGTGGTTCCCTTATGCAGCTAGTGAAAAGTTTTCATATCTGTAATATATTTTCTTAATTTCATGTTCCCAGTTTCTCCATCTTCAAACTCCCCCCCCCCCCCCCCCCCGCCTTCCTTAAGTCCAAATCTTTGCCAAGTCATTACTATGAAGACAGTTCAGTTGTTGACCTGCGCTTGTTTTTCCCCCACTATTAGATTGTTCGTCTATGTATTTGTCTGACTTTATTCAAGTTTAAAAGGCTGTGCCAGTCTTGAATAAAAGTTACTCTGTGTTAGGTTCTTTTAGTTTATTGTAATTTAGTCCTTTGCGGATTCAATCCAAGAACTGGCCCTCAGCACTTGTGTCTTAAGAGGTTATCCTTTCATATTTTCTACTTTTCACAAGAAAATGTAGGGGGCGGGAGGGGGGAAGAGAGACAGACACACAGAGAGACAGAAGAAGAAGAGGAGGAGGAGGAAGAAGAACAAGAACAGCAACAAAATGCAAGAAGAAGGAGAAGAACAAGAACAAGAAGACAGATAGGCCTAAGTGTGTAACTAACTGTTGGGCTGTTGACAGCATGGCGGAATAACATCCGGCGACTGCTGCGTTTCTCTACCATTGTGCACAATGTTGGGGACGCCGACTTCAGACCGTATGTGGCTAAAGGCCAGTGGGAATGGCACGCCTGCCATATGTGAGTAGCCTGTGTGTGTGTGAGTGAGTGAGTGTGTGTGTGTGTGAGTGTGTGTGTGTGTATGCACGTGCGTGCGCGCGCAGCGCGCGTGCTTATTATATACATGTGTGTCTGCTTTCATATGAACACGCGCTTGGATAAATACACGAAGTTGAATTTTTTTTTTTTTTAACTAACTTCTCTGTAATCTCCCACACGTAGGCCTACTCACCAGTCCACCATCCGTTTCTCCAGTCAGTATTTCAATAAGTCATTCATTCACCCTGCATGTCATTCACCCACTCATTCCGTGTCTTCATGCTTTGATATTTCTTCGCCCCACCCCTCCACACTTTGTCTGTCCTGCTAGGCATTATCACAGTATGGAGGTGTTCGCCCATTACGACATCATGGATGCCAATGGCACGCGCTTGGCGGAAGGGTCCAAGGCCAGCTTCTGTCTGGAAGATACCACTTGTAACCGAGGGGTGCGCAGGCAGTTCCAGTGTGTCGGATTTGGAGATCAAGGTGAGCTCTGGCATGTGCCAGTGCAAGTGCTCCGGTAGTTTGGATGGGCTGCCTGCTGTTGAGGTTCATGCGCTGTTTAATGATAATGATGCTGATAAAAACAATAACAATAACAATAATGATGATGATGATGATGATGGTGATGATAATGATGATGATGATGAAAAATAGATAAATGAATAGGATGACATAAACAAAAAAAATAATACACGAATAAATGAATAAGACAAAATAAATGAATAGATAAATGAGCGAATAACATGAATACGCACATCAGATTTACACACACAGACATAGACACACACAGGCACACACACACACACTCATACACACACACACACACACACACACACACCACACACACACACACACACACACACCGTCTCTCGAACAAAATGAATGGGAAGTAACTGCTGAAGTAATTTGTCTCCCTTAAGTGCTCTCTCTCTCTCTCTCTCTCTCTCTCTCTCTCTCTCTCTCTCTCTCTCTCCTCCTCTCTCTCTCTCTCTCTCAGATACACACTTGATACAATATACTAGATGTATGGATAGATATGGAGATACATAAGCTTATCGACAGACAGACAGAAGACAGAAGACATACTGTCAGTTTAAAAAAAAAGTAATCTATTTCTATCTATATATGTATATCTACATCTGTATCCATTTATGTATTTGTACGTCCACATAACTAGCTAAGCTAGCTAGCTTACTATCTGTCCACATAGTTATAGTAATAAAGAGACAAGGCACGTAAGACTGGTGGTCTGATTGGACGATGTAGCATACCTTACCCCTGGCTATTATGTGTGTCGTTCTCTCTGCAGGGCTGTCTGTGAACTGTTCGGACAACTACATGTGGGACATCGATTGTCAGTGGATCGATATCACTGACATCAAGCCTGGCACCTACACCTTCCTGGTCAGTGTGTGTGTGTGTGTGTGTGTGTGTGTGTGCGTGCGCGTGTGCGTGTGCGTGTGTGTGCGTGCGTGCGTGCGTGTGTGTGTGTGTGTGTGTGTGTGTGTGTGTGTGTGTGTGTGTGCATACAGGTATGCTTGTGTGCGTTCATGCGTGCGTGCCTGTGTGCGACACGTGCGCGCGTATCTATCCACCCACTCGCGCGCACACGCCTATTAATTTTCTGTTCTGCCCAGATGGAAATCAACCCGTCTCTACTGGTGGCCGAGAATGACTTTGACAACAACGTGGCCCGTTGTGACCTATGGTACTCCGGCTACTTTGCCAGTTTCACCAACTGTCGCCACGAAAGCCTTTTGGATTACCGTAGATAACCACACACACACACACACACACACACACACACAACACACACACACCACACACACACACACACGCACGCACGTTGCCTTTAAACCCTGCCTGCTGCATGTACAGTGATTTTTTCTTCTTTTTTTTATCGTTAGCCCTGAAATTTTTTGTTGCCGAGGTTCTGTGAGTTAGCGAATACATGAAGAAATTAGTAGTCCATAGTTTAATGAATGAGCAAGTAGAAGTGTGTCCGTCAGTGTGTGTAAGTCAACCGATAGATAGAATAGAGAGGCAGATAGTAGTCACGAATGCTTAGCTGTTATGTAGCCTGTTTAAGGTATAATATCCACTGAGCTATGAGGTTTTTTTTGGTTTTTTTTCAGTTTTGATGATTGTGTTCGCTGCCATATGAGGGTACTGGTGCTAAGTGAGACTCATCTAGCCATAAATTGCTGGCCCTCTGTGTTATAGAAGATCCAC
>CM065718.1:31406802-31434302 GCA_033310375.1 Conus canariensis
AATGTCCAACACATTTAGCATGTGTTCCCATCAGCCAAGGGAAGCAACTGGTGTCTCCGTACACCATTTTGGTCTATGCATAAATGACAACACCTACGAAACTTTTTTTTTCATGGCAAACCTATGCAGTTTTCCCCGCTTCTTCCTTTTTTTTACAGACACATACATGAACATCGCGTGTAAGCATCGGCTGTATTTGAGTGTAGAACAATTTCCAAAATAAACATACATCAACTTTTGCAATGGTGTAGGGATTTGCGTGATACATTTCTTTCCTTTACGACATGAATAATCTCAAAGACAGGTTAATTTCAATTTTTTGTGTGTGTGTGAAAAAGGTGTTTTAACTATTTCCAAGCGTTAAACTTTCACTTCTCCACTACTACACCATGGCTTGGCTAATACCCAGCGTGATGACAAACATTTGGTTGATCAAGGTTATACTGAAAACCAGTCCAGCGTGCTGACAAACATTTGGTTTATCAAGGTTGTCTGAAAACTAGTCCAGCGTGCTGACAAACATTTGGTTGATCAAGGTTATCTGAAAGCCAGTCTAGCGTGATGACAAACATTTGGTTAATCAAGGTTATCCAGTCAGTCAGCCTGGTCTTCAAATGTATTCGTATGATATTGTAAATGAAACACTGTGGAAAAAAACCCGGCACAAATACAAACAGCGAGAAATACTTCAATAGCTCCTGGCACAACTTGTGTGCCAGGTTTTTCAACTTTTATTGATTTATGTCTTTCAAAAAAAATAAAATAAAATAAAAAAGAAAACACCACCACCACCACCACTACCCGGTGGTGTGTGAAAAGAGAATGACACTTAAAGTTAACCAAAAGGTGAACATGGTATACCGCCCAGATGGTGTGCTTAAACGCCAAATAAAAGATATTCAGTGATAGCCGGGGGAACAGGACATTTTCCAATTTAGCGACCAAATGTAGCCCTGGAGTCATGGTAGGTTAAGAAAAGAATGAAAAGGTTAGGCCGTGTGACAATGCTCGTGAAATTATGGCGATATTCTTTTTTTTTTTTTCTCTCAGTTGCTTTTAAGTCGAACTGGTGCGGAAATCTCGTGGTGAACAAAACACTTGTGTACAGGTGGTGCGTCGGAAGTTTAGCTTACTTGAGCAACAAACAGAAAGTGCGAGCAGAGAGAAAAATGATCATGAGCGATTTATAAGAAACCGATTTGAGATATAATGATGTGGAAACATTCTGTGGCATAAAAATGATAAAACTGACTAAACAAAAATTGAAAACAAAAGCTTAATTTGAATTTGTCACCCTTTTGGTGAGGAACCTGTATTTTTTTTTTCAGTAATAGAATTTGGCTACTTAAGATCAGACAGAACTGTGGTTTTACATTTTTCAGTTTACACTGCAAGTCTGCATGACAAATTGTATTGTACAATATTTTAAACAGACCAACCTGAATTTAGGATATAGGCCCTACGGTACCACGTTTTGTAGACCTATGACTTTACTATAGTTATCATCCTTTTAGGTTGTCAACACACATGTGGATACAAGAGCGCGCCGTCTTTATCATTCAATTTTTTTGTCTACGGCAGATCGATCATCATACATGAATGAATTGGTCATCTGCATGTGAGATACTGATACACCTAAATAGTTCACAGTTCAGCATGGCATTCGCGTTTAACGATAATATTAATCTAAAATGTGTTTAAGTAGCCATGACAATACCGCGATATCTTTCAGTTTTATTTTTGATTGCTTCATACGTTCATTTATATATTCATTATTTTATAGATGCAGAATTACATGTCGTCTCTCTCTCTCTCTCTCTCTCTCTCTCTCTCTCTCTCTCTCTCTCTCTCTCTCTCTCAGTTAAAGAAGTTCAGTGCAGTGCTTTAATGAAAAGTTTACGTCTGTCCATTATAGATAGTATTAGAGAATAAGCTATACAATCTACACTAACACTCACAAAATATATCTTATTTCCTGAATGAAAGAGGTCAGTAGAGTGGTTTGTTTTACGCCTGTCCATCACTGACGATGTTAGACAATAAGCAGCTCCACAATCTACACTATGTGATTCTCACATGACTTCATCCCATCAAACAGATCTAAGATATTAACATCAATTGAAAACTTTGTAATAAAATCTAGCCACTTTGGTTTGAGCAACCAGTGCTGCAGTATCAATAAAGCATGGATTATACAGAACATGGCCAATATTTTGATAGTGAGTAACGTTGCGTCAGCTCAGTTAGCTTGTCGGCCATGGCCTCTCCACCAACCTTGGAGATCCCAGGGGGGATGCCATCAGGGCCCGGTGCTTTTCTAATTTGAAGCTGCTTGATCGCCTTCTGGATTTCCACCTTAGTCGGTGGGTCGTTAAGCGATGTCAAAACTGGACGTTGGGGCTGTCCCGGATCGCTTGCAGATCGATCTGAGATGGTCTATTCAGAAGCTGGTTGAAGTGGTCACTGTACATGAGACAACTGAAGACTCTGGACACTGTACAGGAGACAACTGAAGACTCTGGATCAGTTCCACCTCCGCTGCCTGCGTAAGATCATGGGCATCTCCTGGGAGGACAGGATTTCCAACACAAAAGTGCTTCGCAGAGCAAAGATGCCTGGTATCGAGGCGCTGATCATGAAAGTGCAGTTGAGGTGGGTTGGGCACGTGGTACGAATGGACGACACGCGACTTCCAAAAATGGTCTTCTCTGAGCTGGCAGCTGGAACAAGGAACGCTGGGCAGCCACTCAAACGCTTCAAGGACTGCCTGAAAGTATCACTGGCAGCCTGTGGCATCCCGCTTCAGGGCTGGGAAACACTTGCCACAGACCGCAGTGCCTGGCGACTTACTGTCCACAAAGGAGTAAATAGCTTCGAAGAGAAGCGTTTGCAGGAATTGGACCAGAAGCGCCAAGCCCACAAAGAGAGGAGACCTGACCCAATGACAGCTGTCGCATGCCCAGAGTGCGGACGTATCTGTGTGTCCAGCTTTGGCTTGCGCTCACACATGCGGAGTCACTGACGCCTTCGTCGACCACGACGGACATCCATGATGACGACGATGATGACGAGTAACGTTAAGACTTTTCTCCTTATACATGGTGGGACTGAAACCGACAAAAACATTACGGGAGTCCTCCAAGTCTGAATAAAAGCAGGAGGAGGGGGAGAGGTGGTTCCTCTTCCAAAATATCCAATAGTCAGGGGAATAGGGATTAGGGGGAGGATGGACACATTTTTCCAAATTTTCAGAAACAGCTTGGAAAGGGGGGGGGGGAGGGGAGGAGGGGGGGGGGGCGGGGGATGAAGAGGGACTCATCTTCTGAAGTATCTTAAAAGTCAGGGTGGTAGTTGGGGGGGGGGGGAGGGTGCGGGGGTGAAGAGGGACTCATTTGTGAAGTGTCTTAAAAGTCAGGGTGGTAGTTGGGGGGGGGGGGGGGGTGGAGGCAGGCGGGGGGGGGGGGATGAAGAGGGGGAGAGGAGGGGGAGGTATCAAATTCTTGTAAAAGCGAAGGTGGGGGAATGAGGGACTCTCTTTTACCATGAATTAATTGTTTTATATGTATTTCTGGCTTCAGTTATCGGGGGTGTGGGTGGGAAGGCAAAGATCGTGTGGCTACCCTTATGTTTTCTGTTGTCAGCCATTTGTGATCTGCCCAGCTATGCAAACATGCTGTCTCCCTTTGAAAATATACTGGTGAAACAAACGCGTGTGTGTATGTGCGTATGTGTAAAAGATGCTTTATCTCTATAGAGTGCGCGCACGCGCGCACACACACACGCACACATACACTCAGAGAGAGAGAGAGAGAGAGAGAGAGAGAGAGAGAGAGAGAGAGAGAGAGAGCAAACTCTCTTACATATACATGCATCAGCGTGCACGCATACACGCTCTCTCTCTCTCTCTCTCTCTCTCTCTCTCTCTCTCTCTCTCTCCTCTCTCTCGCTCGCTCTCTCTTTTTAACATTTTTATTTGTTTTTATTGTTATTCTTCATACAAAGAGCAAAAAGGAAAAAAAGAAACACACACACCCATACACATACAAGGAAGCCAAACAAGCAAACAAACAAAGAAATAAACAGCAACACTCATAACTAAAAATTAGGTATAAAGCAAGAAACAGACAGACAGACCAAAAAAACCCACACACACATGAAAAAAAGAAGAGAGAGAGAGAGAGAGAGAGAGAGAGAGAGAGAGAGAGAGAGAGTATTTCAGCATAGCATTGTCTATGTATAAAAAACCATGGTTACTTATTGACAATGCTTATAAGAAATATACATAAACCTGTATGCATCATATTATTGTAATACTACTACCCAAAACAGATGTATACATGCGTTTGACGAAAGAAAAAGAAAATATATATAATATATATATATATAATATAATGTATATATATATTATATATATATACACACATATATATATTGCAAGATAAACCAGCATGTACACACAGTAGAAAGAAACTCGTGGAGAGCGTGGCAGCAGAGAGTCCTCAGAAGAGAAGCCCCCTTCAAGCAAGTGTTTCGGCCCTTATCTCCTGACACTCTAGGGGGGTTGGGCCACACCCGGTTCATGACTCCGGATGTCCCTCTGCTGCCCCCCTTTTTTTTCCCATCTTGGGACGAGCCATGGCTGGGATTCGAACCCATGACCCTCTGGACATGCTCATTTTCCACTTAATGACTCGCGCTTTAACCACTGAGCCACAGGGACACCTGATATTTGTAGGGAAATTAAGCCTTATGAAGTTCACTTTTGTTCGTCCTTGACCAGATCCAGCTTGAACACCTCTCTGCCGCTTCTGCCATTGCTTTCAGGGCTCTGGTTTTTTCCTTCCCTGCAACTGAGAGCTGTTTCATGAGGCTGTATGCAGACGTTCCTACAAACCCCCTAGCTCCAATTTCTGCAGTGAGGACTTTGACCTGATAGCCTTCTCTCCTCAGGCTGTTTGCCAGATCAGCATACTTTTCAGTCTTGTAGATTTGAGCTGCCTCCATTCTGTTCTCATATGGCACCGTGAGCTCGATCATGATCAGCTGCTTGGTTGACTTAGAGTGGACTACTATGTCTGGTCTCATGCCACTCTTGCTGATGATCTCTGGGTGACTCTTCCATTCTGGGAGGTCTGCAGTGCACTCCCAGTCATCTGCCCCGTCCAGCAGACTCTGCCTGCATGTTTCGAGTGGCACTGTTGTTCTTGGCCATGATTTGCTGCCTCCTGCCGTGAAGAATGTTGCGGGTGCTTTTGGAGTCCTGATTTTCCCTTTTGTGGTGTTGGTACTAGCCCAGACTACTTGTACAATCTCTTTGAGCACTTGGTTGTGCCTCATGTGTACCTTCCTTGAGCCAGGGCTACTTTACATGAGCTTAGGACATGCTCCACTGTTTGTTTTTCATGGCAGAGGGGGCATGCAGGATCGTCTGTTTTCCCCCACTTCACCAGGTTTGCATTTGAGGGCAGAAGGTCATATGCAGATCTGAGAATGAAGCTGATCCTGAGAGGGGCCATGCGCCAAATGTCATTCCAAGTGAGACTTCTTTGGAGTGCATTCTCCCACGTTGTCCATTGCCCTTGCTGGCTCTGCTGGACTGCTTTTTGGAGTCTTTTTTGGTCTTCTTCTTTTCTCATCTCCTGAATCATCATGTCTCTTTTGGCTTTTCCTTTGGCCTTTGACCACCATTCAGTTTTGGTCACCCCCAGTCCTTGTCTGTTGGTCTGTGTGTGTCCTGTTATTTCTCTGATCTTGAGACTTTCTTTTGCAGAATCCATCGCCTCTTGAACTTTCCATTTTCTGCCTGTCTTCAGCTGGGGCTTGATTGCTTCTACCACCTTGTCTCCTGAGTCCTCCAGCATGCTTTGAAGTCTGATCTTCCCTGCTTTGTATTCCTCCAGGATGGATTTCAGTGGTAGTTTCAGCTTTGCTTGGCGACAGTACAGCGCTATGTCAGTCAGACAGGGTGGGACACCAAGCCATTTCCTTGTGAACTTGTTGATTTTGGCTTCCATTGCCTCCACTATGCTGGTGCAGATGTCGTATATCATAAGAGGCCATGGAGCTTTGGTATCAGCATGAACTGCAGACACCAGACCTTGTATTTGCCAGGGAGCCCACACTAGTCAATGGTCTCCAAGCCTTCCTCCGCCATCTGCTTGGTTTCTTTTGCTCTTTGTGTGTCTTTCAGCGTATCATCATACCATCTTCCAAGGCTCTTGACTGGTTCTTCTGTGACTGTTGGAATGGCCTGGTTGGCAACACTGAAGACCACAGATCCGGCCACTTTTCCTTTCCTCAGTGAGAGACTCCGTGATTTCTTTGGCTTGAACTTCATTCTGGATGAGGCAACTATGTCGTCCAGCCTCTCCAGCACATGACGTGTCTCGTCTTCTCTGGATGAAATCACTGTAGTGTCATCCATGAAGGCCTTGAGAGGAGGCATCTTGTATCCATCGCCAAGGTCTGTTTGTCTCGCGTTGTTTGTTGCTGCTTTCAAGATGAGTTCCATTGCCAGCACGAACAGTATTGGGGAAATTGCACAGCCCATTGCAATACCCACTTCCAAGTTGATCCAGTCTGTTGTGTACTCCTTGGTAGAGAACCGCATTGAGAAGCCATTGAAGTACTTCTTGAGCATGTCGCGGATGTTCTTTGGCACATCGTACATCTCAAGAGCCAACTGTATCATCTCATGGGGCACAGATCCATATGCGTTTGCCAGATCAAGCCACACTACGTCCAGGTCTCTCTTTTCTGTTTTTGCTTTTTGGATTGCGTCCCAGATCATTGTGGCGTGTTCTACACAGCCAGCCACGCCTGGGATGCCACCTTTCTGGACTGACACATCCAAGTACTTGTTTTCCATCAGGTACTTGGTCAGCCTTGCTGCCATGACAGAGAGAAGATTTTCCCTTCGACGTTCAGTAGTGATATTGGCCTGAACTGGCTGATGTCACTTGAGTTTTGCTCTTTGGGGATGTACACACCATCTGCCGTCATCCACTGGCCGCTGATCTTCTGGTTTCTCCAAGCCGATCGCAGCAGCCTGTGGAGCCATTCCAGCACCTTGGGACATTTCTTGTAAAGCTGGTAAGGTATTCCGTTTGGCCCTGGTGATGATTTGGCTCTGGCTTTGTCGACCACCTTCTTGATTTCCGCCAACGTTGGAGGCTTGCCATTGAACTGTTCCTCAGGGTTGGTTGGCCACACCAGACCTTGAATGTCGAGTGGTGCTTTGCTCTGTGGGTCAGAGTATGTTTTCCTCAGATGCTGCTCAAGAACTCCTTTGTCCACACTTAGGGTCCCAGATTTTGGCTGCTCAAACAGTGTTCTGGCAAACTGGAAGGGGTCTCTGAAGAAGCGCTCTTGTGTCTTCTTCTTTTTGCTCTTCCTCTTCCTCGCAGATTCCGCTTTGCTGAGGGCGCTGTGTTTTTCTTTCAGGTCTTTCCACAGTTTTTCCAAGCCTTGTTTTTCAGCTGGCAGTGCGGTCTTCATTTGCATCTTGAGGTTTTTCTTTTGGACCCTGATCTTGTCCATCTTTTCTTGGCGTCTGGATTTCTTTGGAGGTGTTTTCTCTTTGGGTAGTTTTGCTCCATAGGCGTCTCTACATGTGGCATACACAATGTCCCCATATGTGGCTAGTTTGTGTTTCAGGGTGCTTTTCCCTATCAGTGCATCGAGTCTTTGGACGATTTTTGCATCCAGTTTCTCCCAGTCTTCAGTTTCGTTTGCTCGTGGCAGGTTGAGTTTCAGGCGCCTGGCATCGAGGGCCTGTGCAAATTCCTCATCCGAACCAACAGCGTGGATGTCCTTGGCACTGTGGTTTAAATCCTGGACTTGGTCTTCCGACGTCTTATCTGCTGATGCAGTGCGCTGCTGCTCATTCAGATGAGTCTTCACACATCCCATCTTTGTTCTGTGGATCTTCATGCCACGGGTGGTAGCGAAACGCTTTCCGCAGACATATGGATATTCCATTTGGTCCATGTTCATAGTCCGTTTGGGATTTGCAGTCATGATTGGTTGAGCACCGATGGATTCATCATTCTCTCCCCCTTTCGGTGAATCCTGGGAGCATCTTTTCCTTTCATTCTTAGTAGCCACATGTTTAAGGCAAATTGGGGAGCCAGCCCACAGAGCCCTTGGTTCTGGTCTTTCCCAGTGTCCTCCGGTCTTTCCCGGACGTCCTCCGGCCTATTCCCGGAAGTCAATGGTTTACCCATGCATCAGTAGAAAGAAACTCGTGGAGAGCGTGGCAGCAGAGAGTCCTCAGAAGAGAAGCCCCCTTCAAGCAAGTGTTTCGGCCCTTATCTCCTGACACTCTAGGGGGGTTGGGCCACACCCGGTTCATGACTCCGGATGTCCCTCTGCTGCCCCCTTTTTTTTTAAATATATAATATAGAAATAAATAATATAGGAGACAAAAACAACAACAGACGGACAGACAGAAGATAGACAGGGTGACAGAATGGGTTGGGTCACAGCAAGTGAAGATTATACATATTATTATCATAAGGTACATTATTTCTTGTGTGCCAGTAACATAAATATTTCAGCAGCAGACAAGGGCCACACAGGATATCCTCAGCAAAGGATCAAAACAAAACAAAAACAAAAAAGAAGGAAAAAGATGACATGATTAACCTAGTAATTGTTGTTATATTATACATCATACGCATCTATATAATAATACAGAAAAGACATGTTCCTGAGACGGTAGCTAAAGCAGCTAGGTATTAGAAACCAAAGCTTCATAAGCAAGCCATCTGGCATGAAAATCCACGTGGTTCATGGTTAAGTATGAGTTATATTTTTCAATTCTATATCTATAGGTCAAAATTTTCAAGAAAACTGCTACATGTGGAAGACTGCCTTCTAACTTACACTTACATAGGTAATGTTTTGCTAGAAGAATAATGAAGTAAAAAATGTAATCAACTGCGATTGTTGTGTCGAAACCTAAAAGTATGAGAGACTCTGTTAGGCGTATATTCTGTGCATGAGTGCATTTCTCTTTTACTAAATCAATTAACCTACTCCAAAAACATTTGACATGAGTACATTTCCAAAACATATGGTCAATAGAATCTTTAAATAATCCGCAAAAACTGCATTTATCATTATCAGTAACGCCGATTTCTTTCAAAATAACATTTGTACCTAAACACCTGTGAATTATTCTTAGCTGAAACCACTTAAGTTTTATATCTGAATCTTATGTGCATAAAAAAAATTCCAGTCATGAGCTTGTGAAAGTTTGATGTCCCATTTGTCACAGCACGGAACTCTCAACTGATTATCAATCAGTATATCGTAATAAGTCTTTGAACCTTTATAAGTGGCAAGCAATATCTTATAACAGAATGGAGAAGTAATACATTTGTTGTTTTCGATGGTAATGTCAAATGTTTTTATGAATTCAATTATTGCTAACTTATACCCTGTATAAGTTAGAAAATCAATGTTGACATCATATTTTTCCTTAAATTGTCCGTGGGAAAGAAACTGACCATTATCATCAAAAAAATGTGCGAGATAATAGACACTTTTGTTTTGAAGCATTTTAGAGACAATGTGTCTTTTCCCCAACTTGAATACGTTTGTTGAAGCAAACTGGTTCAGCAAGTAGTTCAGCGGATTTTTTTGGCAGACATTTGTAATAAAAAAAGTTCGTAAGCTTCAAGGACATCTGCCCAGAACGGATTATATTTTGTAAATTTTGAGATAATTATCTCGACCATGTTTACGCATATGAGGCCAATGAGGAAAATTACTGAGAAGAATATGTTTCCATTTGTGGTTTGATCTCTCAGTCCTACGGATCCAGGACAGTTTTAAAGATGTGACGCAGGTTTTTACATCAGGAAGGCCAATACCTCCATTCCGTATGCTTTTATGCACTGTTTTTCGACTGATTTTTTTCTGTTTTTTTTATTCCACACAAACTTGTAACATATTTTCTGGCATGTTTGAAAGAAAACATCTGTGTGTGTTTGGTAGAAACAGGCAAAGCTGAGTCAGCTTTGAAAGGACGATGGATTTCAAAATTGCTACTCTACCTAGGGCGTAATCTGGCGTTTTACCCATATTTTGAACAAATGATTGACATCTGCTAGTCTTTCTGCGTAGTTTATTTCTATGCAATCTTTCAAGTCATTTGTGAACCATATACCAAGTATTCTAAATTTTTGTTGATTCCATACAATTTCTAAGTGATCCATGTAGTGGTTTTGACTATTTTCTACACTTCCAAGCCAAACTGCGCTCGTTTTACTTAAATTATATGAAGACCTGAGACACAGTCAAATCTTAAAAGAACTTCGATACAAGTTTCAAAGGATTTCTTATCCCCTGCTAGTAAAAACTCGGTGTCATCAGCATATTGAGATATCTTAAATTCAGTTTCATTCATTCTGATTCCCTGAATATCTTGTTTTTCCCTTACGATAATGGCTAATATTTCGACACAAATTACGAACAGATATGGTGAAATTGGGTCTCCTTGTCGACATCCTTTTTTAATATCGAACCAATGTGAAACCTGTCCGTTCACAATAACACAAGACTTGATATTTTTGTAGAATATGCTTATCCATCTACAAATATCTCTTTGGAAACCAAATGCCTTTAGGACTTTAGACATAAATTCCCAATTAATCGAATCAAAGGCTTTTTCAAAGTCTATGTTCAACAACAAACCAGGCAGATCATTTTCATCTAAATAGGATATAGTGTCAAATATCAATCTTATGTTGTCGCCGATGTATCTATTTCTAATAAATCTGGTCTGATCTTCATTTATGATTTTAGGCAACACAGATTTTATTCTGTTGGCAATGCAAGAGGATCCTATCTTATAAACGACATTTAACAGAGAAATAGGTCTCCAGTTTTTTATGTACTGCCTGGATTTATCACCTTTTGGTATACATGTAATGATTCCCTCTCTTTGTACACATGACAGTTCTCCTTTCTTGAAACTTGCATTTAATGCTCTAACGACAAATACACCAATCTGTTTCCAAAAGACTTTAAAGAATTCAGTAGTAAAGCCATCGGAACCGGGGCTTTTATTATTTTTCATTGTCTTTAAGACATATGTCGCTTCCTCCAATGTAATAAGACCTCTAAGTCCGCTGCTTCTGTTTCATTTAAATGGGGGATGTCTTTCACCAAATCTTTTATATCACAATTTTGTACAGCATTTTCTGTGTATAATGTTTTATAGAAACTATATACTTCTTTCAGTATGTCTTTTTGATTTGTTAAAACATTATCTTGTTTATCAATTAGTCTAGCCATATTTTTACTGATGTAATGCCGTTTTTCAAGATTACAAAAAAACTACTAACTTTCTCCCCATCTGCTATCCATCTAGCGCGTGATCTTAACAAAACTCCTTCTATTCGTTTTCCTCTGATATCCGACAGTCGTTTTTTTTCTTCTCGTTAATGATTTTAATATCATCTTCAGTTTTCATTTCTTTTTTTTTTCCTAACTTAATAATGTCTTGTTCTAATTGTTTTTCCTCTTCATTACTCTTTCTTTTGTTCGCAGTAGCATAAGCAATTGTTTTCGACCTTATTTTCATTAACAGGAAATCGAGAAATAGATCATCAGAAATTGAGAATTGTAATTTTTCGTCTGTTTCATTAATATTTTCTGTATTTATAGAGTATTCTTCTT
Source organism: Conus canariensis (assembly GCA_033310375.1). Taxonomy (NCBI): domain Eukaryota; kingdom Metazoa; phylum Mollusca; class Gastropoda; order Neogastropoda; family Conidae; genus Conus; species Conus canariensis. The sequence goes on from CM065718.1 coordinate 31,418,491, forward strand.
TAACCTTTTCAATCACGGTATTAATTTCATCTAAATATGACTTATCTTTCAACAAAGACGAATTAAGTTTCCAAAAAGTTTTACGCTTTATGTCTTCATTAAATTTTAGCTTTAATAACACAGCAGAGTGATCTGTTCTATAACCGGATTCAATGTCTACTTCATCAGTATAAGAAACAACTGTGTCTGATATCAAAAAGAAATCTAGCCTGGCCTGTTGAAATGGATTAGTTCTCCTCCACGTAAAAACGGCGACACTCTGGGTTTAGTTCCCGCCAAATATCATTCAGGTCTAGATTTTCGATCATGTTTTCAACAGCCTGTTTTGCGTGAGGATTATTTATATGTTTGTAATTATGATAATCTCCAGAAGGGTCAAGGACCAGATTAAAATCCCCACCTATATAATATTTTCTATACCAAGCCCAACAATTTTTTGTTTGAGACAATTGTAAAATTCTGCGTCGTCCCTATTTGGCCCATATATATTAACTAAAAGGTAATCATTCCTATGTATCTCAGCATGTATCATGAGAAAGTTTCCAGAATCATCCTTAACAATTCGCTTAACCTTACATTCAAAGTTGTTATTAAACAGAATCACGACTCCTCTTGCGTTGGAAGAGTAACCTGAGAAATACGCCTTATAGCCCCACTCAGACTGGATATACTGTTCCATCTTTTTTTCAAAATGAGTGTCTTGCAAGAAGTACACTGAATATTTTTTACACTTTAGATAATGGAAGATATCACGTCTCTTCTTCAAACTATTGAGGCCCTGACAGTTAACTGAGAGAATAGACACACTACTGTCCATTTCTGTTTACGAGATGGCTTTGAAGAAGACAATAACGTGTAAATACATCGAACCCAAAAGAGGTCACCAAGCTCATATACAACTGACAGCATAAAATGAGCCCATCCAACCCAGTCAAACTGAAGAATTTACAATCGTTTTGAACACACAAACACATATACCATGAACAAACGGAAAACAGTATCAAATGAAAAGCAAAAAAACCATTATCACTACAATCATCATACAAAAACAACAACAACAACACAACGAACCCAAATAAGATGATGTTTGCTTGACCACCGCAAACGAGCAAAGGGGGCATGCACCAAAGGTAAAATGTAAAACCTCGTGTCGCATTATAAAGTGACTTGAAACATGCACGAGCGTCAAGCGCTTACGCAGGTATCCAAGAGGCGAGGGGGCACTTTAAAAAAAAAAAAAAAAAAAAAAAAAAAGAAGAAAAGAAAAAGGGAGCGGGGTGGAATGGGAGGAGGGGGATTCGGCATGGTCACCGTGCTTTACGTCGTAAGGATCTGAACACACCTCACAGCTAAAACTGTGTGGAGAGTGCCAGGCGGTCTGGGGCAGAGGAAACCGACCACTGTGAGTTCTTCAAAATATGTCACTTTAATTTCACTCCGTGCACGTGTCACGGGAGCACGAGCAAACAAAAAATCGTGTTTTCTTCCCCTGCTCCCCCCCCCCCCCCCCCCCCTTTTTTTAGATTAGGAAAAAAAAAGGCAGGAGAGAGAGAGAGAGGAGAGAGAGAGAGGGGGGGGGGGGAGGAAAGCACGGGGCGGGGGACACCATTGTGACACGTATCGCACATCACAACTGAAAATTCCACAATCCCTTCGGAAGATTACAACATCTTTCATGACACTGGTACGTGCAGCCTTCCTCTTCCCCCCCCCCCTCCTCTCCGAAGCTGCCATCACAACACAGCGTCAATCATCTCGCTTGCAATTCCCTTCCATATAGACAACAACAACAACAAAACATTTTCACCATTGCAAACATATGTACATCTACAGAATAATCAGCATTTGATTATTCAATGAGAGAGAGAAGAGAGAGAGAGAGAGAGAGAGAGAGAGAGAGAGAGAGAGAGAGTGACAGAAGAGAGAAGAGAGAGAGGGAGGAGAACAGCAACCAGACAGAGAAAGGAGAAAAGAGAAGGCAGAAAGACGATAGAGAGAAGAGAAAGAGAGAGAGAAAGAGAAAGAGGAAACAGATAGACAGGTACAGACACATAGACAGAGATGGGAGGGGGGGGGGGGGGTAAACGTTGATATTTCGTGTGTACACTCAATAAGCCAATGAACAGTTCCCTCAGAAAATAATCTATTGTTTCTACCCAGAAAGGTTTCATAATAGTAACATATATGTTTTCTTTCTTTACCTTTCTGTGAATAGCTTCAGTAAATACATCTGTAATATCAACTTCCATTTCCTTCTATTCACCCAACCCTTTCTTTATTAACAAGTAAAAGGCCTCCATTCAAACACAACAAACATGGACACGCTTGTAACTCTATTCCAAACAGAGGGGGGAACATCATTCTGTGCATTGAAAAGCACGTCAAATAGAATTATTCAGCATCTATGTAATCCATGAAATACGAAGCAGAGAGAGAGAGAGAGAGAGAGAGAGAGAGAGAGAGAGAGAAGAGAGAAGGGGGGACAAAGACAAGAGACAGGACAGACCAGGACAGACAGACAGATCATACAGAGAGATGGACAGGAGAGAGAGAGAGAGAGGAGAGAGAGAGAGAGAGAGAGAGAGAGAGAGAGAGAGAGAGAGAGAGAGACTGAGGCGCAGGGTGGGAAACGCCATTATGACACACATCATATATCATGACTGGACAATCCATACTCCTTTCAGAAGGTGATCGTGTCCATTTTACAAACATCTTTCATGACACTGATACACAGCTAATTTATTTTCCTCCTTTTTTTTTTGAAGCTCTCATCGAAACACAGCGTCAATGATCTCACCTAGCATTCCCTTCCATATAAACAAAACATTCAGCTTCAACATTGCAAACATATGTACATCCAGCAGGATAGCCAGCATAATTCCATGACATGAAGAGAGAGAGAGAGAGAGAGAGAGAGAGAGAGAGAGGAGAAGAGAGAGAGAGAGAGAGAGAGAGAGAAAGATAAACGAACAGACAGACAGAAAGGTAGGCAGACAAGTAGATCATTAAAAGACGAGAGAGAGAGAGAGAGAGAGAGAGAGAGAGAGAGAGAGAGAGAGAGAGAGAGAGAGAGAGAGAGAGAGAGGGAGAGAGCATGCTGATATTTTATGCGTCATTCATTATAACAATAAACGAATCCCTCAGGAAATGGTCTAACAGATTCTACAGAAAACAGGTTTTATGATAATAACATGGATGTTTCCTTTCTTTTTTTTTTTTTTTTTTTTTCCCTTTCCGTTCTGTAGATAGCTTCCAATATAATACAATATCTGTAATCTCAAAGTTCTGTTTCCTTCCATTCGCATGAAAAATCACTTGTACCATTGAAAATCTTACAATATACAAAAAGATGGCGAGCAATCAAATATTCTGTGTAGTAAGAGAGAGAGAGAGAGAGAGAGAGAGAGAGAGAGAGAGAGAGAGAGAGAGAGAGAGAGAGAGAGAGAGAGAGAGGAGAGCACGTTGATATTTCAATATTTTATGCATTCAATATGACAATCAACAATTCCCACAAGGAATGGTCTACTCTACACATAATAAATTTCATCATAATAACATAGCTGTCCCCTCTCTCAACCGCCCTCCCCCACTCTTATCATAAAAAAGGAAATGAAAAACTCCAATTAAAATACAGCATCTGTTATCTTAACTATTTCCGATCCACATGAAAAAATCTGTGACACTGGAAAACACAGCATTTGAACATTCCACGCAGTAAAGAGAGAGAGAGAGAGAGAGAGAGAGAGAGAGAGAGAGAGAGAGAAGAGAGAGAAGAGAGAGACAGAGAGACAGAGAGACAGAGAGAGAGAGACAGAGAGAGAGAGAGAGAGAGGAGAGAGACAGGAGACAGAGCGAGAAAGATAGAGGGTTTTGGTATAATCGCACAGTTAACGTGAAAATCAATAATTCAAACAAAAACAAAACAAACAAACAAAAATGTTTGGCAACGTTACCATTTGGGTTTTCTGACATCTGGAAATAATGGTATTTATTACATCAACGTAGCCACAGACAGGCTGACAGACAGGTAGACAGACAGGCAGCGGGACACATTGATATTATATGTACACATCTTATATGACAATCAATACTTCCCGCAACAAGTGGTCTTGGCCATTCAATAAACAGGAACTTCAGTGAAACATAGTCGCTCCCTTTCCTCCCTGCATCTCTTCTCGAGAAAACAGCTTCCCCAAAAAACAGCTTCCCCAAAAAACAGCTTCCCCAAAAATACATAATAAAAAAAATCGGTTGCAATAGCCACGTATATACATGTACAATCACCTTTTGGCAATGCAAGCGGACATCCAACAGAGATCATCAGCACTTATACATATACATCATTGTTCTATCCTTCCTGATGTACAAAACCTTCCGGCAATGTGGAAGAAAGATGGCAAGGGGAGAAAGGAGAGGGGCGCCAGAGGAGAGGGTAATGCTACAACACACACACACACACACACACACACACGCGCGCGCGCGCGTGCATGCGCGCACGCACGCACCCACACACACACACACACACACTCACGCACGCACGCATACACACACACACACACACACACATTAGCGCGACCCTGCACACATGCGCACGCACATGGATACACACGCACGAATACACACACACACACACACATACCCATACGCGCGCGCGCGCGCGCGCGCGCGCGCGCACACACACACACACACACACACACTTATACACACACATACAATTGCGCGTCGGTATATGTCTATAAGTAATAATATGCAATTTAAAGTAAATGAACAATAGATAAACAAATAATCAAAGAATGAAGTAGTCTTGAGAGGTAAATGAAGAAGAGAAGAGAGAGAGAAAAAAAGCAACGATTACAATCATAGTGAGAATGGCGAGAAAACCTAACAACGGGTGGAAAGGTGCAGGGCCGGAACAAGGTTACACCTAAGCTGAAGAGGAGGGGGTCGAGAAGGATATCATGCAAAACATTCTGTTACCTTCTCTTGTCTCCCCCCCCCCTCTTTTTCCTTTTTTTTCTCTCCTCTCTCCCTCCCTCCCCCCCTCTCTCTAGGAAAGACATAACACATACAATATAAAATATATAACTACCAACTTCAACATGATCATATACATGCTATAAATATGCTAAACATTTCACACACACGCACACACAAAAGAATGAATCCACCCATGTCCGTAATTTTTAAACACACACACACACACACACACACACACACACACACACACACACACACACACACACACAGGGGCATATATGTACACACACATACATACACACACACGTCCTCTGCCGCCCCTCCACCCCCTCTTCCTTTTCTTTGACCTTTCTTTAGGCCATGGCATTTGCGAAAACTGAATCCAAGTCACTGTTTATGTCCAGTTTCAAAGTCCTGCCATTTTTCAGTTTGGCCACCACTTTTCCATTTGACGACCATGCCGAGAGGGTTGCTGAATGTTTATTGGCGTTCATCAACAGATTGTAGTTGGCCTTTGTCAAGCCCTCGGAAATGGACACACCAGTCTGCTTCAGCTTTCGCCGGTTCTCCAGCACACGCCCTTTCTTCTGACGGGAGAAAAACCTGACGAGTATGGGCCGTGGTCTGCCGGTGCCGGGTCGGCCTGAGCGGTGCGCCATCTCGATGTCCTCTGCAGTGACAGGAACCCCGACTCGGCTGGTGAAGACCTCTGTGCACTTCCTGACACAGTCCGCCACAGTCTCCACCTTTCCCTGTGGCTCCTCCTTCACGCCATGGACACGAACATTCCACAGACGTCCGTGCTGTTCCATGCCGTTATGAACAAACCTGCTTTTGTTCAGTTCTTTGTTCTGCTGATCTAACTGTAGACGTAGATCTTTGTTTTCTTCTTTCAAATTGCTCACTTGTGCACGGAGATTGTCTCTATCGGTTTTCAGTTCAAACACGACTCCCTCTAACATGTCGATCTTTTCAATTAGCCTCGTGTTCAGCCTGTCAGTGTCCAACCTGACTTGTCGGATATCTTCCTGAGCAGAGGCTAGCAGTTCCAGTTTTCTGTTGATTTCATTCATCTTCTCCTGAACAGCCATGTCTTTCTTTTCACTATTATTGTTCCTATTCACTTTTTTCTGTGCGAATTGCTCTTTCACTTTTGCTCTGTCCGGACTTGCTGCGATTTCACTGACAGAGGAAGAACTGAAAGATTTTCCTTTCGACCGCGTCTGCACGTTGTGTTTAGAAACAGAGGTGCTCATACTGAAATCTTGTAACGAAATTCGATGCTTGATTCTTCATTTTCACAAAAAAAGGAAATAAATAAGCAGACAAATCACAGAGGTCACACACAAAGCACTGCATAACGTAATGCACCCTTCACTCGTTGGTCAAAACAGATCAGTCGTGAACATATTCCATCGTGAACTGTAGACCGGACGAGAGAGCAGAACGAAAACACGTCCGCTCAGTTCGACGAGCGGAAGTCAAGTCCAAACAACAGTCTTCTTGTTTGTGGAGAAGATTGTAAACGACAAGAAGCTCGGTTAAGTTTTTTTTTTTTTTTTTTAACTGTCTTTGGTTGGTTAGTTCGTTGGTTGGTTGATTGATTGGTTGGCTTTAGTAGTTGTTGTTGTTTTTTTCCTCTCTCTCTCTCTCTCCACACACACACACACACACACACACACACACACACACACACACAACACTCCTCTCTCTCTCTCTCTCTCACACACACACACACACACATCCTTGACCTTGTGTATGAACGACAAGGCGGCGCATTTGAAACAGGTCTAGTCGCGGTCAACCATCTTATGATCAACGGTCAGAATTCGGTGCAAGTCACGAGCTTTGTGTACGTGATGCACGTGCTGAATCGTCCTGCCTGCTCTCTGAGCAATCAGTCCGCGCGCAAAATGGGGTTGTGGACTCACCTGGGTCGAAACAACATAGAGAAGAAGAACCGCCACCACCTCGACACCAGAACGAATAAGCTTACAGTCAGTGGTCTCCGCTGAAGTTTTCTTTCTTTCTTTCTTTCTTTTTTTTTTTTTAACTGTGGCGATATTGATATAGGGACTGTCTACATTCACGCCCGTGTGCTATTCTGAGAAGTAACTTTGTGAAACTTGCACGAGTAGTTATACTCACTGGAGAAAATGGCTATTCTGTACTCCTAAGCAGAAGGGCAAGTGTTACCGCACAAAATGTCACCATTGCACAAAATGTCACAATGACGTTTTGTGCAGTTATTGACTACACAAATTGTCACAATTTGCACAAAATGTCACGAGTGTGACAATTTGTGCATGTGTATGTCTTTTTTGAAATCACTGCTGCACAAATTGTCACAACTCTCTCTCTTATCTGTGTGGGTGTGTGGGTGGGTGGATGGATGGGTGGATATACTCTATGATGTCCACGTATTTTTTTTTTGCGTTTTTCAATTTGGCTTGCAATTCATAATTTTCAGTTTTATATATGATATATACTTTTAGTCTGTATTCACTGCACATGTTTATAAGGTGACTGCCCAGACGAGATGGCCCATGTTGGTTGATGAGGCTGATAGAAACAACACGATTTGTCTTGATTCGCATGCTCATCTACTTTGCACTTTGTTAGTCTTGAGCAATTGTTCTCATATACATCCGTACTATGCATGGTATGTATGTAGTTTTCACATGTGTTTATAATTGTCCGTTTTTTCTTATACAAGTTTTAGGGCAATGTGGGGGTGTGTGCGCTGCGCCCAACGGTCCAATGCACCTGTGTAGCAAGTTTTGAAAATCTAGCTTGAAGGATGTGGAAAATATTGCAGGAAAAAGGAAATGGGTGTTCAAAGATCAGCGTCACCTTGACCTTGACCTTTGACCTTGATTTTTTGCGAGCAGTATCAGCATACCTTACCTAATCAACAAACAAATTTGAGAAGGCTGTTTTAAGTGGTTGAAGAGACATTTCCAAAAATGTCCGTTTTGGCCGACGTGGTACAGACACACACACACACACACACACACAAACGAAAAAAACAGACACGAACGAACTTAATAAATAGTCTGCTTGCTAACAAGACTGACAGAGGTTGTGACATTTTGTGCAAGAGTGTATTCGAAAATGGGGCATAGGTGCACAAATTGTTACAACTGCGAGTTGTGACATTTTGTGCAGTCCTTCACTGCACAAAATGTCATAACTGGCACAAAATGTTACAATTGTGACATTTGTGCAGTGGTCACATTTTGTGCGGTAACAGCCAAGCTTACAACACCAGGGTCAATGTCAATATCGCTTGGTCTCGGCTCACGTCTATGTTGACAGCTACCTCAGTGGGTAGGTTAATATTCGTGTGTGTGTTTGTCGTTATTTCTTATTCAGTTTAACATCTAACCACAGTAACTTATATAAGATGTGCGCTCGCTCGCGCGTTTCTGGTTTATGAGTGTATGTGCGCATGCGTGTGTGTTTTGTGTCGGCACGCGGGTAAGGAGAGAGAGTGAGAGAATGTGTCGTGCTCGGGTGAGCCTGTGTGTGTGTGCGCGCCCCGTATGTATATGCTTTTTGTGTTGTACTACTCTGTTTTGTGTTCAGTTGTGTTTTTATGCGCGTCGTAAAATTTTGTGTGTGTGTGTGTGTGGGGGGGGGGGGGGGGGGGTACAGACGCAAATGTCTGCTTCTACACACCTAGACAGCGATTCCTTGGAATTTACTTTGCCGGTTTCATTTCTTCTGGATAAGCAATTCCTTCCCTTGGTTTAAGGAAAACTATTCATCAATCCAACAGAAATAGTCAAGATTAATGTTTACATTAAGGCAAGTAATTAAAAGAAATCAATCGATCAGTCAAAGTCAGTCGAACAGTTCAGTAACCAGAGACATGGGTACTCGTTCATCAGCCATTTTAATGTGAAATAAAATGTGTCCGTAGTTGCTCTTGCAGCTGAGGTCGAGGTCTGCTGTGCGATAGTAATTTGGTGACCGTCACTTGTATAACAAGTGTTGTTGTTGTTTTTTCAGTCATATACATTTTTTATTTGTGTTTTCTAAGCGTCCTTGTTGTCAACAATGGCATGAACTTTGTTGTGTGTAATATAGTTTGCCAAACTATGTGGTCGTTGATTTTAAGGACTCAAAAGTCAGATGTTATTTGTTTAGAAATGGGCTTTAAGAAATTATGCAGCAACGTGCTGACCACAGTATAACTGTGTGGATTTTTCTAAGTCGGAGTAGGGTTGCTATAGGCTGCCGAAGCACGCACTCAACCTCCCCCACGAAAGGAGGTGGGTGGCGTTCGGATAAATGGTTGTTGGGTAATTCCAGGTTCTCCTCGCTGCAATGTAGGAGGGGTGAACTCAGAACTTGTGTGTGTATGCCTCACATAATGACAGTCCTAAGTCATGTTCAAGTATGTGGTGCTTCGTCTGGCACATGCTTATTTTCTTGACCAATAGACTGTTGTCTGGATTTAGTGATTATAATTCCTGCGGACCATGAATTGCAGTGGGGGAGAATGCGTGAAGGGTATGATTCTGCCCACCTTTTGAGAACAGAGTTTGCAGTGGTTAACCCCGCAAACGTGGGATAGAATCACAGTGAGGGGCGACCTAGCTGGTAGATTGGAATGCCAGTTAAGAGGCTGGTCACTCAGCAGAGTGTGGTGAAGGCTGTGACGCTGGTTCTGTTATTCAGGTGTTTGTGAACGTAAAGGTATGTTGATGGTTTTTGCCTTTGGTTTGGCTATGTTTTACCTAGAGTGAGGGCAGACAGAGTACTATCTTCGTGAAACAACACTAGTAAATGGAAGCTAAAAGTTCTATGTTCTTACATTTTTTATTGTACAAACTCCATTTTCTTATTAACTGGAAATGTGATATACCAAATTTCCACCGTCAATTATTCGAGTAACTCTGCAACTACGCAGGGGCTGGCGTTTAATGAGAATGAAATTAAAACAAAACAAAACAGTATTATCACAGATTTTATGATTTAATGAATAAAATCTGAAGGGGCATAAAAAGCCAAAAATGGCTACGTTGTATATATAACAGCGCCCCAAATCCTGGTCCTGATCCTGATCCTGACTTCAAACAGTTCGTATCGTCCTCACCGGCGAAAAAGTAAAATGATGGCACTTAATTTATGAGCAGGTGCTTGAAATGAACAAAAAGGCTCGCAAACTGTAAGATCCCTTTTCGCAAGATTTCCGCCCCCTCCCCTCTGTCAGATGTAATGTCTCCAAAGGCAGGATAATTAAATTAAAATGGGAAGAGGAAATAAATATATGTCGGCAACAATTCGTTTTCTACCATTTTCATCTGTACAAGTAGCTTCATCCTGTTACAGGTTAAAGCTGTTGTACTGAATTCTCATGGCATAGTATGCTCCTAAAGCATTTAAGAACGTTGTCAACATTTACTGCATCTATATATGTCCCATGGATCTGTGACGCCACGAAGCACATCAGACACGAGGAGAGTAGCCTGAAAGCCATTGACAGACCAAGGCTCAACAAAGAGACCACCAGTGAGAACATGACAGACCATATAATGACCATCTGTGAGAACATGAGAGACCATATAATGACCATCCGTGAGAACATGACAGACCATTTAATGACCATCCGTGAGAACATGACAGACCATATAATGACCATCCGTGAGAACATGACGGACCATATAATGACCATCCGTGAGAACATGAGAGACCATCCGTGAGAACATGAGAGACCTTCCGTGAGAACATGAGAGACCATCCGTGAGAACATGACAGACCATATAATGACCATCCCTGAGAACATGACAGACCATCCGTGAGAACGTGAGAGACCATCCCTGAGAACATGACAGACCATCCGTGAGAACATGAGAAACCATCCGTGAGAACATGAGAGACCATCTGTGAGAACATGACAGACCATATAATGACCATCCTTGAGAACATGACAGACCATCCGTGAGAACGTGAGAGACCATCCGTGAGAACATGAGAGACCATACATGAGAACATGAGAGACCATCCGTGAGAACATGAGAGACCATACAATGACCATCCGTGAGAACATGAGAGACCATACAATGACTATCCGTGAGAACATGAGAGACCATACAATGACCATCCGTGAGAACATGAGAGACCATACAATGACTATCCGTGAGAACATGAGAGACCATACAATGACCATCCGTGAGAACATGAGAGACCATACAATGACTAACCGTGAGAACATGAGAGACCATACAATGACCATCCGTGAGAACATGAGAGACCATACAATGACCATCCGTGAGAACATGAGAGACCATACAATGACCATCCGTGAGAACATGAGAGACCATACATGAGAACATGAGAGACCATCCGTGAGAACATGAGAGACCATACAATGACCATCCGTGAGAACATGAGAGACCATACAATGACTATCCGTGAGAACATGAGAGACCATACAATGACCATCCGTGAGAACATGAGAGACCATACAATGACCATTTGTGAGAACATGAGAGACCATACAATGACTATCCGTGAGAACATGAGAGACCATACAATGATTATCCATGAGAACATGAGAGACCATACAATGACCATCCGTGAGAACATGAGAGACCATACAATGACCATCCGTGAGAACATGAGAGACCATACAATGACCATCCGTGAGAACATGAGAGACCATACAATGACTATCCGTGAGAACATGAGAGACTATACAATGACCATCCGTGAGAACAGGAGAGACCATACAATGACCATTTGTGAAAACATGAGAGACCATACAATGACTATCCGTGAGAACATGAGAAACCATATAATGACTATCCGTGAGAACATGAGAGATCATACTGTGAGAACATGAGAGACCAAACAATCACTATCCATGAGAACATGCGAGGCCATATAATGACTATCCATGAGAACATGAGATACCATAGAATGACCATTTATGAGAACATGAGAGACCATACAATGACCATTTTTGAGAACATGAGAGACCATACAATGACCATTTGTGAGAACATGAGAGACCATACAATGACTATCCGTGAGAACATGAGAGACCATACAATGACTATCCATGAGAACATGAGAGACCATATGACTATCCGTGAGAACATGAGAGATCATACAATCACTATCCGTGAGAACATGCAAGACCATACAGTGACTATCCGTGAGAACATGAGAGACCATATAATGGCTATCCGTGAGAACATGAGAGATCATACAATGACTATCCGTGAGAACATGAAAGACCATACAATCACTATCCGTGAGAACATGAGAGACCATACAATGACCATTTGTGAGAACATGAGAGACCATACAATGTCTATCCGTGAGAACATGAGAGACCATACAATGACCATCCGTGAGAACATGAGAGACCATACAATGACCATCCATGAGAAACCATACAATGACCACCGTGAGAACATGAGAGACCATACAATGACTATCCGTGAGAACATGAGAGACCATACAATGACTATCCGTGAGAACATGAGAGACCATACAATGACCATCTGTGAGAACATGAGAGACCATACAATGACCATCCGTGAGAACATGAGAGACCATACAATGACCATTTGTGAGAACATGAGAGACCATACAATGACCATTTGTGAGAACATGAGAGACCGTACAATGACAATCCAGTGAGAACATGAGAGACCATACAATGACTATCCCTGAGAACATGAGGGACCATACAATGACTATCCGTGGGAACATGAGGGACCATACAATGACTATCCGTGAGAGCATGAGAGACCATACAATTAGCTTTCCCTCTTCTAGGGAGGGTTTTAGAAACCGGCGAAGCGGCTGAAGGTTCAGGACAGTATGGACACTCATTAGCACAGTGGAACTGATAGCCACAAAACAACAATGAGACTCATTCTTGAATGTCTCAGACCTTTGCCTGAAACCATTGACACGATCATGACCAAAACCACGAACATGACCAAAAACACAATCACGACGAGGTAGAGCGTGAACACTGAAAAGACGAAGCACCTCTCTGCTGATAAGGAGGTGTACCGTGGCCACGTTGTGTAAAGTTAGAAGGCGATGTATGCTGCTGACAATAGTAACCTGAGTAGGAAGAACCACGATTGTAAGACGACTAACCACGAGAATGTTGAAGTTCCGATTTTGATCAAAACCATGTTGCGGGGTATAGCTGGCTGACACACGTGCCTCAGAAACAGAATCCACAAGGTTTTTGCCATACTGCTTTTCCGGATGTGCAGTTTTATACTGATCGGCAAGACAACACATTTCTTCAGCACTTTTGATAGGTTACTTAAGAAAGACAGCGAGGTCTTTGGAGATATTCCGCAAAATGTGTTCCTTGAGAACAAGGTAACGAAAGGATTAGAAATCTTTGTCGGTATTGGACAATTCGAGCCAACGATTAAGAAACATTTCGGCCATTTTTGTTTTGCATGCGAAAGAGCACCAAGACGGTCCGGCGAATGTTCGCCTGTTCCTAGCCCTTCTGGCCTCTTTGAGTGTGCTAGGACACGCTAACTGTCTGTCTGTCTCCCTCTCTCTCATTGTCGGTCTGTGTCTCTGCCCCACCCCCACCCACCCCAGCTTGTTCTTTTCATTATCTATTTGTATCTCATCTACTTATGCCAATGTAGTTTTCTTAGAGGGAAGTGGCGGGGGGAGGGTGATGGTCAAATCAGATATATCGCCCCAATCTGCCGTCTGTTGTATTGTGTTCTATGCCCATCACGTGGGTAGAGATTCTGCACATTCTATGCAGCTCTGACGCAAAATACATCACCTAGCCAGAGTGAATCTGACGTTTGAGAGAACTGGTTAGCTTCAGGTAACATCTTACATTACCCAACACTATGCCTGAGCGACGAGTCACTTGAGACTTGCTTTACTTTTGGTTTACACACGCAGATCGTGACAGGCACTTTCTCCAGAAAATCAAGTAGATCCTCCTGCATGCATGAATAGTGCCACCACCTACCCACCCACCCACCCAGCTTTCCACGCACACACACCACTTCCCTCCTCACCCCCACCTTCAAAAAAAAACACAAAAAAACAAAAAAAAAACCCACTAAGGATTTGGAAAAAAGATTAGAGAATGAAAATTGTCTACGATTCAAAAGGCGGAAACATAATAATTATACTCGGCCTGCGGGTGCCAATAAATCTTTTAAAAAAAACCCAGTAGATATACCTGGTCTGAGTTTCACTTTCGTGCCGTGTCGACTTCACTTCTTCCTCGATGCATAGAATGGGTCCGCAGTATACAGTCCACATTGGTCATAAAGAATATCATCACGTACTGCAAAATGATTTGCAGACACACCACAAACACATGTTTTTGTGTGTTTTTTTTCCCTCCACCATACAATGTCTATCCGTGAGAACATGAGAGACCATACAATGACCATTTGTGAGAACATGAGAGACCATACAATGACTATCCGTGAGAACATGAGAGACCATACAATGACCATTTGTGAGAACATGAGAGACCATACAATGACTATCCGTGAGAACATGAGAGACCATACAATGACTATTTTTACTATTTTTTTTCTTTCATTTTTGACTTTTTTTTTGTTTTTTGGTCAAGGCGGTGCTTTTTGTACTCCCAGTTCTTATAGAACAGGGAGTACTTTAGAATGGGAACGAAGAAAAGCTGTCTGTGTGTCTGTGTGTCCGTCCGTGGTCAAAATGTGTTCCACTCGCTCCAGACAAAACTACTAGGCCGCTCTTTCTGAAAATGTGTAGGTATATTTATTATAGGTCACGGATGATGCCCGATGTTTTACTTTACCGCTAAAGCCGTTACTAATGGCTGTAACGGCCTGTAACGGTTTTTCTTCTTTATGGAATATCTCAGAAAGTACTTGGCCGATCTTTGTGAAAATTAGCAGGTATGTTCATTATGGGTCACGGATGTTACCCAATGTTTTAGTTTACCCCGTTATAGCCGTTACTAACGGCTGTAACGGCCTGTAACGGTTTTTCTTCTTTATGGAATATCTCAGTAAGTACTGGGCCGATCTCTCTGAAAATTTGTAGGTATGTTCATTATGGGTTACGAATAATGCACAATGTTTTAGTTTATCGTTATAGCCGTTACTAACGGCTGTAACGGTCTGTAACGGTTTTTCTTCTTTCTGGAATATCTCAGAAAGTACTGGGCCGATCTTCGTGAAAAATTTCCAGGTATGTTCATTATGGGTCACGGATGATGCCCGATGTTTACGTTTACCCAGTTATAGCCGTTACTAACGGCTGTAACGGCCTGTAACGGTTTTTCTTCTTCATGGAATATCTCAGAAAGTACTTGGCCGATCTTTGTGAAAATTAGCAGGTATGTTCATTATGGGTCATGAATAATGCCCGATGTTTTAGTTTACCGTTATAGCCGTTACTAACGGCTGTAACGGCCTGTAACGGTTTTTCTTCTTCATGGAATATCTCAGAAAGTACTTGGCCGATCTTTGTGAAAATTAGCATGTATGTTTATTATGGGCGACGAATGATGCCTGATGTTTTAGGTTACCATTATACCGTTACAAACGGCTGTAACGGCCTGTAACGGTTTTTCTTCTTTCTGGAATATCTCAGAAAGTACTTGGCCGATCTTTCTGAATATTTGTAGGTATGTTCATTATGGGCGACGGATGATGCCCGACGTTTTAGTTTACCGTTGTAGCCGTTACTAACGGCTATAACGACGCATGACGGTTTTTTTTTTATGGAATATCTCAGAAAGTACGTGGCCGATCTTTCTGAAAATTTGTAGATAAGTTCATTATGGGTCACGGATGATGCCCGATGTTCAAGTTTAC